>CM068375.1:54423487-55023487 GCA_034769895.1 Magicicada septendecula | reverse complement strand
ACACATTCCTGATATAACCATAAAATGTTAAACTGTATAATATTTGCTTCAACAAAACTGTGCCTCTATAATCAAGAAATTGTATAGTATAACTCATTATTTGTATTTCATAATGGTTTTATGAATAAATGAACATTATGATTTAATGTATTTTCCATACAGGGGTGACAAGCATACCTAATTCGTCCATGCAGTAGTGATCCATCTGAACACTTACCACCCTGTCCAAGTAAAGTGTCAGACACCAGCCTGCTGCAACAGATGTTATAACTACAAATACAAAGTCAAGTTTCCAAAAGACAAACACTATGGTAAGTGTAATGTACTTTTACACAGATAGCATTAATATGTAAATATCTCAATATGTAATACGGTATATGTAATTTTTATTAGAGTATTACATTGTGTAACACTCGAGGATCCTGTTTTTAAGTTTTTGTGCTGGAGAGACAGGCAGAAAAATCTTGGATAGGTACAAGGAACATCTGCCTAAGGGTGACATTAGGAACATTAAATCATACTTTGCCTTACATGTCATCAGTCATAACCACAATTATTCCAGTTTCCAAAACAGTTTCAAACCACTGTATTTATGCAAAAAGAGCAAACTCATAGGCGCGCTGCAAGAGTTTGAAATTTACAGAGCCTCCAAAACTCTGGGTGATCAGATTCTCAATGAAAAACTTTGAGATTCTTGAAAATCCAATGAGCTATATGATACAGCTATACGGGTACTAGAACAAATGATAGTTAAGTGTGGGCACAGTATGATGTGGAATCATTAGTCACTTGCGAGACCCATAGCAATGCACATCGTGAGACAACGCAGGTTGGGAGTCGCTTAAATAACAGGATGTGTGTGACTTTTATTAATTGATACACTCCATATGAGTGAACATATTTTATTACCTGATGATGAGACTATAAGTCTCAAAACGCATTGCGCATAAAATATAAAAAAGAAGTTGCAAGGAAGGGAACCTGGATACACAAGGTAATTTTAACAATTTAACTGTTTTTAAGGTCCCGTACTTTACACTTACTAAAGATTTAGGCCTAATTTTTTTGTTTCACTTGGTACAACTGCTGCAGGGTTTATAGGGTTTATATTCTAAGAACTCTGATTTAATTATATGCAACCAGAAGAACTGGGTGTGTCTGCACTAAAGTAATGTGACATTAACACTTTCAGTTCCGGTATATTACACAAATTATTGTATGTCATATTATTATATGTCACTATTAGTAGCTTATTTATCAGTCTATCTCAGTACTAGGGTGCACTGGGAAATATCTCCCAATCAGTTCTGCCACTGAAGATATGGTGGGGCTGAAATGTTTGTCACTGTCAACAATAGTTGACCATGGCCTAACAGCCTAGCTGTGAATAAGCATTTTAATAATGTTGATGCTGGCTGTGAAAGTTTAAGAACTAGTAAGCGTTCTATAGTATTTAATGTTGAAATGATTTGTATGTTAACTTCAACCAAATTTATACCCTATTTTGAATTTGTTTTTGGGGACCTGTAGTGATCATTTATGAATATTTTCTATGACAAATGAGTAAATAGATTTGATTGCATTTGCTATAAATATTTACAAACATGGACTCACTAAGGCAAAGTTTTAAAATATCTTGCATACAAAATATAATGTTATTAGCCTTTGCAAAACATTGGAGAAAATTTGTGCCTATTTGTAATATCGTTTATTTATTTATATTGTAAGATGTCATCTCTGCTGTTTTGTGACTTTGTTAAATTTTAGATATCTATTAATGCAACCCTCAGGTTTCCACACTTAGCTTCTTGATTGTAACAAATTGAGTAGCAAGATTTTCCCTCAAGTTTTTGTAGTTTTCCATAAAAATCTAACCCCCTTCCAGAAGCTATCAGAGCCCCCTCCACCAAAAGGACCTCCTGGATGCATCTTTAACATACCGCTATTGTAACAATTATCCAACATACTTAAAATAAATCCATGTTGATGTATTGAATCGATCTCCTCACATATTCAATTTCAAGCTTGTCTAACATGCAATCTGCTAAACCAGTTAAACTTAATCCCAATAACATACTAAATAACTGGCCATTTCTGTAATTCTTATGCAACATATCTGTCATACATTTATTAAATTTTTCTACGCAAATATAAATTGACTTGCAACAACTATTCATAGACTAACCTCCTCACTTCTCTAACTTAAACAAAGTTAATTACTATCTAAATGTCTAATTAATTATTCCAATTATTAGTATTTAAATTAACTTATTACTAATAACCTTCTTTTTTACAAATATAATTAAATCACTACCGATTCGGAACACAAAGATTTTTATGGGTAAAAACGTAAACGTTTTACCCTATACCCTGAACCAGTTTTTGCTTATCATAAGCTTTGTCAGAGGCTGCCACTGGGAGCGCTGTCCGTCTTGTTCTTGGTGATGGTGTTGACTTTTGAAGGATCAATGTTGTGTATGTGGGGTGTGATATGTTAAAATAATGCATGTGATTTGATGTGTCTGTTTGTTTCAAATTCAATTCAAACAATTGAAATAAATTTACATTTCAATTTTGCAAGAATAGAAGAGATATAGACAAGATCGCTGAGTTAAATAAAGACTACACTAAAACAAGAATTTCACAAATAGTTTATGGACTGGAAAGGATGATTGGCATAACTGCATTACATCCTATTGGGACAATGTTAACAATGGTGGTGACTTTAAAGGGGAATTTGTTCATTTTGTAGAATAAATAAATTACCATATTTTATATAAAAAAGAAATCAAAATTCTCATTATTTTTTATCACTCACCTCTCAGGATCACAGTCCTGAAAGTTTCAAGACATTTTAGCACACTTTCAGACTCAGAAGTGCTAATAAGAGATTTTATGTATATAGTAGAGTGCAGCAGTTTAATTTCTGTTTGTAAAATTTAATAAATTCATGAAACAGTAAACATGACATCTTACACTTCAATGTGTACCAGTGGCGTGACGACACAGTGTGTAAAGTGTGCAGCACGCACAGGCGCCATGATAGAGGGCTGCCAAAAATTTCAGGCGAGAAGGAAATATTTGAAAAAAAAAAGATTATTCATTAAGTTAATTGTATTAACCTTTTCACTGCTATGGACGGGTATTCTTGCCAAATTTGTATAACTGTATGGTTTTCCTGACGTGTTAAGTCACACGTCTTAATTTGGTAAAGTGCTCAGAATGGTTTCATATGCCTATGGCTGTAACTAACTGTAACTTTATTGAAATAACATATGAATTCATTTAAGTTTTTCTATTCAAGTACTTCACAAAATAAAGAATATTTCTTATCTAGTTGTAAAAAGTTATTTTGTCATTATCAGAATCTGTAGCATCTGCGAAATGATCCTTTTCTAAACTTAAAATTGTTAAAAACCACTTGCACTCCACAGTGGTACAAGACAGACATTTAAATCAAATCTTGCCTTTATATCAGTAGAGTCAGATATTTTGGATCAACTTGATATACACGATATTATTTGACAATTTTCATTAATTTTCATTGAAGCTAGAAAACTTCAATTCACTAAATGATATTTGTTTCTGTTTAAATATTTACTTATTACTTATCTATTTTTTTACCAAATAATGTTTGTAATATGTTCCTATTTCATATAGTTGTAAGATTATCTGTTTCTTGTTTATGTGGTATCTATACAAAGTAGAAATGTCAAAGTGATTTTCTTGCTAAATAAAATATAGTAAGTTTAATTATGTATCAAAAATATCTAATATTTTTGTTTTTATAAAACTGTAAGTTTATCTGTTAATTTATGTAAAACTATATAAGGTGTACTTGGCAAATGATTTTCTTGACAAATAACATAAATTACTTTATTCTTTTCCAAATTATTTTGTGTTTTGTATTCTTCCTGTATGTTTATTGGTTTTTAATATTAATTTTTTTGATATTCTTGATATTTGTTAAATAAAGTTATAATTAATATATTTCGTATACTCACTGATATGTACTGATATGTATATTTCATATATTTTCATTTGCACTCACTGATACGTTTTTTGAAGTGATTTTTTAATGTAAGGTGGGGGGGGATAAAATTCTGCACACAGGTGCCGGACACTACTGGTGCATCTTTGACGTATACCTATATACATAAGATAAACAATACCAGAACACTGACACAAATTTTCTCCCATCATTTGCAGACACTGGTAGTGTTAAATATTGTTACACATTTTTTAAAACTTTGGCTTAGTGAGTACATGGATCTAGTAATAGCAAAGTAAATTAAATTGATCTACTGGTACTCATGTTGCCACAGAAACAAATAAAAGATGTTCATAAAATAGATTTTTCTCAACTAACATCTGAATGTAGTGTTAAGTTTTGGGCATTTTAAAATTTTGAGACCCTTGAGACCAATAAACGAGATAAAATTTTGGAAAAGAAAATGAAAATCCAGCAGGGTGTCAGACTAAAAGGAATGTACCCTGACTAAATCTGACTGGTTCTAATTTTTAGTGTATATTGCATGATTGTGTCCTGCAATTGTTATTTTACTAAAGAAATAATAGAAAAATCAGGATTTTTGTAATTTTTACTGTAACTGGAAAATTATCTAATATAAAAATTGATGTAATCATAAATGTTCTTTATTCAGAATGTACTTTGAGCAAATTCTACAGCTCAGGAAATGTACTAGTTAACTTTTCTTTCCACTGTCTTCGTAGGAAATGGCCAAGAAATCTGTGTTCTAAATCAATACCTGTCTCATGCCAACAGTTTCTACTGATGTTCAGGGCTAGACTTCTACTGTCTCGTTCTGCAGCAGCAAGTCACCCTACACATTAAGGGCAAATAAAAATCCACTAACTATAGACAAATTAGTCTAGTTTGTAAAATTATTTTGACACTGTGTGTTTGTCAGATTTTCCTAATGGGTGGAGCAGATTGCTGAAATCAGAAAGGCATACACAGAGCTGTGTAAACATTTTGTGAACAAAGACAAATTGTGTCATATCGATTGAAGAGGCTGATACCAGGAAATGTCAAGCTGTAATTTTTAAAAATCTATTTGAAAATTATCTGTTACCATGTCATCTGATTAGGTAGGCAGTTTAAAGAAGAACTCGCGTGACGCTTCTTGAAATACTTAAAAACGGCTTATCAAAGAATCTAGATAGCTTAATCTATAATTGGAACAATTTTGTTTTAGCAAAATTGAATTGCATTTTATGAAATTAACTGATTGTGCTGATTAGCAGTTGATGGATTTAGGATTGATATAAAAGACTACAGTTCCTGTGTTGTCGTATCATTTGTTCATTCCATTATACAGGATGAAAAGTTCCCCTGAATTTTTTTTTTTTTGTTTTTTTTTCAGGGGTTGTTACTTAATTGTTAAAACTAGACTCGGGGTCTAGATGGAAAAAGATGCGCTGAGCCCATCGTGACAGGACTTGCAATAAAACGCTTGCATAACGATAACAGCTTTTATTAGTGTTCCTTTTTTATAATGATAACATCTTTATTACAATATGCACGGCTATATTTTCCACTATCATTAATAAACGTGCATCTCTCAAATATTGAATAACAATTAGCAATGTTAACAAAGAATTAATTTTGAATATAATTAATCAACAACAAATTATTCAAACACATTTAAGTGCATTGCCTTCACATAAGCTGACATCACTAAGTATTAACCTTTATTCATATGACTTTTCTAAATAAGTTCTAATAAACAATTACTAAAGGTTGGATATGCAGGTACCTTATGAATTAAACTGACCCGCAAACAATGATACATCATGCCTAACAAGAACATGTAATATGCCGTTTTATATTTGCCAAATAAAATATTTCTCTTTTCCTTTTAAAATAAATTATGCATCACAGGATTAATACATATATATATTATAACAGGACCAAATATCATTTATTTGGAGTTATATGTCAAGTGTATACTATATTCATGTTTAAATAAATTTTAATAGTCGAAACTCCACTCGTATGTAATAGCGATCAAAATAATGCATTGTAAAAGACGCACACATAATCAGCTCGCTGTGGAAAGAAGACGACCACACCCAAACTTTCAATTATTAATATTTTGGAAACCAGTAAATTCAGGCGAAATCAATTATAGCCAAAATGTTTGCCGAAATATTAATAATAAGGTGTGCGAATTTTACGCAATATAATTAAATAATAACAGAGTTAATTAATTTAATGTAAATAACTTCTGTAATAATTGAGCTACATTAATGAGCTTTTAATATGTTATAAATATAAGAATTTACAACAAATTGTGTATTTTGGAATTAGCACAACTTGGTTTGCAACCAAGAAAATCGCAATTTAAAACTGTCACAGGATATCCGGAATGACAATTCAGTTCCGTTGTGTTAAGAATATTAGTAATAATATAAATTCTCCGTCTGTGGGAAACTAATTTCATTCTCACGGACTAAGGTGATTCAAATTTTGTGTAGTAGGGAGAGTGTGTCAGCCAATCAAATCATTCGAAGAAATCCCAACCAGCGCAGAGTTTTGGGGCTGACCGAACACTCTACTGCCAGTATTTGAGAAGAACAGACGTATTTCTTCGATCGTCTCAAAACCATAGTTTTGTGAAGACTCATCTGAAGACTCTACGTGGTCAACACGCATAATTACGAACATTATAACACAGATCAACTGTAACGATTCGTAATTACAGCATTCAGTCAAGATACTCTTCATTTCAACAAACAAGCTTATTGTGCACTACAAGCTGTGGTCATAAGCACGCAAGAGATCTACAAGACTACAAGACCTTACTTCAAGAATACGACAGAGAGGCCGTCTAAACCGTTGTGAATCAGCTGACGAGCAGAGCTACAACTCGAACGACACACACACATGCTGACGTGGAACGTGAATCGACGAGGGACGTAAAGCAGTTCTCGCAGAAAGCCGCAGATGTAAAAACTTCAACAAATAGCAGGAGAGGAGAGGTTGCTGATTTCTGAGCTCAACGCCGAAACCCAGGACGCTCAAGTAGATCACTATCTCTAGCCGATTGGACAAGGGCAGCGAGGGACATCTGGAGCATCCACTTCAAAATCAGGAAAGCAAAATCAAGTTATCTATTTTTCAAACGTTAAATTTTCTTTCTTTTACAATTAAAATCATTGTAATTTAAATCATTCAGGTGCCACAAATCAAAGACTCAAGTAAATAAGAATAATTCATTTGTGATAATCTGTATAGCCAGTATAAGTAATTAGTAAGCTTTAGATAAGAATTAATAGAGATAAAACAGAAAGCGCTATACAAATCTTAACAAACAATTAAATAATTTGCTCGTACTGCAGTATACGAGAGTCAAGTCACTAGTAAATAAAAGGGACATGAACTAGACTGTCACGCCTAGTTTATTTTGGAATATATTCAATTAACTTTAGTTTTTTTATTTTCATTTGAATCTAATTTTAAAGCAATTTAATTAAATTAAAGTAAATTAATTAATTGAACTTTCAGTTAAAAGTAACTCTTTCAAAATAACCAGCTCAACTTCTTAAAATTATCAACCATTTAAAAAACATTATTCAAGATCTATTTATTGTTTAGACTATAAGGATATTTGATCATATAACCATTTTATTCTTGTGTGTTATTGGAGTAATAAACACCGTTTTATTACCCCATATTGTATTTTTTTATTGCTGTACTACGGAGCCTACCAACCTCACAAAACTCTTCACTTTTAAAGTAACTTATTTAGTGTGCTGTTGTCATATATTTGAGATTACATACTTGCGAAATCAAATCCAAAATCCACACGCCCTAGTCGGAAGAAAACCGCAAGATCGGACAGCAGGTAGGTGCTCATACACTCACACAACAAAACAACAACGCACATAAGTAGAGTTACATATGGCGCCCGGAACGTGGGGCACGACGAAATCAAATTCCAAGTTAAATTTAATTTTACGTTAAAACCAAGTTTGCTGTTTTAACTTTTAAAACAGCTGGCGTCCAACTGAACAATCCCTAAGAAAAGTTTTGTGATTGGTAGTGGTACAGCAGTCAAGTGTATTTGAAATTATTGTGTATTTGAAATTATTGTGTATTTGAAATTATTGTGTAAAAATGGACATGGAATAAACAAATGCAGCAAATGAACGCGGAGTTGACCGCTAATATGAACGCGAAGTTTGAACAAATAACAGCCAATGCTGAAATGAATAACGCAGAATTAACATCCAAAATTGACGCGCAAAAAGTCAGCTTAACTGAAGCATTAGAGCATAGCAATGCGGACATAAACGCGGAGATAAAACAAAGTAATAAAGAAAACCGCGAAAATCGAGGAAAGCGCGAAAATTTTAGACGCTAGAGTCACCGAAATCGCGGAAAGCAATAAAGAGATTAAAGAAAGCAATAAAGAGTTAACCGCTAAAGGTACGGAGATCGGAGAAAAAGTACATACGGTAGAAACGAAAATAAATGAACGGTTTAAGGTTTTTGAGACCACAATGCAAAAATCGTTTATCGAACAAGTTACGCATATGGAGGGCCGATTCAAAGAACAGACCGCTGACGTTGCGAAAAAAGTTGACTTGCTCGAAGTAAAAATTCAAGCGGACGTGACGGAAACACAACGGCGCGTTGACAGACTTGATGCTTCGATTGTAGAGACGCGATCAAATATAGACTCTAATAAAGAAAGTGTATTGCAAGCACTTAATGATGAGATCCTAAAAGTACGACAGGAAGTACGCAGGAGATCCGCTCCTAATATTCTAGTACAAGGTCCTGTCGATGAAAAGAATCGTGTATATTTTACGGGGGAAAATAATGAAAACCCTATTGAATTTTTGTTAGCCTGTGAAAATGAAATGGCGAGGGTAGGTTCGAGACTCGAAGATCAAGATAAAATACAATGGGTAGTAAACGCGATGCGTGATAACGTAAATGGTATAATATTGTACGCGATAAAGTGTCCACATACGCGGAATTCAAACAGAAATTCGAAAGCCGGTATTGGAATTCTCACACGCAAAGACTGTTACGCAACGAATTGGAATATGGACGTTTTGACCGAAAATTAGGTATTACGGCGGAAAATTATATCATCCAGCAGGTCGAGCGCGCAAAGCATTTAACCCCAGCATTTTCAGAGATCGACATTGTCACTAAACTAGCCTATCATTTCAACCACAATATACGGGTAGCTGTGTTTACGCAAGGTATAACGCACGGTCGATGAATTGCTCATTTTAGTGTCCCAAAGCGAGACAGTTTTTGATTTAGGCGGTTGGCGTTATAACCCAGATTTTCGCCGAAATAACGACGGTCAGAATACACGGGTACAATACCATCAGCAATCTGATCAGAGACCACGTACGAGTTCCCCCCCTACTCCACCCCAGACACCATCAAAGCCGCCAAATAAGACCTTTGAATACAAAGGTAAACCAAATGCCGGTAGACAGAAGGGGCAAGGTAAAGGCAACGATGGGACCCCGATCAGAGCAATTCAAACGGTCGAAATAGCGAAAGCTGATACAACTGCGAAAGACAGCGACACCCAAAGCATTAAGGACCCTAGCAATAAATCAAAAAATTATCAATCTGCAAAAAAGTGTCGAAATGCGCCTCCAGCAAGGACGCGCTATAAACCCGGCAAAAATAAGTAGATGTAAGCATGCTAGATATAATAACCATATATTGTGTGTAAAGTGTACTTTTGATTATGTAACTTATATGCCTGTTAATAATGTGTTCCCACCGGACGTCAGGGATCCGTTGCTGGAATCCGGTACTGCACAACAAAGGCCAGTGAGCGCGGCGTGTCCGGTATTGTACGCCTTTGTCAACGGTGTTCCCACACAAATTTTGTTGGACACCAGCAGCGTTGTTTCCGGCGTAAGTGAAAGATTCCTGCGTGCGAACAAAAAGCATTTTCGTACGGCCCCATCACTCCCAATAAATCAATTTTATATACGTACCGCTACAGATACCAAAGAAAAAATTGACATGCAGTACTATCTAACAATTATGCTAGAAAAAGTGCAATTTGAGGTGTGCGTAGTAGGTATAAACAATTTGATATGTGATGTGTTATTGGGGGTGGACATATTAGAGCAAATACGCGTGGAGATTAACACTAGTGAACACTTATTAAAATGTACTATTAACAACATTAGTTACACTTTCAAATTGAACACACACACACACACACAAAACCACGGTGACCCAATTAAAATTACACGGCCACCAAAACAAATAATTAATTACAAAAACGGTGAACAGGGGGAAACAACCTTAGATTCCCAAACTGAACGGAGATTGTCGTCGCTGCAAGAAGAGTTCAGCGATATCTTCAGTGAGGAGCACTCAATCACGTCAGTTTATGAACATAGGATCAACCTCATAGAACCGGAGAAGTTCATAAGGAGAATCTACCAGGTACCTATAAAGTACCAGGCTGAGGCCCAGCAGGAGATACAGTGGATGTTGGAGGAAGACATTATAGAAAGATCTAATAGCAGCTTCCTCAACCCACTTCTAGTCGTCCGCAAGAAGACTGGAGAAATCCGACTCTGCCTGGATATGCGGAATTTAAATAACTTGGTAGAAAAGGAATTTGACTGCACGCCAACAGCGGAGGACCTCTTCATAAAATGTGAAGGAGCCAGGTACCTCACGAAGCTAGATCTAACAGCGAGCTTCTGGCAGGTCCCGCTGTGCGAGCAAGACCGTAAGTATACGGCATTTATTTATAACAACAAATGCTACCAGCACAAGGTGGTACCTTTTGGCCTTAGCACGAGTCTCACCGCTATTGTAAGATGCCTCGAGACAGCTCTAGGACCCGAGGTAGACCCTTACACTGTGATATTCGTTGATGACATCCTCGTGATATCCCGCACTTTGGAGGAACACTTTGAGCATCTGAGGAGCGTCTTCCAGAAGCTGCGGCTAGCCAACATCAAACTCAAACTACACAAGTGCGAGTTCATTAAGTCTCGAATGAAGTTCCTGGGACATATAATCTCAGCTACAGGCATCAGTACGGACCCAGAGAAGCTCAGGAGTATTGTGGAGTTCCCGGTACCCAAGAACCTCAAAGCACTACGAGCATTCCTTGGACTCACGGGATACTACAGGAAATTCACCAGCAAATACGCCGAATATACAGTCCCCTTGCTACAGCTGGTACGCAAAAATATAAAGTGGAAATGGGGTTCTGAACAAAACGATGCGTTTGAGAGGGTTAAGGGCTTATTCCAAACTAACTTACAATTGTTCCATCCACAACAGGGCAGGAAGTACGTAATGTATACTGACGCTAGCGAGTATGCTATCGGCGCCGTGTTGCACCAGGAAGACAAACAAGGTAGTCTTCATGTTGTTGCATACGCTAATAGAATGCTCAAAGGCGCTGAGTTGCATTATTGTACTTCTGAGAAAGAAATACTCGCCATCATAAACGCTCTCAGAAAATTCAGACATTACCTATACGGTACCCATTTCGAGATCCACACAGATAATCAGGCGTTATCCTTTATATTGAAATGCCGACTAGCCAATTCCCGACTAACACGATGGGTGTTAGCTATTCAAGAGTTTTCTTTTACCATTAAATACTGCAAAGGAGCAGAGAAAACAGCAACCCTACGAACGAGTTAAGAATCTCAGGAATCCAGGGCTTCACACAATTTTACCTTGCTGATACAGATACGTCCTACGAGCTACATGGAGGCTTGAACATGCAACTCACGAGCACATGGCGTGAACACCATCGGACTTGACGCCATCATACACTGCTAGCCGTTCAAGTAACAATGTTTAATTATTATTAACACCCAGTGCTAGTACTACACAGTCAATAAAGAAGGAAATATGAACATTTGCCTTACAGAGACTTTAAGCTATAAGTAAGAGTAAAAAACTCAGTAACAATCCACAGCATGCTTGCTGTGGGTAGTTAATGTTGTACACTTGTATTGATTCATATGACTGAATTATTCTGATTAGTTTGGCTCAGAGTTCGATTCCTTTATAAATTGCAATTTAATTTATTCTGCTTCTAATATTTTAACCGTTAATTTATTTAAGATGCAAAGATCTAATAATTGAAATTTTAATACCCTGGCTGATTCATAATCATAAAACATAAAGAGGCTAACTCTGTTTTATTTAATGAATAAACTCGTTCAACTCTGCTCACCAACTAATGGTTTATTTTTTTTATAATGCACCCCCTTTCATTACATGTAACTTAGTTACCATATATGCTTTGATGAACACTATAGTTACAAAGAGTTATAGGTTAATTTGATAATTATTGTAATATTCTATGTTACATTGTTGTAGCATAATATTGTTGTATTGTGGTATGTATGCTGCACACCTAGTATCTGGGCCCAGCGTTGTATGCGTGAAAGCGCGTACCAAAAGAGGTGTGTCACAATGAAGCAAACTGGAAAATGAATATAAACAAAAGTCATATCCTTAACTTTCTAAGCTTGCAAATTGACTAGATTATTAACCTTCAAATGATATTTTTTTTGGCAATTTACTTTGTACTTGAAAAAACTAATTTACAATTTTCTTTTAGACACTTGCAAAACAATTCTTCTTAAGACTACCCGTTTGTAGTCAAAATAGGCTAGCATCCTTACAACACTTTTCATTTATGAATTTTGACATAAACTATTGATTTTGTTCCATTTATTATTCCTGTACCATTTATTTATGATTCCTGTAAATACCTTGCCAAAGATGAAATTTATGAACTCATCATCGTCATCGTCATCGTCATCATCATCATCATCATCATCAACTTCACATCATGGCTAGGCAAGGTGCTGCCTGATCTGTCTTCAAAAATCCTCCTGCTATCTCTTCCTGGATTTACCCACACACCTGTATCTTATAGATTTATATTTTCAGGCTTGTTTGGAGAGTTTCAAATCTGACATTATTTATAAATCTTCTTTCCACCATTGTTTATAATCTTTTAGTCTTTCATTCAAGTTAAAAACTTGTAAATCATCTCTTATGGCCCCATTCTTTACACGGTCAAGTTTAGAACACCTTTTAACTCTTCTTAAGAATGCCATTTTTGAGTCCTGTACTTGACTTTCTTGTTTCTTGGTTGTTATCCATAATTCACAACTATAAGACAGTACATTTATAGCTTTGCAAAACTTTCACGTTGTATCTCAATGCTTCTTGTTTCTAAAAATATGGTTGATTGTCCCACAGATCATTTGGAGCTTACCTAACTTAACATCAAGATCATAATTCTTGTCATAGCTAATATCATTTCCCAAAAAATTAAAATGCCTCACCTGTTCTACAATTTGATCATTAATCATTATTTTTGTTCTTAAATCAAAGTTATGAACTTAAATCAATTTCAAACAGAATTAACACTGTTGCACACCACTATAGAAAAATTATTCCTATTAGCACTTTCAAGCTTCACAGCTCATCGCAGATCGGAAATGATCTGGTGTGCAACAGTGTTAATTCTGTTTGTGATTATAACCACTAATACAATTTTCTTAATTAAATTAAATCAATTTGTTCAGGTTTATGAACTGTTAAATAATATTAATGTCAGATATTAATATGCAGATATTGCTCTGAAAAAATGTAAGACTTGAAAATTGTGTAATTTGGTTCCCTAGAATTGATTAGACATCTACAATTGATTGTCGTCAGTACATCTTTGTCAACAAGGCATTTTTTTGAGGTTGGGAAAGAGGTAGAACTCACTCGGACCAAAACAGAGTGAGTACAAGGCTGAGGAAACAATTTGAACTTCCATTCTCTGATTTTAGCCATGGCAACAATTGGCATATGAGATGGCGCATCGTTTTAGTGAAACAGCACTTTTTTTTGCTAAATGTGGCCCAATTTTCTTGATTTCATCGTTTACAAGGTGCAGTAGTTTTGCAGAGTACTTGCCATTACATTAATTGATTTCCCCTTTTTAGGGTAGTCAATGAAGATTACTCCACAGTCATCCAAAACCATCAGAAGGAATTGTTTTTGCCTTCTTAGCAGTTGGTTCATCTTTTATGGTCCATTATTTTTACTATTATTTGATCTCAGGAGAATTGTGGTGAATCTCATCAATGGTTACGAATCAATGCAAAAATTTAGTTGGATTACATGTATAGAGTACCAAACAGTAGGTTGAAACATCCTTTCAACACTGTTTTTGGTCGAGTATTAACAATAAGACACTAGCCTCACACACAGCTTTGTCATACACAGGCGTTCATGTAAGATATTGTGCACACATTTCAATGATATGCCAACCATCTGAGCTACCTCACTTGTTTTCATTCTTCAGTCTACCAAAATGATTTTATAGATTTTGTTTGACATACTCACTTCAATGGGACATCCAACATGAAGGTTGTCAGTTGTGCTTGTCCGACCCATTTTAAATTCAGCAACCCAGTACTTAACCATTTTATTTGATATGGAAGAGTCCCCCAACATTGAATACAGGTCCTTTTTTATGTCGACTATAGTTAAGCCTTTAAAAAAAATTTAGTCACAGCATGAATTTCCGGTCTATCCAATGATGCCCAAAGCGCTTGTAGCGGTGGACAGTGCCACTAATAATAAACAACTCCTTGACTTAAAATCATCGAATCTAAGCCTACAAAGGATGAAATCATACAACAAGGTTATAATAATGAGCATAGTAGCACTATCTCTCTCTCAGGCTTAGAAATTTTCATCCTACCCTTGTATATCTACATTATGTTTTGTGAATACTGATTAGCTGTATTAAACTGCAATAAAATCAAAGAAAGTGTCTGAAAACTTGGAGTGTTTGTTTAAAAGGAAAATCAAACTTAAACAAAGACTGATGCAAACTTAACAATAACTCAATACATCACGTATCAAACATCAGCTGTCAACTAACACTGTCAGACTGTCATGTTCAATACAATATTTTAATCAGTTATCACCTTGATAATCTCAATTGGCCATGCACTTGAATAGTAAAATGTTTTGATTCATGATTATTAAATGTCACTTGACTGATTTGTTTAAAGGTGTTGTATACTAGGACAAAATGTAATTTCATTTCTAGAAAATTTTTTTGCTGAATCACTCATTTTAATAGAAGTATTTACAACATGAGATAATATAACAAAAGAAGTTGAAACTGTTGTTTAGTATGTAAAAATCATTCTCATTAGTAATTTAGTAAATTAGGTGTTCCTAAATAAATACCATAATTTTATACTCTTGGATTTTGTTGTCCATGACATTCCTCAAAACAGAGGAAGTTAAAAACTGAAAGTGCTGAGAGAGTCATAGAACTTGATACAGAAAGTGACACGACTTCTTACTGCTACCAATATGCTTTCATTGCTGAGCCAAATTCATTGGTGTTTAGAAGCTAACTCAGAAAAAAAAGCTTTGTGTTCCGAGTCGGTAGTGAAATAATTATATTTAGAATTTACTGTGTCTTCTTTTGTTTTCTTGTCACACACATCTACTTACTTGATACAATAAATCCCTCAGATTTAGATCTTTTTCAAGCATGATGTACTAAAGTTCTATGAACCATTCTATTAATACTTGACCCCTGTTCTTCTACTGGATGTTCTTCTGTCCCAGTGGATATATCCGCAGTGTATAGGGGTATGTGGGAGCCTTGCAAAAAAAAAGATTATAATTTTTCACATCAAACCTCATAAGGTTTCTAAGGGTTATTGGGAAACCAAGTTTACCTGAGCTCCTCTCCTAATAGTTTACTAACTATATGACAGGTATACAAGATGATTGATTTTTGTTTTTTCCAAGTGAGTTGTTTGAGTCTGAATGTTTCATTCACTGTGGTTGTTCTGCTTGGTATTATGCCTGTGGCAGAAATTATGACTGCATTCACTGCTACCTTATTGACTTTCCATATCTTTTTAATTTCTACAGAGAAGTCTTGATATTTGTTGATTTTGTTTTCTTGGAATACATTTCTAATATAGTGGGAAAGAGGAACTGAGATACCAGTGAGTAGTACGGTACTTTTTTCTTTACACCCGAAATGGTGTTATCTGCTCTGTTCAGGAACTATGATGTCAGTGGGTATTTCCCTTTTCCAATAAATTTTGATGTTTTCATTTTCTAAAACAGCTGCAGGTCAGTACTTGTAGTAAGGAACTATGTTATGAAGAGGACTGCTCGCATGTGCAAAATGTAGATGTAACTCATTTGGAGCAAGCATAGGGTAGGATCCTGTGACATCTTCTATGGTGTCAGAGTAGTGGTGACATTTTCTACATCCATGGTCTGTGATGTCAACCTTGAATATAAATTCGCAGTAACATTTTTGTTGGAATCAATTTGTCCTGGATGACCATAATAAATCATGTTATCTCGCTGAACTTGTTCTTCTTCTTGATCTAAATAGTACTAGCAGTCTTATCTATTTCAGGACTATTGAGGCACTTTGAATATGTTTCATGTAGTTCTTTGCTTTTCCAGTTGATAATCTGAACTTTCTAAGCGGTGCACTCAACAATATGATTTGGTAAAACAATTATTTCACTACTGACTTGGAACACATTTTTTGTAGGTAAAAACTTGAAAGTTTTTCGTTATATCCTGAACTGGTTTCGCTTTTAAAAAGCTTCTTCAGAGGCTGCCGCTGGGAGCACTGTCCGTCTTGTTGTTGGTGACGGTATCGACTTTTGAAAGATCGATATTGTGTGTGTGGGGTGTGATATGTTCGAATGATGCGTGATATTTGAATTGTGTCTGTTCGTTTAGGATAGCGATTATATATGTTTTTATGTGTTTGTATATTTCCAATTGTTCTAGAGTGTCTAGGTTTCTGCCTTTTGTTGTAATTATATTTACTTACTGCAATTAATTGTCTTACCTTTTTATTATTTTATGAAAGCCTTCGGGCGCCATCTCTGATACGCAGAGAAAATTTTCTAGGGTTCTTATAAGCGAACCAGGAAATCAGACATGGTTGATTTAATAAACAACAACTTCGTTATGCACATACCTCAAATTTATTAATGTTATTAAAAGAAGAAACATGTTAAGATTTGCTCATTTTTGAAAAAGAAACACCTTAAAATATTGTCGCCACATGGCTAAAGAGAATTACTTAGTCAACAATCAAACACTATAAAAACTTACCCCATTAAACATTCTAACCATTAAATAAATATCAATTACATATTTTGTAACCAGCACTCCTTAAATTAAATAGATAGACATTCAGACAGCACGCGCCCACACACACTAGTGCTCAGAGATCTCATATTTTATTTTTTCATTTTTACAAAATTTAAATTGATTTTAATAAAGAATTTTACTTGATTTATAAAAGTTGAAATTATGGCAGATTGTTACATGATTGAATTTTAAAAAATGTTACCCATCTGTCGCTTGTAGATGTCGACGAACGAACCCATGCACTGAGTTTACATGTTTTTAAAAGTTATTTCCTCGCTGGTTGACTTTTACCAACAGTGCTTTTACATTTTGAAAAGAAAGGCCTTTTAATGATTTACATGGTTTTAATGATTTGCATGGTAATATGCGACGGGCCCGCCGACTTTTATAAAAGTTTAATATGCACGTCTGTACACTTCAACGGTTGAGATATTTCTGAGAACGAATCATTGCGCTATGTTGTGAAGCGCCTTGGCGTAAGCAACTGGTATTCATACGCCGAAACCATGTCGTATATGGGATCTATTTTTAAACACACCCGCATTCTCAATCGGTGATGTCCTGGCTTACATAACTTCGTTGGTTTTCCGTCCACACTTGACCTTCATCCGAATTCAGATGTTGTTGTTTTACGCGACTGTATAATTCGACGATTCGATTTATTTATTCTGCCATTACATAATTTACAATAAAATTTATTTCCTTCATAATTCTGTTTCTGCCTTACTAAAGTTCTTATTGCTTAATAAAGTTTAATAAAATTCATTTTAATAATAAAATAACAAAATATAAAATAAAATATTACAATCTTCTTAATACCCCAACGTAAGCCCCAAAATGTCCCGTTACATTGTGTGTACGTGTAGAATGTCCATGTTATTGTCAATGTTTTTGTATGTGTGGTTTGCTTCAATGAGGTGGTTTGAAAAGGTGGATTCTGTAGTGGAATGTAGTGCCTTTGTGTGTTCAATGTATCTTTGTTTTGAAGCTACCGGTATGTCCTGACTGGCCTATATACAATTTGTTCCAATTTAGTTTATAAACACCAGGTAGATTGAATTTGTTTTGTGCTTTGTGTGTGTGTTTCGATATTTTGTGTCCTGTTTTGTTAGTAGTTTTGTATGCGATTCTGTATCCTGCTTTTTTGAATTTGTGGCCTATTTTTTCAGTTTGGTTGTTGATGTATGTTAGTGTTATGAATTTGTTGTTTTCTGTCTTTGTCTGTTGTTTGTTTTGTGTGTTGTGTAGGAGTTTATTGACTATTGTTCTGTCATATCCGCAGTGGCGAAGTTACATGGAGGCAATTGAGGCAATGCCTACCCTAAAAAATTCTGTAGAATAAAAATGTAGAAAAAAACGTAAAGATTATACATTGTTACTGCGACTGTTGAATTTATTAAGCTGAAACTGCTTTACTGAGCGACCGCTAGATGGTGACAGGTGAGATTCGGCATAGCTCGTTTAAAGCGAATGAGGCAACCTGAACTTGCCTCAGCATTTTTTGTATACATCGTATGTAAGCAATGTGCGGGTGTGATAGGGAAGTGAAGGGAGGGGGGATTGTCCCGCGCTGTACACATAGAGTGTTGAGGCATGCCTCACTTCTGTGGTCCAAACTGTTAAGTTAAAGCGCCTGTGTTGTTTATAAGTGTGTTTATTTTATGCGGTTATTAAAAGTGTCCCTGTTATTCCGCTGAACTAACAGATGATCAAGATTGTTATTTGAATTATTTGTAACATTAAACATATATATAGAAACTAATCAAGTTTAAAATTTTAAGTTCAATCAGTTGTATTATTGTGTATGACTAATATAAGGATTGTTCAATAGAAAGATGTATAGAGCTGTAAAGCATTTTTTATTCAACGATTTTAAAAGAAGTCTCCATTAACATTAAGACATGAGTTCCACTGTTGCACTAACATGTAGATTCCCTGCTAGTAAAATTCTTACGGCTGTTTGTGGAACAACTCGCTTACAGCAAACGCTACTTCAGCATCCGATTTGAACCACCGTCCTTTTACAGAGTCCTTAAAAAAATTTAAGATAAGATTTGTGCCTACCCATTCACTGACTACTAGCTTCACCACTGCATATCCGTTAGATTCTGCTAGTTATTTTAACGTGTCTAGTTTGCCTTCATAGTCTTTTTCATCTAGTGGGATGTTGTTAAGTCTATGTATAATAGTTCTGAAGGCAGCTAGTTTGTGTTGTATTGGGTGATTGGAGGAGCTGTGTATTAGTGTGTAACGAAATCCAAGAATATAATTTGGGTCTGATGAATGGAAAGGCAAAGCATTTTCATCGGTTGCACAAATGACATTGAACATTTTATTGTCTTCTCAGCACATGAAGAAGTACTGATGCAAATCCTGTACTTGTTTACTAAAAAGTTGTAAGAAATCTGTAATTCCTAATCTTATGTTGAACAAAATACGCGAGTCAAAGTCGAAAGACAATGTACAAGCGAAGTTAAACATTTGCAAAAAGAGTCACCTTTTGACAAAGATTGCTTGGCAAACACAAACGTATTATTTGAGTATTACACTCTAGTTATTTTTGCTTGTCTCCTCTGTTTCGGCTTAAATTCGCCTCTTCAGCTAAGGAAGTTGTGATAGCAGCTTTCACTGCCGACCACTACCTTAGGACAGAGTGGAGAAGGTAAAATTTCACTTTCGGGAATTACCAAATTGTAATCCTAATCTTACTTTATTTGCGGGCAGTGTAACCCTTTCAACTGCTGATTTTGGGTGTCTCATTCAATACTTTGTCATGTTTGTTCCAATGGATATGGAGAATTAATTTAATTCTTTTTTTCTTGTCCATGTCAGGATTCCAAATGAGTAAGTCAGTTGAGGAATGACAAATTTGTTAATTTCTTCGACCTTGTCTACTGAGTATAGGTGCAATTTCAGGACACTACGAAATCTGAGAAGAAATTTGTGGTTTATGATTTCTTTGAGTTCTGTATGGTGTATGCCTTTCAATTGTACTATTCCCAAATACTTGTACCACTCTTCTTCGGTCAAGTCTTGTGTTTTTCCTGTTGATTCAATAAGAAGCCTTCAGTCACACTGATTTTTCCCTCTGTTGAGATGGAGAAATTTAGT
This sequence comes from Magicicada septendecula, assembly GCA_034769895.1. Lineage (NCBI taxonomy): Eukaryota > Metazoa > Arthropoda > Insecta > Hemiptera > Cicadidae > Magicicada > Magicicada septendecula. The sequence goes on along the minus strand of CM068375.1, from coordinate 55,003,149 downwards.
TTTGTCAATTACAAGTTCCGTGGAAGTTTCATTGTTGAACTGAATTGTAACATCTAGAAGATTATAAAGGTGGCCTGTCAAACTTGCATAAGTTTTATGTCATCCATATACACCAACAAGGCTCAAGGCTCACAACATATTATTCTTTTGATCTATTTGTAATTTTGTATCCATATGGTGTGGATACAATGTTGTGTCATGTGTTGTTCAAAGCTCTGCTAAAGGGGATTCACTACCATTGAGACCTGCAAAAACTTAAATGAGCTGCCTCAGAAATCCCCTGGTTAATTTTGATGAGTATTGTAACAGTTTATCTATTAAGAATGTACAGGTGCAAGGTGGTTGATCACTGTTTCATTAGATACTGTTCATAAGAACATTATTACTTTTTTATCAATCTTGTAAATTAACTAAATACTTCCAAGTTTACTTCCAATTAACTAAATATAAGTATATCACTACCAACTCAGAACACAAGTCGGTAATTGTCCAGTATTTCTAAAGTCCAGTATAAAAACTCTTTCGCACATTTTAATACAACTAACTATAGCATTGACATGTACATCTGTTCAATAATATTTTCATATTAAATTATTTCAGAACAATGTTTACAATAATATCGTGTATTTGGTCTTTGATTTCTAGTTTAATTGTTCTAAACTGCAGTTAAAGAAAGATTGCTCACAAACTTTTGTTGTTTTCACAAAACATCGGAATCTTGTGTTCAGAGTCGGTAGTGATATATTTAGTTAGTCAACAGACTAACAAAATAAACAGTCATGGACAACAAAATCCAAGAACTTCCAATTAAATATGAGTGCGGTACAGTCATAGGCCTTATTATTATTATTTTATTATTATACAAAATGGTTTAAAACACATACTGGGTGTTGCATAATTTGAGCAATGGAACATTAAATGTTGGACAAACATTTGATGTAGTTTGAAAGCATTTGCAAAATCTGAGACAAAGAGCTATCTGACTTGATAGCTGTCAAGATTTTTTTCTTTTATTATGATAAATTATGGTAATCTACATGGATTAAATACATAAATACAATCAAAGATGAGCCACAACAAACTGCTCAAATCTGGTGCACAGTGCAGAGGTAAAAATTTAGTTTCTGTACAATTTGCTTTATTTTGTTTTTACTGAGTTTTATTTGTTTTGATACTGAGTGTCTATGTGTGTGTGTATGTGTCTGTATTTTTACATTAGTACTTGTAATACACTAATATATTTTTTGATGTTAATAACAAATTTCTTAAATGGCTAACAACCATTTTTTTTTTTTTAAATACACATTTCATTAATTCCAATGTCAAACAGTGAGTGTCAGGCAAGGATGAGACACTGAGATAGCATGACATAAAATAGACAAAACATAGCCTAATCAACTAAAAAGTACATTTGTTATTAATTGTGAAAACAACAAAAGTTTGTGAGCAATCTTTCTTCAACTGCACTTTAGAAATCAAAGACCAAATACACGATATTATTGTAAATATTGTTCTGAAATAATTTAATATGAAAATTACACTATACACGACAATGCTATGATTAATTGTATTTTACTTTATATTACTTTAAATAAAAAGTTTTTACTAGATATTTTTATAATACCTGCTTTTCACTGACAATACATCCGTATCAATAAAAATTGTACAACAATATTTTGTCACAGAAAAATGAAGGTGTTCATAATGCTGTGTGCACTGGTTTTACTAGTCTCATCAAAACCACGAAATGTAGAAGACTTAATCGATGAAATCAACAGTTCTCAAGACTTATGGACTGTAAGTTAAATTCTTGTATCTATTTTTGATGCTCATATGGAGTGGATGAGTGGTTTTGTCCATTATTAATAAATACAAATTTGTACTAAAACCATTGCTATCACCAGTATTTGTTGCGCGTAGGTATCTATTTAACAATAAATAAATAAACAATACGTGAGTTTGTTCACCAACAATAAATGACAAAAGTCTGTTTTATAGGTGATGAGCAGTGATAGGTCTAAAACAAATATTCAGGGAGTATTCTTGATACTCCCATCGGATCTTTATTTCGTGAATGCGAAATTACATACGTTACTCTCGTTATTGAGAGATTCTTTTGTTTTGTTTGTCAGAAAGAAAGTTGAAATGAAAGAAAGAAAATTACGCTATACATAACATTTATTCATCGAAATCATTAGTACAAACGGCTAACCTATGAACAATTGGTCGATGGTAACTAAAATATCAAACGTAGGGCATAATCGTCGGACTAAGTTGACGTACAAACGTTAAGTCGATTGTGGTGTTTCCAAGTGTAGTCGGAGAGGTTTGTACAAGTTGTAGATCATATTCTTGTTGCATATATGGAACCAGCCAATCATTTCTTGGATCGTTGGGATCGACATTGAAATCACCAGTAAGAAATATTGGCGTTGTAATGTCAGGCTCAATTTCCTCAATGACCTTAGATATTGAGCGCCCAAATCTACAAAGACTTCGAAAGAGGAGAAGTTTAATGTATTTTGTTTCTGCATTTGGATGAATATACAATGAGGCAGCAATGAATCTGAAAGAATTGTTGACTGTGATTTGTGCCAATGCAATATCGCCTGTGCCAGGTTCCACATATACACCAAGTCGTTGGGTTATATTGTTTGGTATATTGAAAGGCATAGGACATAGCTTGTTGCTACGACGTTGATAAATTGCAACACCGCCAGCCTTTCTCTTTTGTTGTTGTTGTTGTTGTTGTTCAGTGGGGTTATTATCCATGGCTTCATGTTCATATGAGATGAGATTATAATTTTCAAGCTGCATAGATCCATGTTTCTGAAACCATAAGAAAATCAGCTCTCGTTAAGACAGGATCCGTTTCAATGTCAAGTTTGTGTGCAACGAGACTTTGCGCATTCATTCCAACGAAGAATATTACAATCGTGTCGTCTTCAATCAAACTGTCGGAGCAATTCATAAACAGTTCAACACGTTTGGTAAGTGTATTAAGTTGATGGCTCTCGAGTCGTAGATATTCATTTCGCATTTATCTAACAGTTGAGCTGTCGCAATCAAGTCCGTGATAGAATTTAAAGTCGTTGCGCGAGTTCGTAATGTAAAGACCTTCGATGCTTGTTACTCGACTCATTGCAACATAGACCAATTGTATTTGCTGACTTTTGCTGTAGTCATACACAACCATATCAAATGTGCCTCCCTGACTTTTGTGTATGGTTATGGCACAAGCGGGTAAAATTGGAAATTGCATTCGTTTACAACTTATAGAACCACCGAGTTTGATGTTAGCGCTACGCATACAGATGGGTGTCCAAGTTCGATCTATTAGACCATTGCTGCAAATTACTCTTGGTGCTGCTTTTAGTCTTGCCATTTTGCTGATGTGGGCTTGTGGAAAGTGTAGCCACAATCTGATATAAGAATTGATTTGTGTAGACTCGTCGCGTTGTTGGACTAATTGAACTGCTGTCTCATGAGTGACTTCTTCGATGTACTCAAGTATTCCTATTGCACCATTAACAATTCCATCGTCCACATCAATGTTAGTTGTAATCATATAAGGCGTACCACTCTGTAAATTAAGCAGATACGGCAAACCGCTAGTTTCCATCACACTGAGCTTGTGTAATTTGACTCGTGCAGTGCCAAGTTGAGTGTTGTTATTGTAGCCAGTGATCAAATCGGAGGCACTGCTACAAATTCTGTCTGATATTGCAAGTCGGTTGTAAGCATCCATGATTTCTATGGAAGAGACGTATTGCATTTGGTTCGTGTTCCCTACACCATTCAACTGTTCTGAAACGAGACTCGATCGCTGCCATTTCTTCAGAGTCTAAACGTTTTCCATCACCAATCTTCGTCAAAATTTTAGAGAATAAGAGGTCGCTTTGTCGCATAACCTGAATGAGCGGATAGAAATCAACTGATTGCCAGAATACGCACTCACCCAAGTTGTTTCGTGGTGATTTATAAACGGGGGTAGCATTTACAGGCGGTAATTGCCGAAAATCTCCAGTCAGAATGATATCCATGCCGCCAAATGGTTGATCATATACGCCCGTAATTTCATTCAGTCTAGAGTTGATTTTATTGAAAACATCGGACCCAATCATACTTATTTCGTCAACTATTACATATTTTACTCCAACGAAGGCAGTTCGGAAACACTGCAAAGCTTCATGGGTCAATGAAGTTGATGTTCGCATTAGACTTATACGAAACGCAGAGTGAACGGTCGTACCCTGCAAATTTACAGCGGCCTTTCCAGTCGACGCACAAGCGATGTAAGCATCTCGTCGTGTAGTGTGTTGTTGAGTGTATCGATTATAGGTCTCCATGGCTACACGTAACACATAAGTTTTGTCACTACCGGCTGGCCCAGTGAGATACACTTGGATTGGCGGCGAACCGAATGTATGGATCCGATGTATAATTTCCAATATGAATTCTCACTGGCGTTTATTAGTACTGCGTAACAGTTTGCAGTAGTCTTCTTTTGAAAACACATTCGATCGTTTTCGTACAGCAGATATGCCCACAGGCGAAGCCTGTGCTGCATCGATGTCATCGTTATTCTCTTGGTTGCCATCATTCAACACGCTACTCACAAAATTATCTCGATTTTTTGCTCCTCATTTGTCGCATTTTCGTCTATATCGTTATGAATATATAATTCTTGAATTTCTCGCATTACTTCTTCAATATTTATGTTGGACTCATATTCACGACGTTTAGTAAGAATTGCGGATTCGTTGGTGTTATAGATCTCGACAAACCTATTACGATCGAGTATATCAACTGTCTCATTTCGAAACGGATAGTATAGCGTAACCATTTCCCGTTTGTAATTGACCACATCACTTTTATCACATTGTCTGTAACGTATAACACATGGAACTGACCGCTTCTTATTGATAAATCGAACCTCATCATTCTGATCGGCGTTTGGATCGTCACATTCGTCTGGCTGCTGTTGTACTGACTTCTTTCCAGAATACCAAGTTATGAAATCAGCGAGGCATAGATCTTTTAACGATTCATCGCGTTCCTCATAACGTTCGATTTTAGTTTTGGTCCACACATCCGTACTATCATCAGCCACATTTTCCAAGTCCATTTGACGTTTCAATTTCCTTTATCGTTGTCGTTCTTGTGGCCACACCGTTGGAATATACACAACTTGACGACTACAATGACTCATCGATTGACGAAGCAAATACCAGGCTGCCTCCTGTGCCGACATTTCGACCGAATTAAGAACTGTCACACCAATCTTGCGTACTAACTCGGTGAAGTCCAACTCCGGATTCTCTTCTTGTAATTTTATGAGTTCTCGTTGCAAATGACTTATTCCACGAATCGCCTTGTTAACATATTCTACAACATATGTCGCACAACTATATTCGTCCAGTATAAATTGCAAGTCACTATTTGAGCCCAACACTCTGGCTAACCACGGATTGAAAGTATTGGTGTAGATTTCAGATATATTACGTTTGAACAACATCGTCGGCCGTCGCAGTGAAGCTCGAATTGTATCGAGGTATTTGCGCTCTGTCAAATGGTTGTCTACAAGAAATTCTTCAACACTGTCACACTTTCTGCTCCAGTATTGTTTTTAAACGCTCAGCTGATTTCTGCATGGTAGCTTTTCTCGGATCACCTTTAGCGAGCGGCAACAGTACCATTGTCTTTCGCATTGGCCAATACGGGATTCCAAAGCGACACGTTGATTCTCCACGCTTGGTACAAGTAAACGTATGCTGGTGCGTTTGATTGGAGTACATCTCTGCAGGCAAATCTCCCCTCGATACGCTCGCCAATGTATTCATCAACTCAGTTGTACGTGGCATATCTTCACTGATTGATTCTTTAGGATCATTGTTCAACCACAAGAGTATATGCGCATGTGGACTGCCTCGATGCTGGAACTCGATGCGCTTAAAGTAATCAACGACTCGATACCGATCACCAAATGGATTCGCCTTTGTCTTACTGCACAACATACTCATCAAAATGTCGACCAGTTTGTTAAACACAATGCAACACGTAACTGGATCTTCATTCACCAAATGACACCGCATTGATCTGCTAAGTGCCTCAACATTTTGCACATCTTTATACGAATCACTTAGGCAATGCAACACCGACAGCAAACCTGGCCAACGAATTTCATTTGCACTCAACGTAAGAAACACAGTAGGCTTCCCAAGCTGGCGCATCATTACAAACAAGTCACGCTTACGATCCTGCCAATACTGCATCGAATTTGGAATGGATTTAAGAAACGACAAATTCTTACCATGCAATCACGTATGAACTCCTTACCATTTAACATAGCACGAGTCACATTAACTGTGCTGGACGTTTTGAAAGTATGAAACATTCCCTCGACGACTCTCATTCTCAAGATTTTCATCACCTTATACAAGATGTGTTGTGGGGTCACACCTCGCCGATCTTTACGTCTAATTTCACTCGTGGCCATCATATAAGGAGTCACTCTTACACCATCTTTGTAGCGACGATCTATACCCAAGTAAATATTTGGAAACGACAATTCCTCGGCGTGTGTATCGTACACAATATTCAACGGCATACTGTGTTGGCCGGGCGCTATATCAAGACAGTTCTCCTCGTTCCACAGAAGTGTATGTTGCCTGGCCACAATGCAATCCGAGTCTAACACTGGTGCCTCTTCTACACAATCCCCATCATCGTCAATTCTGTCGACACATATATTGTCCAACAAAGTTCCATCGATGGTAATTCCATACATACGGTACAACGGCTGTTTCACCAAGTACTGCAGCCATTGCATTACATTGGATTTCCGAACATACCCGCTCAAATATGATGATTTGTGCATTAATTTCCTCTTGATGTTAACATTTATCGCATAATCGTCGTCCAACTGTCGAGGCAATTGTTTCACCATATTGTTCACATCAACTGGAACATTTATTACTTGACCAATGATGCCATAACTGCCCTCGTGTCGAAGTCGGCGAATTTGCATGAAAGGCAGCCTAGGTGATATCAACCGTTCCTCTACCGGACTCAACACTGGCAAAGTTTTAGGCCGATCAGGATATTTGAAACCGTTAGACTAGGGTTCGAAGTATCGGACTTGGGTATCGATACCGAGTACTCATATGGTATCGGACGCCACGGTATCGATACCAAAAAAGTATCGACCCCGAAGTATCGATACTACTCAGTATCGAGTACTTTTTTCTTTTTAAAAATAAGTTATAGGCCTACTTTACTTGAAACAAAAAAAAGTACTCGATTCTCGAGAGTTTGGGGTCGATACTTTATGGGTATCGATTCCGCACTTTGGATATAGTGTGTCGAAGAACAAACAGAAAAATACATAACATCGAGAATCAATATCGTTTTATTAGAAATTGTTAAGCAAAAACAAAACATACCATCGAGAATCAAAATCGTTTTATTACAAATTGTTAATCACAAACGTAACATCGAGAATGAATATTGTTTTATTACAAATTATTGTATTACTCCATTAAACTTAAAACCATTCTTCTTCTGGCCGGCCTGATAAGAATAGTAATTCATTCAGCCTCTTAGGTTTGAGATGAGAGACGATTCCTCTCCTGTGTAGCTGTAGCACCAGCTTTGGAAAATAACCGTTCTGCTGGTACGGATGAGGCAACATGCTGACAGAATTGTCGATATAATCCAGGGAATATTTCTTTTAAATCTTCCCACGTTTCGAGAGGATTTGATTTTAAAGGGGTGACAGGATTTTTAATATAAACGGAAAGTTCGTCATGTAGACCCCTTTAGCCTTTATCCCTTTTTTATGAGCTAGTTCTTTATGCTCCTTCCAAAAATCGTATTCCCCGGTAACACTATCTGTACCAGATTCGGAGGAGATATTTTGGGAGGTAGAACTCTCTGAAATTGTCCTACGAAGAAGGCTCATAAATTATAAAATTTATTTATAAAAAAAACATTCGGGTCGTGCTTTCTCGGTTTAATCGATTTTTTAGTTTGCTCATTCCATGCAGACAGAGGCATACGCCAATGAACAGCCTCGTGTTATTCGATTTCCGGTTTTAAGATTTAAAAAAATGTGAATTATTTTGCAAGTACTCGATACTCGATACTGAAGAAAAAATGAGTACTTTACTCAAAGTATCAAGTCTGAGTATCGAGTACTCGGTATCGGGTATCGAAGCCCGGAGTACCTACTCGGTATCGATGCTATCGTTCGAACCCTACGTTAGACACACTCATGGATGGGATTTTATTAATATCCAAGCATCGACGGCAATTTACACATGCTACCATAGCCTCCACTACTTGGTCGGGGAACTCGCTGCGCAAAATGTTAGTGTTTAACTTTAACGAGCTTAAGATCCTTCTTGAACCAAAGTTGATTACAAACATCACAACCAAGTCCAAATTCATTGTCAAAGAACATTTTCACAAAGTGGCGATCTCATGCAGCATACTTATTTGTCAAATCGAGCGAAAGGTCTGAACGCGCCATTGACGGACCGATGTTACCGTCCGTACGAGTCTCAGTATTGTCATCCTGCATATCAATGGAATCGTCGTTGCTTTCTACGTCTATTGGACCACTTTCCAAATCCATTCGACACGATGACGAAGTGCTAGTTTGCTCCAAACGTTGTACGCACTCGCTACTTGTACTGGGCGCTCCACTTCCACCATCCAAATTCGAATTCTGGCGTCTTCTTTCCAATTCCTTTTGTTGCAATCGACGTAGCCGACAACTTTCTATATTTGTAAGTCGTGGTGCACGCATTTTGTTCGGAGTTCCAGATTTTACAGCCTTCTTTCTCTTCTGAGGACGCGGAATTTTCACAATATCTCAATATTTTCTGCTTTTCAATGTTAATTTTATATTTCTTGTGTTATTAACGTCTAACTCACGTTCTCAGCTCTCCGTAGACACCTCGATCACTAAAATCGACCAATTCGTTCCGGAGATACAACTGAACTGAGCGCGCGCCGTGCCCACACAAGCCCAAATTTAGACCCCCACGCGCAGCGCTGTGACGTCACCGCGCAACCCCCCCCCTCCGCTCTCGACAAACCATTTCCGGTAGTCGACGAAACGGGCTATCCAGTCATAGTTTTAGATGTTCTGTAATCCTTATAGTTTTTGCACACGAGGCCCTCGAAAGTACACAAATATTGGTCGCGGCAGAACCTTACATGACACTGAGAACGAACCATAAGATGTTCATTCGCATTCACATCAAAACCTGGAGGGCAATATTATTGTGTTGGAGCGGGAATGTTTGACAGACCTCACCAAAATATTATGTTCAAAAGTTTAATGACCTGCCTTTCTTAGTTTTTATAGTATTTGAAAGTGTTTTTCAAATTGCGAGTGTATTTCAGGTTATGGGTTAAAAATCTCATAAACATTTACTAGGGTCAGTCAATAAGTAAACAAACAAACAGCTGTGGAGCAAAAACGTTTTATTCAATCAATACAATTTTTTTTTACTTTTCAACGTAATCTCCAGCAATGTCTATGCACTTTTCCCATTTCTTTACAAGCTTTTTTATTCCCTCAGCAAAGAATTCTTTACCTTGAAGTCGAAGGTAGTTTTGGACTTTTTCCTTCACTTCTTCATTGCTGTTGAACTTGACACCACGCAGTCTCCTTGAGTGGGCCAAACAAGAAAAAATCAGATGGGGCAAGGTCATGACTATAAGGGGGATGAGGCAGGATCTCCCAACCTACTTTTTTTATTGTTTCGAGCGTCAGTTTTGCCGTGTGTGGGCGGGCATTATCATGAAGAAGAATCAGACCTTTCCTCTGCCATCCCGGATATTTCTTCTTCAATGCAGGCTTAACTTTGTTCACAATCATGTCAGAATAGTACTGACTATTGATGGTATGCTGGTCTTTTAGGTAATCACAGAAAATTGGGCCTTGGGAGCTCCAAAAGATGGTTAACATCACCTTACCAGCTGATGGCTGGGTTTCGAATTTCTTTTTGGCAGGTGAACTGGGATGCTTCGACTCCATGCTTTGTCGCTTTGACTCAGGTTCAAAATACTGAATCCAAGTTAGTGGTTATAGTTGTTCCAAATCCAAAAATCTTATAACAGTATGCTGTCCTTCGAAAGTACTGTACTCAAGCCTTTATAAATAAACCTGTATTGGTTATGTTTATGCAATATATTATTGAACAGCTGATCAAAACTCACAATGACGTTGCCAGGTAACACTCCTGAAAGTTTCAATCAGCTGCTAGAATTAATTTCTTTTCTACAACTGTTTGTCTGTTTACTTATTGAATGACCCTCGTACATTTTAAAAAGTATGTTTACATATAAATTTAAAAATGCATTAGATTTTATTAAGGAGCTAAAATATAAATTTTTTAAATATGACTTAGTTTACTGAAAAGTATTATTATTATTAATTTTTTTGGTATCTACTACTTTATACATGTAGTCAGTTATTTTTTTAAATTATGTTAGGACTATGAGCTCCTTGATAAAACTGCATGTTTTGATAACTTCTGGTGGTAAAAAGTTTTCTCAGGTTCCAGCATAATCCACATACAATTTCAAAACATGTGTGTTAATGATTTTACCAAATCTGATGCCATGAACAGGATCTGTGTACAGGCACTACTGAAATAATAAATGCACACATATCGGTAATGAGTATTAAAAGTTGTTAAATATTATAATGACTATATCTCATCAACATAAAATATGAAATAATTCATGTAAATAGGTATTACTGAAGGAGCGAAGCGAGTTCCCAGTTTTAACTTGAATGTTTGTCTGTCTATTTGGAGTATATCTCATGATAACTTTTGAACGCAACAACTGATTTTCATAAAATCTGGCAAGCATGTCCACAGTTTTACCCCATAGAACCCTATTGTTTTTTAGCTTAATCTCCCCAAAAACGTGAGGGCTGAAGGCAGAAATGTGGGGGGGTCAAAACTGTGAACAATTGCAAATCTCATGTAGGGTATAAAATTAAAGGGAATTTTGACCAAAATCTGAATATACTGTTCACTTTTGAAAATTAAAAAAAATTTAGACATCAGGACTGGGTGTCAATTTTGATAAAAACACAAAAATTCATTTTTTTAACTAACTTCTGAATGTAGTGTTAAGTTTTTGAAATTTCAAAATTTTGGGATCCCAGGATCCAAAAGAGATGAGAAATTTGAAAAAAATTTGAAAAACCAGTAGAATTCTTGGATTTCGTTGTCCATGATGTGTCCGTTACTTAACTAAATATCACTATAGTATTGACGACTCGGAACACTAAGTTTTTATAAGTAAAAACGTAAAGTTTTACCTTACAGCCTAAGGCTGTAATATACTATAGTGATATTTAGACCAGTAGAATGTCACAGACTAAAAAGAATTTTAATTTTAATCCAAAAATTTTGAATGTTTATTGTTTATTGTATGAATGTGCACTTTAGGATTATTATATTCCTAAAGAAATAGTAGAGTAATCAAGATTTTTATAATTTTTTCCCAAAATTGAAAAATTATCCAATATCAACATTTATCCAATAATAAATGTGCTTTGTTCAAAATAGTGAGCAACTTCTGCAGCTCGGGGAGTATACAAGTTATTATTCATTCAACACATAAGAGGTGTGATCAAAGAATAATGAGAATTTTAATTTTTTATAAAATTATTTATTTATTCTTCAAAATTTACATTGTTCCCTTCAATGTAGTCCCCAAAAGATACAATGGACTTATGCCAGCATTCCTTCGAGTCCGTAAAATATTAGTGAAATTCTTGTTTTGGCATAGCCTTTAGTTCACTCAGCGATCTTGCCTTTATCTCCTTTATGTGTCCCAAAACGCCATTTCATTGTGCTTGCTCTTTAGTTCTGGAAACAAAAGAAAGTTGCATGGGGTCAAATCTGGTAAATATGGTGGTTGCGCCATTACAACAGTGTTATTTTTTATCAAGAGTGTGCAGATTAGTAGTGAAATGTGAGCTGGTATGTTATCTTAGTACAAAATCCAATAATTGTTTACCCACAGTTCTGGTAATTTTTTTTAATTGCTTAACACAGCTAACATAAGATTACAAGGTAGTACTCTTTATTGACAGTACTGCCTGATGGTAAGAATTCATAGTAGACTATGAATTGCATTGCAATAAAAGAAAATATTAATGAGAACCTCCATATTCAATCTTATTTGGCATGCTGTTTTTGGTCTTGGCTCTTCAAGAAGCTTCTGTTGGGACGATTCAGCCTTGCTTTAATGTCATAGCCATACACCCAAGTTTTGTCATCTGTTATGACAGGTTTGAGTAAATCTGTGTCATCAGCGACTTCAGCCAACATTTGCTCAGCAATGTTTTTACGATGCTGCTTTTGTTAAACATTTAACAATTTTGGAACAAATTTGGCTGCTATTCATTTCATGCCCAAACATTAGTAAAAATTACTTTCCATGACCCACATAGTATACTAGCTTTCTAGCCAGTTTTTCTTGTAGTGTTCCGGCATTTGCTGAACACAATATCCTTGACTTTTTCCATGTTTTCTTCGGTAGCTGATATGGTATGATGTCCAAATCTTATGTCATATTCAATGTCTTCATTCCCCTCTTGGCAATATTTATAGCACTCATAAACCCTTGGTTCTTGCAAAAGGCCAACATTTGCACTACTTTATTGCACTATTATTTTTAACATAGAACTTAATGCAAATTCTTTCTTCCATCATATCTAAAATACAAAAATCTGTGCTAAAGTGTCTTGTCAATGTTTGTTTGTCAAAACAAACTAAACATCTAGTATTCCCAACAGTTGACACATAGATCACAGAGAGTAGTACCAAAATGACAAAAATATTGTAACTTGAAAACATATAACCAATCAGAGGTTATTTTTTTAAATAGCCCCCATATTTAATCTAAAATTGCCTTAAATCTCTAAGAGTATAGAAATAATAATGTATATTACAAAAGCTAAAGAAGAATTAAATATATTTTTGTACCAACAAATGGGACAAATAAAAAACAAAAGCCAACCAGTAATGTGTTGCTTTTTTTATTACTTTTACTGTACCTAATAATTGTGTGAAGACCCTTGATTTTAACTAATCGTGTTTGGTTATGATTTAGGCAGCCCCCAATCATATCACTGCCAGAGGGTATGAAGCAGTGAAGAAATTATTGGGTGCCAAAATACCACAAGGTCATGAAAACAGCATACAATACATCAGCGATGAAGATGACAATGACGATGATTCTGAAAACATCCCCGAGACGTTTGATGCAAGGTCAAAATGGCCTAAATGTCCATCAGTAAACTCTATCAAAGACCAATCAGACTGTGGTTCATGCTGGGTATGTGTATCTGTGATTCTTATGTACACTTGAACATAATTAGATTAAAAGTTATGAAAAAATAATAAGGAAAAGATTAAACATAATTTTCATGTCAATACATTTAAATATGTAAAATATTTAATACAGACTTGTAACATCTGGAAAAATCATTTAAATTCATTCTTCAGATAGTTAATGTAATAATTTTGCTACATTATGTATATGTGAGGCATTTGACCGAGTCCAACATCAGAAAATGATGGATATCCTGAAAAACATTGGATTAGATGGAAACAACCTAAGGATAATAGCTACACTGTATTGGAACCAATCTGCAGTGGTTAGAGTAGATAAGGTGAAGACTGAAGAGATACAGATTCTGTGTGGAGTAAGTCAAGGATGTATACTATCTCTGCTTTTATTCAACATTTAATTGGAAGGTATTTTTAGAGAAGCTTTAGATGACTGATGTGGGAATCTCTCTGAACGGTGAAAGAATAAGTAACATATGTTATACAGATGACACCGTCATATTGGCAGATAGCTTAGAGGGGCTGCAACAACTAATAGAATGACAGATAGCAGCCGTAGATATGTTTTGGACATCAGTGTTAATAAAGCAAAGCTAATGATTGTATCTAAGAACAAGTTCACAAACTGCACCCTTAATAGGAGGCCAGTTGAATGTGTAAGTAAATTTACATGTCTTGGTACTATAGTCAATGAACAATGGGACCACTCTCAAGAAATAAAGAGCAGAATTGAAAAGGCAAGAGCAGTGTATACTAGAATGAGCAGTTTATTCAAAAGTCACGATTTAAGAATAAACACAAAGGTGAGACTTTACACTGCTACTTATTCTCGGTCCTCTTCTACGGTGTAGAATCTACGAAATTGACTGAAGCCACAACTAAAAAAATTTGAATCTTTCAAAATTTGGCTTTACCATAGAATACTGAACATTTCATTTATAGCACATATAACTAATGTTGAAGTTCTTAGAAAGATGAAGAAAGCAAGAGTAGTTATTAACACAGTGAAGATAAGAAAGCTTCAGTATCTGGGACATCTCATGGGAAATGAACAGAGATTTTACTTATTGCAGTCCATACTACAGGGAAAAGTACTTGGAAAGAGAGGAGTTGGGCGACCGAGAATATCATGGCTGAGAAATTTAAGGACCTGGTTTGGCATGAAGACAACTGACTTATTCCATGCAGCAGTACAGAAAGTTAAAATAGTCTGTATGATATCCAACATCCGAAACGGATAGGAACTATCAGAAGAAGATGTACATATATGTGTTTTTACAGCACCACCCATGACAACTGTAAGACCAGATGCAAATCTAACCATAATAATCCTCATACCACCTTAAAACCAAATCACAGCTTCCTCAACTGTACATTAGTGGGTCAGTTAGCCAAACTAATTGGGACCAAGGGTAGTTCATATACACAAAAATGTGGATATTTGAAGCTTTTAACTTGAAATTCTTTTTTACAAATAACGAAGTAGGTGGCTGGTTTAGTTTCCTGTGGAAATTATAGTTAAAATGTGTACATTTGTATGGAAATAAAAATATCTATCTGCATACCTATTAAAAAAACATCATTAAATCATGTTTTACTTACCAGTAATATGAATATATGAAAGTTTTGTTTGTTTTATTAGCAGCCATCTTAACACCAACTTTGTTACTACGTATTTCCACACTGCTAAATACTTCATTCTTGACAAGGCCTTTAGGTGTCTCCACCATTGTCCTTTCATTCTGGTTTTTGCATATTGTAGTGAATTTATTATTATTATTGTTATTATTATTATTATTATTTGCTATTGAGTAATGGAAACAAGTGTAGGCATAGTTGATACTGAAATAGATGCAAGATAATGCCTGTCGTGAATCAGAGAACCACATAAGCTAATATTACAGGTCAAAAACAACTGACAAGAAATTGTTTCGTCATGAGCCAATGTCTCAAGGCTCTCTTCACCAAAGCAATGCTTTGCAACACGATGTGTCTAAATGGTTCTGTTGCGAAACGAACTTCTGTTCCAGTGTGTGGCTGGCCTTAGGGCAGCAGATACAACAACAAGTCTGAATGGGAGTCAGCATGTATGGTCATATCAGTGGTTGTTGGTTTCATATAAATTTTTGACTTTCAAAATTTCAAAAAAAAATACAGTACATTTTTGTTGTTTACAATAATCTATTGTATTTATAAATAATGCAACATTAATCTATAAATAATATTAAAATAACTGACAAAAAAGTTTAAATATTGTAATAGAACTCAAGTATTCCTCTCCTTAAAGCTCCACTGTTGTAGTCGTCAATTTAGTAAAGAACTACTTGTTAATTATGTGAGGACGTATGTTATAGTATATGCTGCATGCTGGAAACGTCAGATTGTAAAGAAATCTTGTCTATGGGTGTAATTAGTTATAAGAGACTCCTGTGTAACAAACGCCAAGTAATACGTTGCAGGTGGCAATTCGTAACAATTAAAATGCTGTTACCTGGTTTAATTAATATGTTATTAATTAATATACCTTTCGGTTGTGACCGGTGAAACCCTCAGAACATAGATTATTAAGCCAACAAAATTATAATTATGTTCCTGAATTTATAATTGTATTATTCTATAGACTCAACTTAGTTTTCAGTGGTTGTGTAATATTAGCAATATGTATGGAGTATTTACTGAATGTAAGGGGTATTTGTTTCAACCCTAGTCACTCGATGGTAGAAAATTTCATTCAAATTTAGTATTAAACACCAGTTAGTTCAGCAATCTCCCGTCCCACCAGCTGCAAACTTGAAGCGCTGTTACTAGAAATAAGCGTACTTATAGGTTAGTTATTCGGAGTGTTTGTATCAATCTGTTTATAAATTATTCCACCCACTACATATAGTATTTACTCTGCAATAACTTAAACGTTATCTCATACAATAAATGTACTTTATTGATTTTCTCTGTTAATTAACAAGTTACGTTGTCTCAAAAAACAATAATACGGTTCAATCGATCATCCAGACATATATCGATTATTAATTATTCAAATTCTAAAAACATATACACTTGAAAATAATAACAAATAATTCTTATCCCAGGGTTCGTATAGTTCTTTGAACCATTAGTAAGGCCAGGTAAAATGCATAATTAAGGTTGTTCAATTTACAAAATAATATTATTTACTTAAAATACAGTGGAATGAAAATAAGTTGTTTTTTACCAAACCGACGAAACTTCGTCTGGCGGTGAACGTTTGTCAACAGTGGCCAAAATGCGGCTTATCTCGTCTTCATCCAGTGAAACTGCTCTGATTTTCAATAAAATTGATGGTGGTGTGTACTGGTAACCCCTCAGGAGATCTTCTGGCTTCTATCCTTCTTTTACGGTCTTCACAATTCTTGGTCCCAGTGAACTGAAATTAGGATCTCAGCTTCTGCTGCCAATGAAGGTTATTTCGTCAAACCGAGTCTTCTGTATTTCCAATAATTCCGTTAATTCAGGCTTTAATTCTTTACTGGTCTTCGATTTATAGCATGAACTGGTTTAATACCAAATTCAGCAGAATTATTTTGTGAACGAGGCGAGATGCTTTCAATTCTCTTTTATTGTATTCATTGATAATTCAGAGGGTTATTTAATTTGTATGATTCATTAGCATTACAGCATAATTGTTTTACAAAAAAGGTTTTTCAATTTGGATATACTGTATATTTCCTTTAGATTTATTCAAGTTTTTTAAATATATCGGTCCATCTCAACCTAATAGCTTGTAACAATCAGAACGAATTAATTCAAAATCAACAACTTCTGCAATTCAGTTGCCTTAACAACCACGTTTTCTATATATCCTTGAGCCGGCATTATAGAATATTACTACTTCTTTCCAATAAAATACTCCATGCTTGTATTAATATTAAATCACATAAAATTCTCCCCTAACCTTCCTTACTAAACAGTAAATGTTTTACCAGAGTTTCGTTGGACTGGGTTAACTAAAAAGGTATTAATTTCCTTTCACTAATATGGAATTTAGGCCTATAGATTCATTTAAAACCATTATAACATTATTGGTTTTTTTTTTAACTTAATTTTCTTTTTACCTGACCTACTGTACAATTAATTATTGGTTACATAGTTAATTACATGAATTTTAATTTACTGGTGGTTATTTGTTTTTATATTAATTAACTGGTTCTGGAACCCTTTATTAATTTATGATATAATTGTCAGAACTACTTGTTAGACTTGAAACACTGGTCACACTCCTGATCCAGTTTATAAACATTAATTAAAACAACAGTATTCTTCAACTTTATACAATACTGAAAACTTAGTACAGTGCCTAACATTGGTAACTATACTGGGCTGTATAAAGACAAATCTAATATAAATATAAACATAATTATTGATGAAGTATTATTATCAAACAACATCATTTCATTTTTAGCATATTCAACATACAACATAAATACTCTGTAGACCTTAACATGTCACAGTACAAAACAAACATTTCATTACATCCAATCATTCATTGGTCTGGCTCTTTTACATTTAATATTAGTAATTGCCTCCTTTTTACTTGAGGTACTTTTCAAGCACATGAACTATTGAACAACCTTAAGTCAGGGTATGGTCCTTGACCATTTTTCACTCAATTTTTATGTAACGTTGAGGAACCTCAACTATGTTACGTTACATAACACCCCCCCTTCGAAATAAGTTTATTTTGTTATAAACAAAGTTTAGCAAGAAATAAACTCATAACTTGTATCTGGCCAATTGGTTTCCTATTTATAGTACTTTTATATTTCAGAATTATCCATTATATTATTATTATTTCTTCGTTCCTTCTTAAAATCAATTATTTCCCAAGTTTAAATCTTATTTCTATAATCATTCTTGTGACATTCTTTATTAATTATACATTTTGGATCTGGTTTTATTTAATTTTCTATATTTATTTGTGAGTTTACCCTCTAATATTTAATTTTCCTAAACCTCCCTAACATTATAACTGGAATCGAATCGGTGGTGCTCTATCGGCTAACCAATTACCGTCGTCCGTTACATACTTTCTGGGATCAGAGGAACATCATCTCTGCCCAGTTAAATGATTGGTGGAATATTCTACAGTCAATCTTCATTAATAAACCTCGTAAGGTAGTCATTATGTGACCTTCAATAAAATAATAAATAATAATCATACTCTAGGGATTATTCACTGTACTTTAACTCAGATCATATTATTTCTTCATATTAATTCTTCCTTCTATTATACACTTTTCCTCTCCAATACTTGGCTATTTTATTGACATTTATTAATTGGTTTTTTCGGATAATTCTTAACCATTTTTTTTTTTCTTTTCTTGTGATCCTTTTGACGGTTCCATTTTGGCTTCTTCATTCTCTTATCTTCATTGGCTCATATTCCTTTATGATCAATACAGCTGGTTATGAGATTTTGGTTAGTACTATACATTACATCATGTAGTTATATTCTTCTGGCACAATCATTATTATTCCTTTTACATTCTAAATTACATTTCTCACTATTATATTACATCAGATAAACTCATTTTGTTTTTTGGTTTTGATGATTTTTATTAGGTTTAATCAGTGTTATTTTTTTTCTTATTAGTTTAAAGTAATTTCTTCTAAATTGTATAGTAAGGTGTTCTTACTTATTTTTCGACTTTGGTTGTTTTTTTTTTATCTTCAAGATTCTCTTTCTTATATACCTCATAAATTGTTTTCATAGATACTTGTTTGTAAGTTGAGCTTACTTCATTTTTTGAATTTTGGGGTATTTATCCTCTTTATTTTAAATTATACTGTTTCTGAATAATTATTGAGTAAGTTGTTCTTACAGTTTCTTTAGAATTTTGGGTTTTCATTAAATCATCTTGTCTGTATAAAGTTTATGTACTTTTTTTTTCATATTTTTTCTGTCCTAGTTATCATTGTTGTATTTATTTTGTCATCAACCATTTCATAGTATCGCTTAATTGAGGATTGGTTGTATGTACCCTTCTTCTTTAGTGTATGGGGATCCAATATTTCGTAAGTATTATTTCCGTTATCTTTGCTTACAGTATATGGTCCAGTGTACAATAGTAACAACTTCTTAGCGATGCCTTCCATTGTGCTGGGCAATTCTCGATTCTTCAACAGTATCTTGTCTCCCACTAAATATCGCTCCGGTTTTGGTTGAAATTGCTGATATTTTCTTCTCGTTCTCTCGGTTCGTTCTAGTATATTCTCATAAAATTTTACACTGTTAAATTTATATTCATCCCCGCTAAGGAATTGTATTAATTCCGCTATCTCTCTGGGTGGTGGTCTCTGGAACATTGCTGTATAGGGGGTCATTTCGATAAATTGATGGTGTGATAAGTTTATGAAATTTTCTGCAGCTGGTAGGTACTCGGCCCACTTTCTCTGTTGGTTAAAGCAATACGTGCGTAGGATCCTCCCTACTTCCCTTAATACTCGTTCGGCCGGGTTGCTGCTCGGATGGTATACAGATGTTTTATACGTCTTGATTCCCTTCTCCCGTAGAGTGTCTTTCCACCTGCTCCCCTTAAATTGTGTTCCGTGGTCAGTAATAATGGATTTCGGAGCTCCTACCTCACTGATATAATTTTGACAAATAATGTTTAATATCTTTTTTGTCATCGCCCGGTTGATCGGGTATAGTTTCGTGAATCTGGTATAATGGTCGAATAGGATTATAAAATATTTGTACTGGTGCCTCCCTCCACTTCGCGGGAATGGGCCGCAAATATCGACAAATACTTTTTCCAATCTATTTGATGATGTGATTGGCATCATTGTGCCTTCTTTCTTATGATTGTTAACTTTTACGAGCTGGCATATGTGGCAATGTTTAATCTGGTTTCGCACCTTTCTGTTGGCATCCCTGATGTATACGTGTTCCTGGAGTGCTTTGACTACCTTCAATGCCCCCATGTGGCCATACCTGACATGGTAATCCATTATGAGGTCCTTTTCTATAGTTTGTGGTATAACAATTTTCCATGTGTTAAGTTTGTAATGTGTCTTAATGAATAGTATTTGTTGGTGTTTGCAGTAAAATTGTGTTATGCGGTCATCTTGTTCTCCAAGTCTGTTAAAAATTTTGCTCAACCTGGGGTCCTGTTTCTGCCGTTGTTCGAGTTCTGTTATTATATTCGCCAGATCAGATCTATTACTGATGATATGGTATAGTTTGATTATGGTTTCTTTTTCCCCCTCAAACGTCTGGTCTCTGATATTGATTCGTGATAATGTATCTGCAATGACGTTCCCTTTTCCAGGAATGTATTCCCAATTTAGGTTATACTCTTGTAGTGTCAGGCTCCACCTGGTCAATCTTCCATGATTCAACTTACAACTTTTTAGAAATGAAATTGACTTGTGATCAGTTCTGACGGTCATCTTGTATCCTAAAATGTAGGTCCTGAACTTATTACAGGAAAATACAACACTCAAGAGCTCTTTCTCTGTTACATTATAGTTTTTTTCACAACTATTCAGGACTCGACTAGCGAAACTGATCACTTGATGATTCCCTTCATCATCCTCCTGATAAAGAACAGATCCCAAACTGACATCACTGGCGTCACAATTCATAAAAAATTGTTTATTGAAATTGGGGTGGTGCAACATCACTGACTCCAAAAATTTAGTTTTAATTAGTTCAAGCGTGGCATCTTGCTCTTCTCCCCACGTCCACATGTCCTTGGATGATAATTGGCGTACAAATCTTGATGTTAGTTCCGAATAATGTTCTTGAAATTTACGATAATAATTACATATGCCGAGGAACGATTGGAGCTGCTTCCTGTTCCTTGGTTTTGGGAATTTTTGAATTGACTCAATTTTTTCTTGGGATGGGGTGATCCCCTGCTCCGGCAAGTTAAACCCTAAAAATTTCACTTCATTCGCTATCAATTTTGATTTCTCCAGCTTTAATGTAATATGGTTCTCCGACAGCCTTTCTAGCACTTGCTCTACTCGTTGGCAATGGTCATTCCAATTGGTCGAAGTTATCAAAATATCGTCCACATAGACTGTTGTATACTGGAGTGTTTCCTGTCCGAGGATTTGGTCCATGATTTTTACAAACACGGCTACTGAATTAACCAGTCCAAATGGCAACCGTTTAAACTGATAATTACGGCCTTCGAAAATGAATGCCATGTATTTGCGGCTCTCTGGATGGAGTTCGACTTGCCAATATCCACAGACGGTATCCCACGTGCTGATGTATTTGATTCCATGAAACTTTTTAAGTATTTCCTCGATTTCCCCCGGGGATGTTCGGTCATTCGCTATTACTTTATTGATTTCCCTTGCGTCTAAGCAAATTCTCACTTGGCCACTTTTCTTTGGGACAGCGAGGATAGGGCTGGTATACGGGGAGTAACTGGGTTCAATGATGTCCTCGTCCATTAATCTATCAATTTCTGCCCTCACAGCTTCCTTCAATGAGTAAGCGACTGGGTATGATTTTTTGTTGAAATTTACAGGTTCTAGAAACTCTATTTTGCATTGGTAATCTCTTACCTTGCCTGGTATATTTGAAAATACATGGCGATATCTATTGTACACTTCAATTAACTGTTCCCTTTGCATGTTAGTTATTCCACATTTAAAATTACGGATCTCGTTAATTTTGTCATGCCACAATTGCTCATCGTCCAACTCGTAAAAGATATTATTACTTGGTGATTGTTCTTGTTGATCTAAATTTCTTTGTATATGATATGTTACTCGGGTTGGGGTCATGCTGTCGCTGTTAACTAAGTCAGCCGTCCATTCTGTTTGATTGATTTTTAACAATAATTTTGACCTGTTCATGTCAATGATAGCTGAGTATTGTTTCAGCATGTCACAACCGATTAACATGTTAAATGGTAAGCCACTGGCTACTAGAAAAGTCATTGGGATTGTTTTATTGTTACTCGTTAACTCCAACCTTGCTTGTTTCCGGACCGTTCTATTTTGGCGTCCCGTCGGTCCTATCAGTACAATGTTGCTTATTGGTAACGTAAGTATGTGCTTCTTCCCTTCTTCAAGTATTTTGTTTAGTTCTATTGCGTCGATTAGCGACACATTAGCCCCAGTGTCTATCATAATTTTGGTTTGTACACTGTTGATCTCTGCCGTTATATAAATTATTTCGTTACTGTTTTTTCTTGGATTTCCGTCTTCTTCTTCCAACAACTCGTCCCTTAAATTTTTCAAGTAGTTACTACAAATTATTGTGATACACTTATTATTTTTACTGTGATTTCTTATGTCGTTAAACCCGATAAAGTGGTTCAGTGAGGGTCCTGCTGGTGTTTTCACTGCCGTGTGGGGTTTAAAATCGGCTCGGATTCTTTGTCTCCTCTGCCGGTTTGGTTCGTTTGATTTATTTCATTTTCCGTTGACCTGGGTTCCGGCCGTTGACAGTCTTCTTCGTAATTAATCCGGCGGTAGTCCTCCTGACTCCGACTTCTGCCCCCATTAGTTCTAGTATCTCTTCTATCGTTATTATTGTACTGGTTCCAGTCGGTGTCCCTATTAAAACTCCGACGTCCTTGGTAGTATGTCCTCCCGTTATAGTTATCGTACGCCCCCACATAATTAACTCTCCTGTAGTTTTGGTTTTGGTTGTTCGGGTTACGGTTACTGTTATCATAATTTCGGTTGTTTGTGTTCTGATTCTGGTAACTTGGGTTATACGACCGGTTATATTGGTTGTTCGGAATACTCTGTCTATTCCCGTAATTGTTTCCGTTGTTCCTTGGGCTGTTGTTGTTATTTTGCCGTTGGTACGCCTCATTACCATAATTACCTGGCCTGCCATTATAGTTCGTCCGGTTATTCGTCTCATGACTGTTATGGTTATTGTTTCTATTGTTGTAGTCTGGGAAATCCCTGCTCCCGTACCGGTCGTTTCTCTGCCGACTCCTTCGATAATGTACCTCACGCTCGTGCTCTTCCAATAGCGTTGACATGGCCTGTATAGTTTTTATCTGTCCACCCGATCGTGCTATTGATATACCGTTATCATAGTGGTATGCTAACCTGGTGACGAGAATTTCCTCCGGGATTTTTGGTTCAAGGTGTCTTGCCAAACACACCTTTCCCAGGAAGTAGGCGGTAAGTGTTGTTCCCCTGCTGGCGTCATACCTTCCATAGCTGATGCTCTCCCTTACTACGTTCTGGGTGGCGTCTGACCAGTATCTGGCTTTAAAAGGTATTTTAAATTCTTCGTAGCTTCGTATGTCGTGCCTGGTGGCTGTCCACCAGTTATCATAAGTTTCTTTAAAATGTTCGTCTAAGTAACGACGAATTATTGGCCACCTGTTTTCACCAGTTCTCATGATTTGTTCGCCGACCCGTTCCAAGAATTCCATTGGGTTTCTCCTGTATGACTTAAAGTTGATGGTCTCCCGGTCGTCTATATGTTGTGTATATGGAATAGTGATCGATCGGTTGTCAACTGACCGTTGTAGGTTCTTGATTCTATCCTGGTTACGTTGTCCTTGCTCCTGTACTTCGTTCATGACCGTATCTAAATTTCGATGCTGGTTTCCGCAATCTGCTCGTATTGATTCCACTTGAATTCGGTTTTCTTCTTCTATATGGCCTAGCTTGACCTCTAGTTCAGCTCTATTTCGTGTAATAGCTTCATCGGTCGCTCTCAGTTTTCTATTTGTTTCCGCTATCTCCTGTTTTCTTTCGCCGTCGTTCTTAACTACCTTCTGGCTGATTGCCTCACTAGCGTCCTCGATTTTCTTATTGAAAGCTTGTCTTAATACTTCATTCTGTTTATCAACATTTTCCCTTATTTCCTGGTTAGAATGTTCAATTCTCTCATCGATTCGTATAAGATTATCCTCATTGATTTTCTCAAGATCTGCTTTCATTCGTTTATTGTTTTCCTCAAGTTTTTCGTTCATTAGTTTGTTATCGTCTTGAATCCGTCTCAGATTCTCGTCATTCCTGTCAAACTTTTCATTCATTTGTTTGATTAGATTTTCGCTCAAAATTTCGTTTTGTTTTCTTGAGTTTTCATTAATACTGTCTATTTTATTTTCCAGCTTTTCATTGATTTGTCTGAAATCGGCCTTCAATTGTTTATTATTTTCATTTATGGTTTGTCTCAAAAGTTCACTAGTACTTTCCTTAATTTCTTCCTTAGTTTGCTTTAAGGTTTCCTCCTGTTTCCTAAAGTTCTCCTTATTTTCCTTCTTCATGCTACTCATTAATTCCTTATTATCCTTCTTCATGCTACTCATTAATTCCATTAATTTTTCCCAATTTAATCCTCCTCTGGCTTCCTCCTTATCTGGTTGGTCCCCTTGGGCATCTTCTTCCACTATTTCCATTTCCGTATCCATAACTATTTCGGTTTCTTCTGTATCACCTGTCTGTTGGTCCATTTCACTGTCCGTGACTAATTCTATTTCTTGTTCCTGTCCACCTTCTTCCTTCTCCTTCTCTTCTGCCCTCTTCTTCATCTGCCTCTGGTATTATGCATTCCTGTGCCTCTAGTGGTTGCCTGCTCAAGTTAAGTAACAAATAATATGATTTTTTACTTAACTAAAGTCCACTCGTTGAGCGCCAATTTGTAATAGAACTCAAGTATTCCTCTCCTTAAAGCTCCACTGTTGTAGTCGTCAATTTAGTAAAGAACTACTTGTTAATTATGTGAGGACGTATGTTATAGTATATGCTGCACGCTGGAAACGTCAGATTGTAAAGAAATCTTGTCTATGGGTGTAATTAGTTATAAGAGACTCCTGTGTAACAAATGCCAAGTAATACGTTGCAGGTGGCAATTCGTAACAATTAAAATGCTGTTACCTGGTTTAATTAATATGTTATTAATTAATATACCTTTCGGTTGTGACCGGTGAAACCCTCAGAACATAGATTATTAAGCCAACAAAATTATAATTATGTTCCTGAATTTATAATTGTATTATTCTATAGACTCAACTTAGTTTTCAGTGGTTGTGTAATATTAGCAATATGTATGGAGTATTTACTGAATGTAAGGGGTATTTGTTTCAACCCTAGTCACTCGATGGTAGAAAATTTCATTCAAATTTAGTATTAAACACCAGTTAGTTCAGCAATCTCCCATCCCACCAGCTGCAAACTTGAAGCGCTGTTACTAGAAATAAGCGTACTTATAGGTTAGTTATTCGGAGTGTTTGTATCAATCTGTTTATAAATTATTCCACCCACTACATATAGTATTTACTCTGCAATAACTTAAACGTTATCTCATACAATAAATGTACTTTATTGATTTTCTCTGTTAATTAACAAGTTACGTTGTCTCAAAAAACAATAATACGGTTCAATCGATCATCCAGACATATATCGATTATTAATTATTCAAATTCTAAAAACATATACACTTGAAAATAATAACAAATAATTCTTATCCCAGGGTTCGTATAGTTCTTTGAACCATTAGTAAGGCCAGGTAAAATGCATAATTAAGGTTGTTCAATTTACAAAATAATATTATTTACTTAAAATACAGTGGAATGAAAATAAGTTGTTTTTTACCAAACCGACGAAACTTCGTCTGGCGGTGAACGTTTGTCAACAGTGGCCAAAATGCGGCTTATCTCGTCTTCATCCAGTGAAACTGCTCTGATTTTCAATAAAATTGATGGTGGTGTGTACTGGTAACCCCTCAGGAGATCTTCTGGCTTCTATTCTTCTTTTACGGTCTTCAAAATTCTTGGTCCCAGTGAACTGAAATTAGGATCTCAGCTTCTGCTGCCAATGAAGGTTATTTCGTCAAACCGAGTCTTCTGTATTTCCAATAATTCCGTTAATTCAGGCTTTAATTCTTTACTGGTCTTCGATTTATAGCATGAACTGGTTTAATACCAAATTCAGCGGAATTATTTTGTGAACGAGGTGAGATGCTTTCAATTCTCTTTTATTGTATTCATTGATAATTCAGAGGGTTATTTAATTTGTATGATTCATTAGCATTACAGCATAATTGTTTTACAAAAAAGGTTTTTCAATTTGGATATACTGTATATTTCCTTTAGATTTATTCAAGTTTTTTAAATATATCGGTCCATCTCAACCTAATAGCTTGTAACAATCAGAACGAATTAATTCAAAATCAACAACTTCTGCAATTCAGTTGCCTTAACAACCACGTTTTCTATATATCCTTGAGCCGGCATTATAGAATATTACTACTTCTTTCCAATAAAATACTCCATGCTTGTATTAATATTAAATCACATAAAATTCTCCCCTAACCTTCCTTACTAAACAGTAAATGTTTTACCAGAGTTTCGTTGGACTGGGTTAACTAAAAAGGTATTAATTTCCTTTCACTAATATGGAATTTAGGCCTATAGATTCATTTAAAACCATTATAACATTATTGGTTTTTTTTTTAACTTAATTTTCTTTTTACCTGACCTACTGTACAATTAATTATTGGTTACATAGTTAATTACATGAATTTTAATTTACTGGTGGTTATTTGTTTTTATATTAATTAACTGGTTCTGGAACCCTTTATTAATTTATGATATAATTGTCAGAACTACTTGTTAGACTTGAAACACTGGTCACACTCCTGATCCAGTTTATAAACATTAATTAAAACAACAGTATTCTTCAACTTTATACAATACTGAAAACTTAGTACAGTGCCTAACATTGGTAACTATACTGGGCTGTATAAAGACAAATCTAATATAAATATAAACATAATTATTGATGAAGTATTATTATCAAACAACATCATTTCATTTTTAGCATATTCAACATACAACATAAATACTCTGTAGACCTTAACATGTCACAGTACAAAACAAACATTTCATTACATCCAATCATTCATTGGTCTGGCTCTTTTACATTTAATATTAGTAATTGCCTCCTTTTTACTTGAGGTACTTTTCAAGCACATGAACTATTGAACAACCTTAAGTCAGGGTATGGTCCTTGACCATTTTTCACTCAATTTTTATGTAACGTTGGGGAACCTCAACTATGTTACGTTACAATATATGCATCACAAAAACCATAAATGATAGGAAAAATATGACTACAAATGAGTACAAGTGTAAACTCACACTTTTTTTTTATTCATCATCATTACTGGTGTGACAGTCCAAATCATATCTTGGCCTCCTGATTTTAATCCTCCATTCCTCCGGTTCCTCAACCACATCCTCCAGTTTTATATTCTTAAAAGTACTTCAATTATTTCATCAATGGAGTCTTCCCAAATTTTCATGGTGTTCCCAAGGGAAAATCAATCATTTATATTAATTATCATAATTCAGCACTATGTTGCAATACTTTCTACAGTGATTTTTTTAGATGCATATTTTGGTTTTCCAAGAGATGTTATTACTCCACAGTATCCCATTTAATTGATGTATATCAGCACTTGCTTGATTGACTGTACTAGCAAATTCCTCCATACTGTGACCATCATTTGTTATCTTTACACCAAGATGTATGTAGTAGTCTCAATGTTTAATCTCACCTTTTCCGAGCATTAAGCTGTTCCCCGAATTTCCTGCTACTAGGTATTGTAAAGTTTTATCTCTTACTACAAATACAAATACATAAATTTATTTATTTGCCACCTACCTTTTAACTGTTTTCTCGGGCCAGGATCTCGTCACACGAACGTTCGAATGCAAGCATGGTTTACAGGTTATGTGAATAATTTACGCCACTAGCTTTTGTAAAGAGAAATTAATTGAGTTTTATTTTTGTTTAAATTTTTCTATACCAAATTATATCCTTATACATTTCTGTATGTTTAAAAAACCGATATATTACCTCTAGTCAAATTTTAAAATTGACTACAAATTTCTTTAAATAGTTGAAACATAGTCTGGTACCAATTAACTTATTTACTACATCTTACCTTATTTTTACAGACAGACAGCCCAGTCTGCTCACTCACAACATTCACACTAATTTAAAATTTACCCCGTTATTAACAAAACCCCATTAAAATGTGATTATCTACCCTGCCGGCAAGTTGGCGTCTCCCCGTCTTTGCGTTGCATCACTTTCAAACTCCGTTACTTTGTCCAAAAATAAGTTATTAATTCATTCTGCCGTAAAATGGATTTCACTATTGAATTTTGACTAAACCGCACTCACTGTAATTTGATGTTTAAAAGTTACTTTTTTAAGAGCTCGGGTTGCCGGGCAACCTGCGCAGGTTGAAGTCGGTGATGGACTGTGAGCGTCTATATGTTCCCCACTCCTCGATCTATTTGTTGAAGAAGACGGAAAGCAATGCCTTCTATTTGGTAGTCATAGCGGTGACACATTCGACACATGGTTTTTTCGTGTTGTAGTCGTGGATGATATTTGGTGTGCACTGGCCGACGTCACAAATAGGCGGGACTTAAGCTTATATCCGCCATCTTAAACGCACATGTACGATAAAATTCTCCTACAAGCCATGTTTGGTTTTGTGCTTCTTGGCGTGGGTCTGCGCACATGCTGGTATAGTGCATTTGGGCGCGGGTCTCACACATCCGCAAAGTTTTGAGAAGTGTGCTGCAGTTGACAACACGCACATTCCTTTGCAAATGTTTCACCACAGTTCCTT
Source organism: Magicicada septendecula (assembly GCA_034769895.1). Lineage (NCBI taxonomy): Eukaryota > Metazoa > Arthropoda > Insecta > Hemiptera > Cicadidae > Magicicada > Magicicada septendecula. The sequence continues at coordinate 54,974,136 of CM068375.1, read as the reverse complement.
TGTTAGAAACTATGCTTTAGTTTCAATCAGGGACTGGCCACACAGATGGAAATTGAATTGTGAAATTTTATATAATAAATCCCCAATTTTAATAAAATACAAAATCCCTTTAATTTGCCCCGTTACAATACCCCCCCCCAATAAGAGGTCTTCTGTCGAAACAGAAGAAATCTCATTGTTAAAACCCCTAAGAGGACCGGTGAGGAACTGGTGCCAACAACCCCCATTGGTTCTTATACTTCATGGGTAAACAACCCCCCTGGCTCGGCGACTATGGCCGCATCTGAACGAGATCACTGGACTTCTCTATACGAGATCCCAACACCATAAAATCGAACAGACACGCACCACAGCGCACCTAACCTTCCAACATGCAACCCCAAAATCCAAATCCCTGGTCTTATATCACGCCAGATCCTCAACCGATATGTTCCCCCTTATCATGCACACTTGGCTGCCTTTAGCAGTTACTGGGCTCGTACACACACTTATAACTACATCCTAGCCAAAATTTCATTCTTCCCTTCAAAATTTATTTAAGTTAAAATCAAACAGCTATTTTCTTCAAAATCAGAAATAAAATCTTTTATCTGAATTGATTAATTCTCTTCGTTACTGTTAATACTTAGAAAACAAATAAATGGAACATTTAATTAAAACATGAACTTCCTTATCTTAACATTGGGTTAGACATATATCCTAAACAATACAATTCAATAAAAAACACTATTAATACACACAAACAATAATATAATCAAAATTCAAAACATCAATTAGATGGCAGGCACAAAATCAAATTAAAAAAAAAAAAAAAAAATTTTAATTTATCAAAATATATTTTTCTTAATATTAAAATTGTTTAAATTAATAAAGAAACAAAATTGGCATTACTTCATTGCCAAAACGGGTCTAGTATAGAACATCACCCATCAGCTGATCATACTGGGTCAAGTCAAGAACCTTGACCTACATAAGTTATACATAAGTTACATCAGAAAATACATTAAACATCTTTAAAATTCTATCTTTAAACACAAAAACATAATAAAATAAGACATTAAAAATTAAAATAGTATTGTTATAATTAACAATAAAATTGACATTTAAATTACTCAAAATTGACATTTTACCACTTGACTTTATTCTCAATTTCTATTAAAAGTGTCACTTGTTTCAATTAAAATTCTATCTTTTTACTATGACTCTCTTTCTTTAATATCCTCATTCGCCATTAGTTGGGTGATTTCATTATTTATACTAACGTGATTTACAACTCGGCATTTATATATATATCCTTAATCCCTTCTGACTTTAATACCACTAACAGCTTTAACTAAACATGACACCCATCTCTATCAAAAACATCTATCAAACAATCTCTAAACCCAACTTACTACTTAATTCCATTCACATCATTCTACTCTTATATAAAAAAATACTCTATACCCCTTTGCACTCAGGATGCGTGTTCCCCCCCCCCCAAAAGCTCATTCCCTTATGTTGGTTCCTGGATTCTACCTAAGGCAACCCTTTCCGGCGCTAAACGGTCCCTTCCCGTCCCAACCCTTTTGTTGTGGACTCCTACACCACCCCCTCTTACAAAACTCCCATCAACTAATTACCATTCTCATTACATCACTTCAATTATAACAAAATATCATCATTTACTTATTACATCAATATATCAATCATTACTCTACCTATATTCCCCATATCTACTGTGTCACTCTTACATCTCCAATTCTACATAACATTAATTCACAACAATTTTATTCTCTCTATTACCACTTTAAACTCAACATGGACTGAGCTACATGTCCCAACAAAATATTAATCACCCAAAATCTACCTTTTACTATCTTTTATAAATCATTTAAAATTCTCAACTATATCAAATTATTTTCATCATTTAAAATAAAATCTGTAACACATGAACATCACTATTCAAACATTAATTACATTGGAAATTTACAAACAATTATACGTGACGTTCTACAGCAGATCAGCTGATTTTCTTAGCAAGGTGAATGACCTTACTACAAACACATTTCAAAATTATATAAATCACATTTTATCAATCCTTACCTCTAACACAATAAACTAATACATTTATGAGACAGAATAAACACAGCATAATAAGCATATGAACACCTATTTATCAAATCATAATACAATTATTTAATTAGAGCAAGAGCGAGTTATTATCTTTAAGTTATGAAATTTTAATTCGTTGCTCACCTGAGCAACCCCCCAGCCACACACACTATTGTTTTTTCTGTTGGACTGTGGCGCCCATGAGCTTCCACAAGGACGGCATAGTTTGAGGAATTTCACATCTCCTTGTCCTTGCTTCTGCGTTACATTTGAACTATTTAGACATCAACATATCTTTGTTATATAATTATGCGCCCTTAATGCGGGTCTACCACCTGGCTTTGCTGTTCCTCCTCGAACAGAGTGGCAGCCGCTGTTCCATAGTTTCCGGGATTTCCCCTAGTTTCACCCCCCATTAATTTCTAGTATAAACCAATTTTAAGCCAGCTATGGCCAAGGGACTTAAATTATGGCCATAGCTGACCGCTAGCCAAAACCACGATTAGTGCTGGTAAGGCAGTAATCGCCCGAAAAGTCGGGGAAATCAACTTTACTTTCAGGCATGTTACAATCATCATTAATCTGCACGGCACGGCTATTTATCAGTGTACAATATAAAATTGTAAAAAGGGGTGTGCCGTGCATTTTCGCCCTTTCGGCCTCCTATGGGGGTAACACTCTCTATTACCCCCAACACTTTCCGCTATCTACTGTGGCACATGCCACCACAGCAATAGCATACTAATAGCTAAATTAAATCTTTATATAAAACATTATAACGTGAAATTTTCATTAACTCTTTTATCCATCATCATTTAAATCATTCATCACTTTCTACAATTAGATTCCTTAAAATTTTCAAATTTATTCTTGACATTTATTTAACACCACCTTTCAGTTATTATTACTTTTTAATTATTATCTCAAATTATTTTTATTATTGAAGTTAAAATTCTTTCATTTGAGTTAAACACCTGTAAACATTTTATTTTCTCTGACTTGTATTATAAAATTTGTACTTACAGTACTTTATTCACCTACTGACATAAACACAAAATATACACACCATACACACCATTACCTCCACGTAACCTCTGAAACATTTAACCACAGTGTTATTTCATACCAAACAATTTATCATTTATTTATTAATTACTATCAAATTCACATCTCGTAAAATAATTTCAATTCATTAGAAAAATTCAATTATATAACATTTAAATCAATCAAAAATATTTAAACACCTCCAATTATTTTCATTAAATTAATTATTGAAAACACAACAATTTTAATTACTGTCACCAATTACAATAATTACAATCTATTTCTTATCTTCTTCAAATTTATTTAGTTATTTATTTAGACTGCAAAATATTATTATTATCATCACACAATTGTCTACATACATACATTGTTTACATAACATCCTACAATACACACAATTAATTTCACTAAACATTTATTTACAATTCTTCATCATTATTATTCAATTTATCACACTTCATTGTCCAAGGTTGCGAGGTCAGAACCATAAATCAAAATATTTAAAATTGTCCATTTATGAATGTACTGTTCAGCCTCCATCATCAAAAATTAGCCTTGGTTTCAAATAACAATTTTCAATTTTATTTACATTCCACATAGGGTTATCTTGTGTGTAATAATCATAAAATTTTAGTTCATTCATTTTACCATAATAATCATATACCAAGTCAACATTATTTATTTCTGTCAAGTCTCCATTAGTAATTATATTCATTATCAAGTCAGTTATTTTCTCATTCATTACAACATAAGGTAAATTATTATTATTTAAACATGTATCATCAAAATAATTCTCATTCTCTATTTTAACAGGCAAGTACTTCACATCATTTATTTTTACCACTTTCAACTCATCATAATCTCTCTTTAATTTATACAATTCTATCTCTTTATCAACACACAATTCTCTGCCTAAATCTCTCTCATCAAAACACCATCTCACACTTTCAACACCAATCCACACAGAGGGTACAAACTTATACAAAAAAGGAAAACAACTCAAATCTTCCACTAATAAGGGTCTCTTGCCCTCCAATAATAACACTTGTGAACACCCTGGTTCATCACAAATAAGGGGAAAATTTACCCTCTGCCCTACATATTCATCTACACTCTTTTTCCATTCTTTCTCTAATTCATCAACACTAATTACTACTCCGTTACAATCTATTATTCTCTCTCTCTCGCTCACTATCTCACTATCTATTTTCAACGTATCACTCTCTGATACCACCTTTTCAATTACATTACCATTTTCAATATCATTGCTATCATTTGTTACCTTATTCTCTAATACCAAATTTTTAATTATATTATCATTTTTGACATTATTGTGATCACTTGTTAATTTTTTATTATCATTATTATTTTTACTTTTAATCTGTTCTTCTACCGACTCTACTATTTTGTCAATATCTCATTTCAATTCGTTACAACTACTTTCACATTTCATTTTTACCTCATTAATGTCAAATTTAAGTACATCAAATTTACAATTAAATTCACTTTTAATTTCGGTCTTAATTTCATTCAATTTTACATCGCTATTGTCAAAACGATTATTTAATTCGTTAAATTTGTTATTCAGTATATCTAATTTGCTGTCAAAACTATTCTTTTTTTCGTTGAGTTTTTCGTCATTACTATCAAATCGTTTACTTAGAAGGTTAAATAAGTCATTCATGGACATCTCTTTTTCTTTTGTTTTACTTGTTACGGGAGTGGAATTCGCTCCCGGCACACTAATTACAGATTCTTCTACATTACAATCACCTACTGATAGTGACTCTGTTTGGATACCTGAGTCGGTATTTGCTTGACTTTCTGTTTGACTGTCAGAGAGGCTGACTTCGTTATTTATACTCTCGTTATTATCCATTATTTATTATTTTATAAAACTTGTTACTTTACTTAAATTAATTTAAGTCCTCATAACACAATCTCAATCTTACATATACCATGCGTAAATTACATACTTCTCCTTCACTACTTTAACCTTAAAAGCATGCTTGCATCTGTTGTAGGTGTGGTTTTTCTATTTAAATTTTAATTTACAAAAACTGTCCCTGTTCAGGCGCCAACTGTAAAGTTTTATCTCTTACTACAAATACAAATACATAAATTTATTTATTTGCCACCTACCTTTTAACTGTTTTCTCGGGCCAGGATCTCGTCACACGAACGTTCGAATGCAAGCATGGTTTACAGGTTATGTGAATAATTTACGCCACTAGCTTTTGTGAAGAGAAATTAATTGAGTTTTATTTTTGTTTAAATTTTTCTATACCAAATTATATCCTTATACATTTCTGTATGTTTAAAAAACCGATATATTACCTCTAGTCAAATTTTAAAATTGACTACAAATTTCTTTAAATAGTTGAAACATAGTCTGGTACCAATTAACTTATTTACTACATCTTACCTTATTTTTACAGACAGACAGCCCAGTCTGCTCACTCACAACATTCACACTAATTTAAAATTTACCCCGTTATTAACAAAACCCCATTAAAATGTGATTATCTACCCTGCCGGCAAGTTGGCGTCTCCCCGTCTTTGCGTTGCATCACTTTCAAACTCCGTTACTTTGTCCAAAAATAAGTTATTAATTCATTCTGCCGTAAAATGGATTTCACTATTGAATTTTGACTAAACCGCACTCACTGTAATTTGATGTTTAAAAGTTACTTTTTTAAGAGCTCGGGTTGCCGGGCAACCTGCGCAGGTTGAAGTCGGTGATGGACTGTGAGCGTCTATATGTTCCCCACTCCTCGATCTATTTGTTGAAGAAGACGGAAAGCAATGCCTTCTATTTGGTAGTCATAGCGGTGACACATTCGACACATGGTTTTTTCGTGTTGTAGTCGTGGATGATATTTGGTGTGCACTGGCCGACGTCACAAATAGGCGGGACTTAAGCTTATATCCGCCGTCTTAAACGCACATGTACGATAAAATTCTCCTACAAGCCATGTTTGGTTTTGTGCTTCTTGGCGTGGGTCTGAGCACATGCTGGTATAGTGCGTTTGGGCGTGGGTCTCACACATCCGCAAAGTTCTGAGAAGTGTGCTACAGTTGACAACACGCACATTCCTTTGCAAATGTTTCACCACAGTTCCTTTGTTAGAAACTATGCTTTAGTTTCAATCGGGGACTGGCCACACAGATGGAAATTGAATTGTGAAATTTTATATAATAAATCCCCAATTTTAATAAAATACAAAATCCCTTTAATTTGCCTCGTTACAGTATTCTGTATTACATAGAAGTATGGTCAGTCCACAGTTCTTATATTTGTCATCTATTTTTGTAGCATGCAGTGTAATCACTTCCCATCCTCTGCTAGAGTCACTTGGTCACTTACAAAATGCAGACTGTGCTGTCTATTGTCTCCAACGACTGGTCCATACTTTCTCTTCCACTTCTTTAACACTCCCTCTAGATACATTGTAAATAGTATTTTTAATTAATACATTTATTTTATTTGTTTTTTTTTGTTAATGGTCACATATAGTAGAGGTGGTGGTAATGGTTTGATATTATTTCCATGGTACAAAAAAAAACTATTTCATATTGTTTGCTTCAGTTCTCATCTCAAAGTGTACAAGACAACAAACGTTATTGTTGGTTTTGATAGCTCATCTTTTTTCACAGCAATAATTAATATAGATTATTAAACTTTCACTTGTGAAACTTACTTTGTTTCCTCCTGTACGCGTTTTGGTGTGATGTGCGCCTTCATCAGCAGTGTGAGACAGACCCCGCTCGCTCACACAAACACACCGCTGATGAAGGCACACATCACGCCGAAACGCGTACGGGAGGAAACAAAGTAAGTTTCACAAGTGAAAGTTTAATAATCTATATTAATTAAGTTATTGTTGGTCTCCACAAAGTTATAGGAAGGCTACCATTCTCCAACTACTGACACTATTTAGTATCATATATAAAATTAAGACAATTTGTTGTTTAATTACTGACTACAATAAATATAAGGGTTAAATAATATGCTTGTACTTAGTTTACAATTATCCAATAACATATAACCTACCAATTGCTTAAACTTATATGAATATATTCTACAGTTTTGTGGGAAATTTTAAACAAAAATTGTTTTTTTTAAGGCAAATTTAATACTTTCTGAACTCCACAATTTAGAACTGTATTTGAAATATATACTATAAAATATTTCATTAACTCCTAGTTCCGATTTCTTATCTACAGTATTTGAACATATTTCTACTTTTATTTTTAAGAAGGCTAAACTGTTACCTTAGTCAAGATGTTTCCTTTTGGAGTGCTTTGATCTAGCAACGTGCTCTTATAACTGCAGGACTGCATGTGTGGGCGATTCAGATTGTCCCATTCATGAAGAAGTTAAGTACATGTAGACTTGGCATTGCCTTATTTGGCACTCACAAACTGCAGCCAACTCATCGTATCATCATCATTCTGCTGTCAGTGTAAGCCTCTGTTTAAGTGACACAACAACGCAACCATATGAGTGGAGCTAAACATCAGTTACACCAGAAATGAGTTGCTTTTATAGCTGACATCAACGTTTTTTCACCCAGACTGCTACAACTGAATTTTAAAATAAAATAAATATTAAAAGTCTTGAATACACTCACTGTCTTCACTGTATGTTTCTTTTCCTCTTAATCTGTTTAGTAAATAACTTTTTCAGGCTGTGTCTACAGTGTCAGCAATGTCCGACCGTCTCTGCATTGCTTCCAAATTTAAAGTACGCATCAACATCTCTGCAGAAAACCTGATGTGTTGCTGTTCTGAGTGTGGCGACGGCTGTAATGGTGGATACACGGAGAGAGCGTGGGACTACTTCCGTGATCCTGGAATAGTCACTGGAGGTGACTATGGAACAAATGATGTATGTATTTTGTGTCCATGAATAGCAATTAATGTCTCAACAAGTGACTACATAGGTTATGTACTTCTGAATTTATTATTTCTGTTTTTGTGGCCATAGTTATTTTAATGCTAACTTTTAATACAGTACAACATCAATTGTCAGGATGTCAAATATCCAAACTGTCAAGTATCTGAACTCACTGAAAAAGAAAACTTTGCAAATAGAATATAGGCTAACTAATTATAAATATATCACTACTGACTTGGAACACTATTTTTTATTGGTAAAAATGTAAAACTTTTACCTTGTAGCCTGAACTATTTCTTGCTTATTACAAGCTTCATCAGAATAAGCTTATTACAAGCTTCTAATAAGTAAAAACTAGTTCAGGCTACAAGTTAAAAGTTTTACATTTTTAACAATAAAAAATTAGTGTTCCGAGTCAGTAGTGATATATTTATAATTGGTTAATCAACAAACATATCATGGACAACAAAATCCACGAATAGGCTAACTGTTATTTGGATGCCATCATATGCAGAACATATTCTGAACCTTTATTCCAATTAAATAATTATGATTTATGTTAATTATTCAAACTATGTTTATTTATATTACCAAACAAGGAACAATGTATTATTAATTAATTTTTAAAAATAAATCGACAATACTTTACCACATAGGTTACTGAATAAACAATAATATGACTTGGCCATGGTGAACAGTATTATTGGAGGCTTCCTGTTTTGCTGTTGAATAAGATATTACCAATAGTGTGAGTTACGGTTTGTGACGTGTGAAGCAATGTTGTTTGTGTTTTATGGCTTAATTACTGCAACAGCTATTAAAAAAAATAGTTTTCAGCTTCCAAATCTTCCACAATTCTTCAATATGTTCCTCATAGTGTGCAGATTCCAGACCCTCCACATTCCTTGAGAAACATTAGAAAATTCTAGAGATGATTGTAATTTTAATTCTGAAGAACAGACATGTTTTCAATGGTATCCAAGTCACTTGTACGAATAGGCAAACTAATCTTTTTCAATTCACCTTGTGACTTCTTTTTTATATTGATGACTCGTTTTGTAGCAACTGCAGAAGAAGTTAGGGAGGTAATTAATAACTTAAAAAAAATAAATCAACTGGACCAGGAGGAGTCTCAATTGAGTTGTTCAAACATGGACCTGAAATTTTGATGGAATTACTGGCCTATATATTTAACCTGTTCCTTAGGGGAGATGAGATACCACCAGAATGGACAACGGAGCATATCAGCTATATATATAAAAAAGGGGACCACCAAAACTGCACTAATTATAGAGGAATTAGTGTTACAAATTCTGTTTCTAGAGTATATGGTAAGATTCTGAAAAATCGAATCGAGCAAGAAATGAAAGATGTTGAAGAGCAGAACGGATTCCGAATTGGTAGGTCATGTGTTGATAGTATTTTTATACTCAAACAAGTTGCAGAAAAGAGGATGGCTCACAACCTACAAACCAATATTGTATTTATCAATTTAACTAAAGCATATGACAGCGTGCCGCTTGCAATATTATGGAGAGCTATGCAGAATCAAGGAATAAATAGTAAGTACATAAAAGCAACTAAACAACTATATAAAGGTATGACAGCTCAAGTTAAAATAGGGAAGGGATATCAGGCAAGATAAGTATTAGTAAGGGCTTGAAACAGGGTTGTTGCATAGCTCCGACTTTGTTTAAAATCTATGTAAATGAAGCCCTAACATCGTGGAGGAAAAAATGCCGTGTTCCAGTTGGAAGTGACAAGATGTTTACAATACACTTTGCAGACAATCAGGCTGTAATTTCAGAGGATGAAATTGATATGTTATATGCTTAGGAAACTAGCAGAAGAATATGCAAAATGGGGTCTCGAAATAAATACCTCAAAAACTAAGTACCTTATAATAAGCGGTGAAGATCAAGACCTAAAACTAGGAACAAAAGTGATAAAAAATATTTAAAACTTCAAGTATTTGGGTGTAACAAAGATATTGGATGGTGACAGCAACCAAGAAATAAATGTAAAAATAGGACAAGCTAGGACAGCAATAAAACAATTAAACTGTTTGCTTTGGAGTCCACGAATAACAAAAAACAATAAAATCAGAATATATATAACTATAGTCAAAAGTAGAGGCTATATGGACCAGAACTGTGGGAAATTAATAAAAGAAATAAATCCATAATAAGAGCTATGGAGATGGATTACTGGGAGAGGTGCTGTAGACTAACAAGACTAGATAGAGTGAGAAATGTAGAGATAAGACAAGCGATGGGAATCAACCTTGACATTATAGAAACAATAGAAGCAAGAAGACTGAATTTGTTTGGACACCTAAAAAGAATGTCGGATGATAGATGGCCAAGGGAATGGGAATAGGTATGGGAATGGGCTCCACCCTCTAGAAGAAAAAAAGGAAGACTTAAACACTCATGGAAAACAGATGTCGAAGATGGAATTAATGCAAGAGGACTTACAGAACAGGACTGTTTAGACCGGTACCAGTGGAAGCTAGGATACGAGAGGCGGTGCCAGCTGTAATTAAATCACCTAAAAGAAGAAAGACTCATTTTGAAGCATATGCTTTATCATCAGATCTTAAAATATCCCTTGTAGGAGGTCATCATTGGTTAAAATTCTGATATCATTTGCACTATATATGCGTCAGTAGGTGTGCACCTATTCAAGTTTGCTCAACCACTGAGCAGTTGTTCGTCTCTATCTGATAAAACAGGTTCAAGGTGGTATCATACAGCAAATTGGATTTTAAGTTCGGCTGGTCATTTAATACAAAACCACAACTGCTTCTGTTTGTTTATACTCTGTAAAGAAACTCCTCCAAGGCATTCATGATTCAGCCCTTTTTACTTTTTACAGATGTGTACCTATTGTTTACAAGTTAGACTTAAAATCCATATAATTGTGACTCTGTGACGTTGTGGCAAGCACAGTTAGACTTTATATTGACGGAGTTAAGATTCTTTTAGTTGCTTAAGTGTTTGTTCAAGGAAACGTTTAAAAAAACCTTTTTCGTTTGACCAATATAAAAACAATTACAGTCATTACAGTATTACATAACAGTTTCTAGACACCTGTTGTCTGTTCCAAAGGTGTATCTTTATTCCGCTTAAGTGTTTCCAATATAAATTTATTATATATATTGTACTATTGTCGTGTGTACGGATACCGTTTTACTCTGCAAAATGTGAATAATGTACAATTTGTGTGTGTGATGGGTGTAAGGTGTCTTCTCTATCCGTAGTTCAAATGCGTGCAACTTCTGTAGATTTCGTTCGTTGCGAACGTACGAATAACCAGGTCTTGACGTTCTTACCTGATGTTCATTAGGGGTATGAAATTCCCGGTGGCGCCAAATTGTTTTCTTAAAACAATTAAAATAAAATTCAAAGGCGTATGACCAGCGCAGCTCAGGCGGTTTGAATAATTCAAATATTTCCGCCAGCTAGGCCCACTGTAGCGCACAGCAGTTCGATGCGTGGGCTGTGTAAATCGTTAGTCATCTGCTAAAATGTACATAAAATATTGTGCACCTCCTAATGAAATTATAACACCGTGGTTACACTCAATACTTACACATTTTTTATTAGTGATTGTTATTCATTTAATACAAATTATTCTAATACAAATGCTCCGGTTGTTTATATGAGACAATTACAGGGTTTGACAATCGATATTTGAATTGATAACCAGACGTTAATGATGGCGTCTGTTGAAAATTGTATACAAGTTATTAATGTTGGTTTGTCATAGGTTCTTGAGGTTACGTTCAAAGGATTACAAAAGTTTAAAAAACAATAAAAATACACACCCTTACATCAAGTAAACTTAACTAACATATTGTGTAGGTATAATTTGTTTAGCGCAGTGTAGTAAAAGTGTTTACAAGTTATGGATCATTAACAACAGTTTATATTGGTTAGTTTATAAATTGTCAGTGACTTAGTATTCTTTTTAATCTTTGAAAGTAATTAATTTTAGTTCAGTGAGATTTCGACCTTTAGTGAGATAATTAACTTGAATTTATTTATATATTTTGGGTAATTTAAGAGGTACTTATCACTTCCGTAGTTATGGCGAATTCATACGATCTGTTATTCATGGGTTATACTATAATCTTCTTTAATTTGCTGGGTTCAGGACATCAGGCATCTTTTCCAGTTTAATTGGTAGTAATTTCTTTTCTTTTTTCGTTAATTTGGCCTCAACTTCAATAATATGATTCCAGTCTTTGTCTTATGTCTTGGTATACACTTAGTAATAACTTCTTTTGATATTTTCTATGTTTTAATGGACAATTTTGGTCACTCGAAAATTAGCGTCTATACCATTAAAGCGTCATACATTCAGTAAACAAATCTAACGGTATTTTTTCTTGTTACTCCACAGTTTCCATGGTAACGTAATTATTCTACCTGGTCGATCTCAAAATAAACACATTGTTATCAAACTTTGAATTTTTGTTTAATTTGAATAAATATTTTATAATGGCTATATTTACTTGGGGATAATTTCAATGGTTGTAATCTTTACATAGATGTTCCTATTTTCTTTCAAAGATTAGTTTGATATCTTACAAGATTGGTCTAAGTCATGTATTAATGTTTTAGTCCAAAATTGATAATACTATGTTAATACATAATTTACTTATTTCTAAGTTTTAATATAATTCTGCCATGTTCCCTTTCGTTACACATAATTAATATATTTTGCCTATTATTTCTTATAAAGGTATTGCTATTATTTTCTTTATAAATTCCTTACTTACTTAAAACATACTAACATATTACTGTAAAACTATTTCTTCTGGTAATTATTGCCTTAAACATTAAGCCAATAACTTCTTTCTTTAAATTAACAAATGAACAAATTTGGTGAGTGTTATACCTACACCATCTCTTTTATAACAGTCATCACCCTGGTGATTTTTATACTGAGATAATATTTTTCTTTTTTTTTACATTCACAATCATTCTGTGTCTTTCAGTCTAATATACTTAACTTAATTGCTCATTTAACATGTGCTTATGTTTTGGGTTTGTCACACTTGTTTAACTCTTTTTTCTTAAGATTATATGCCGTTTATTTTATTACACTTATCACTTCACTGTTCATCTTTGTCACTCCCTACCTATCTCTAATTACCCTTATATTTCTCACGATCTCACTATTATTACAAAGTTTTTGTATCTAATGAGTTCATGTCTCTTTTGTTAACTTCAGACTGTCACATATCATTTTATAATATGCAAACAACATGGTATTGTAAACACATCTTTCAAATAAAACATAACTTTGTATATATTGTCATTAAAGTGATAAAAATTGGTCTGAAATGTCATAATTAGTAATAATAACAACAATTTAATAATGTTAAAATATATTGTGTTAATTAAAACATACTACCTCTGTAGCAACAGCAATAATATTAGCGAATAAATAAACTCTCCAAAACCTTATACTTTCAAACACATAATGCTGAAATAATATACATACTGCTGAAATAATCTTAGTAAAAGTTCCAAAGTATATAGTAGGATATACAATTTGTTCTCTGATTGAATCACGCACACATTTCTATTCCCTGTCTGTATGAGTGTAATTTTAAACATAACAGCTGACACATCACCTATAGATAAGGATATACATACAATCATATCTACCCATGGTTTTTTATGTATAACAATTGCTGAGATACTGTCATTTACAAGTTACCACTAATAAAAATTTAAACATAAATTATTAACAATAATAAAAAATTATGCTCTTTTAAAACAATCTTGTGAGTTAATTGTTATGGCCATGTAATTTTTTATTTTCTTCTTTTTTCTTCACTGTCTTCTTGTCTCGCTTTACTTTGGTTAATATCTGGCCAATCTCTGGGGTTGGGTCAATGTCAGTTGTCTGTCAGTCTAGTTCGTATTTTCTTGTTTTGTGACCACCTTTGGTTGTATTCTTCCTCCTTCACTATTGATTATATTTACTACTTTCAATCTCGTTATCATTTATCTATCAAAATATATTGTTTCTTGGCATTTTTTACATACTTTTTAATATCAAATGTGATCAGGGTTTGGCAATGTTATATAATGCCCTTCCACCAAAATTGATCATTTTATAAAACCTGACTCTAAGTTTGATGAAATTATCAATTGTATCGTATCATTTTTTTTTTTTCAAATTCTCCTGCTTCTCATTCATTTTTTATAATTAATTCGGTATCTTTTATTTCCATTCTTCTTAGTCTTTTCTTCATTATTTTCTCACATTGCGAACTGGCTTATTGATTTTTTTATTATAACTTATTCCCTATAAATCTAATTTTTCATCAAAACTACTCTTATACTGATATCAGGGGAACATCATCCCTGCTCAGTTAAAATGATTGCTGGTTCATTCAACAGACAATCTCAATTAATAATTCTTAAATATAGTCAACTCGTGACTCAAAATAATAATAATAATAATCATAATCATAATATTTGTTGGGAATTTTTTACTTTTATACTTCATTATTGCTCAGTTCGAGTCATATATTGTTTCATCTTTCTTTATAGATACTATTTGAAGCATTGTTTTTTATTGATACAATTCACATTTTTATTCATTTTTAATTACTCTTTGTTTCATCTCATCTCACATTATGACTCTTAGAATGTTGATTTCATTTATATTGTTTTGTGATCATTGGTTTGGGTAATTTTACTTCCCCTCTTTCTAAATAGTTGTGGAAGCTGATCATTTTGAATGATATATTTTTTTTTTTTTCATAATTTTTAAATATCATAGTAAGTTATGGCTTCTTACTAGTTAGGAATTTTTTGTAGCTTATTCCTTTACAGTATGTTATGCTTTTTATGCCTCATTTTTTGGCTAAATATTATGGTAATTTAACCTTATTTTGTAGGAATGTTTTGTAACTACACTCCTCAATTGTTAATTTTTATTTAAATATTGTAGTAAGTTAGTTGCTCTTACTTTGTATGAATGCCTTGTAACCTTTATCTCTCCATTTTTACTTGTTCTAAAATATTATCGAGATATTTGGGTAAGCTTTTCTTACATATCTTTTTTGATTTTTTTACAATTTTTTATTCATCATAATGGTTTCTCTAATGCTTAGTGTAAGCTGTACTTACGAATGTTTTGGAATTTTGACATTCTTTAGAGATCTTTTCTTTATGACATTGGCAGACTTGTTTGTTTGTCACTTTATTTTATTTTTTTCTTTATTTAAAGTATTTTTGTTGGTTTTTTACTTTAAATTGTTTTTTTACAGTTATTGTTGATTGTCATAATATTTCTTAATTGAGGCTTGATTGTATACCCCCTTTATTTTCTTGGTGACGGGGTGAGTGATCTCGTAAGTGTTATTTCCCTTATCTTTTGTTATAGTGTATGGTCCTATATTCCAGTGTTCATCTGCATTTGGTTTATCCATTGTCCATGATTACATAAGTTTCCTCCGTTGTTCGGACTGCTCTGGTGTGCATCACTGTTTCTGTCTGTGTTATATATGTCTCTTCTATCTGGTACAGCCACTCTTCTAATACCATGTGTTCTCTGGCATCAGTGCCTACCTCAATCACTTGATGATGTTGTTTACTACTCAACGAAGTTAATCGTACCTTCGTTATTGATCTTCTCACTGATATTGGTTTATTTGGTATTTCTATCTCTGGTAATTTCCCTTTTCTTGTAGACTTTCTCAATTTGTCATACATTGTTTTGTTGTGATGCTTTTCAACTTTGGATATCCTCCATTTAAAGATAGGTTTGTTGAAAGTTTTACTCACTGGTTGATTGTTGATCCCTCCTAGAATTTCCTTCAGAGTTCTCCTACACTCCATAACATTCATCATTTCCGTATGGTCATTAATTGGTCGATTAAACGTCTCAAGTAGTCCGTTCTTCATCATCTCCAATTCCTCTCTGGTATTGATTCGTTTTCTCTGATGTATTTTCTTGGTCTTTTTAATTATCTGTTTTTTCTGTACTCCTCTACGGTTGGTTCCTTTCTGTTTACTTTTCTCTTTGTTTTCGTTACCTTTATTTTGATGTAACAATGTATTTGGGTCTTCTTGAATTTCTGTTTTTTCATTATTTCCTTCTGGAGTGGTGTTTATTGTTTCATTCACCTTCTTGAACCCGTTACCTAATGTCTCATTAAGTAGATCTATTTGGTAATTGGTTTCTTCCCCTTTCTTATTCATCTCCATTTTTGTCTGGTCGCTTTCTTCACGACGTTCTCTGAAAATTAGTCTTATTTGCTGCTTCATTTCTTCTTTGTTTTTCTCGTGGTCCTTCCTCAGCTGTCCCTTCAATTCTTCCTTTAATTCTTCGTTTCTTTGCTGAATTTCCTCCAGCAATCGTTGTTGTAGTGTTTCATTATTTTGGTTGACTGTTTTCCTCAATTCTTCCTTAGTACTCACTATTTTTTCATTGATCTGTTTCAAATTATCACTGGTTTCTTTCTTCATCTCCTTCAAGCTCTCCTCATTCTTGTCGAATTTATTGTTCATCTCCTTCAAATTATTGTTCATCATTTCCATTAATTTAAGTATGTTCGGGTCTCCTCTAAATTCTCCCTTGTCGCCCGCCTGTAATTCCATTTCTTCGTGTTGGCTTGGTTCTGTTGTGGTTATTATTGTCTCCACTTCTTCAATCGGTGTTCCTTCCTCTTCTTCCCCTCTGTTTTCTTCCATCTCCTTCTCCTTTGCCAATTTTTTCGACAATCCTCTGGTGTGCATATTGTAACCTTTCGTAATCGCCGCTAGAATTTATAGGGTTTAATTGTATAATTTCTTTATTATTCTAGCTCCACTAGTTGGCACGCCAATTTGTATTATTGTCGTGTGTACGGATACCGTTTTACTCTGCAAAATGTGAATAATGTACAATTTGTGTGTGTGATGGGTGTAAGGTGTCTTCTCTATCCGTAGTTCAAATGCGTGCAACTTCTGTAGATTTCGTTCGTTGCGAACGTACGAATAACCAGGTCTTGACGTTCTTACCTGATGTTCATTAGGGGTATGAAATTCCCGGTGGCGCCAAATTGTTTTCTTAAAACAATTAAAATAAAATTCAAAGGCGTATGACCAGCGCAGCTCAGGCGGTTTGAATAATTCAAATATTTCCGCCAGCTAGGCCCACTGTAGCGCACAGCAGTTCGATGCGTGGGCTGTGTAAATCGTTAGTAATCTGCTAAAATGTACATAAAATATTGTGCACCTCCTAATGAAATTATAACACCGTGGTTACACTCAATACTTACACATTTTTTATTAGTGATTGTTATTCATTTAATACAAATTATTCTAATACAAATGCTCCGGTTGTTTATATGAGACAATTACAGGGTTTGACAATCGATATTTGAATTGATAACCAGACGTTAATGATGGCGTCTGTTGAAAATTGTATACAAGTTATTAATGTTGGTTTGTCATAGGTTCTTGAGGTTACGTTCAAAGGATTACAAAAGTTTAAAAAACAATAAAAATACACACCCTTACATCAAGTAAACTTAACTAACATATTGTGTAGGTATAATTTGTTTAGCGCAGTGTAGTAAAAGTGTTTACAAGTTATGGATCATTAACAACAGTTTATATTGGTTAGTTTATAAATTGTCAGTGACTTAGTATTCTTTTTAATCTTTGAAAGTAATTAATTTTAGTTCAGTGAGATTTCGACCTTTAGTGAGATAATTAACTTGAATTTATTTATATATTTTGGGTAATTTAAGAGGTACTTATCACTTCCGTAGTTATGGCGAATTCATACGATCTGTTATTCATGGGTTATACTATAATCTTCTTTAATTTGCTGGGTTCAGGACATCAGGCATCTTTTCCAGTTTAATTGGTAGTAATTTCTTTTCTTTTTTCGTTAATTTGGCCTCAACTTCAATAATATGATTCCAGTCTTTGTCTTATGTCTTGGTATACACTTAGTAATAACTTCTTTTGATATTTTCTATGTTTTAATGGACAATTTTGGTCACTCGAAAATTAGCGTCTATACCATTAAAGCGTCATACATTCAGTAAAAAAATCTAACGGTATTTTTTCTTGTTACTCCACAGTTTCCATGGTAACGTAATTATTCTACCTGGTCGATCTCAAAATAAACACATTGTTATCAAACTTTGAATTTTTGTTTAATTTGAATAAATATTTTATAATGGCTATATTTACTTGGGGATAATTTCAATGGTTGTAATCTTTACATAGATGTTCCTATTTTCTTTCAAAGATTAGTTTGATATCTTACAAGATTGGTCTAAGTCATGTATTAATGTTTTAGTCCAAAATTGATAATACTATGTTAATACATAATTTACTTATTTCTAAGTTTTAATATAATTCTGCCATGTTCCCTTTCGTTACACATAATTAATATATTTTGCCTATTATTTCTTATAAAGGTATTGCTATTATTTTCTTTATAAATTCCTTACTTACTTAAAACATACTAACATATTACTGTAAAACTATTTCTTCTGGTAATTATTGCCTTAAACATTAAGCCAATAACTTCTTTCTTTAAATTAACAAATGAACAAATTTGGTGAGTGTTATACCTACACCATCTCTTTTATAACAGTCATCACCCTGGTGATTTTTATACTGAGATAATATTTTTCTTTTTTTTTACATTCACAATCATTCTGTGTCTTTCAGTCTAATATACTTAACTTAATTGCTCATTTAACATGTGCTTATGTTTTGGGTTTGTCACACTTGTTTAACTCTTTTTTCTTAAGATTATATGCCGTTTATTTTATTACACTTATCACTTCACTGTTCATCTTTGTCACTCCCTACCTATCTCTAATTACCCTTATATTTCTCACGATCTCACTATTATTACAAAGTTTTTGTATCTAATGAGTTCATGTCTCTTTTGTTAACTTCAGACTGTCACATATCATTTTATAATATGCAAACAACATGGTATTGTAAACACATCTTTCAAATAAAACATAACTTTGTATATATTGTCATTAAAGTGATAAAAATTGGTCTGAAATGTCATAATTAGTAATAATAACAACAATTTAATAATGTTAAAATATATTGTGTTAATTAAAACATACTACCTCTGTAGCAACAGCAATAATATTAGCGAATAAATAAACTCTCCAAAACCTTATACTTTCAAACACATAATGCTGAAATAATATACATACTGCTGAAATAATCTTAGTAAAAGTTCCAAAGTATATAGTAGGATATACAATTTGTTCTCTGATTGAATCACGCACACATTTCTATTCCCTGTCTGTATGAGTGTAATTTTAAACATAACAGCTGACACATCACCTATAGATAAGGATATACATACAATCATATCTACCCATGGTTTTTTATGTATAACAATTGCTGAGATACTGTCATTTACAAGTTACCACTAATAAAAATTTAAACATAAATTATTAACAATAATAAAAAATTATGCTCTTTTAAAACAATCTTGTGAGTTAATTGTTATGGCCATGTAATTTTTTATTTTCTTCTTTTTTCTTCACTGTCTTCTTGTCTCGCTTTACTTTGGTTAATATCTGGCCAATCTCTGGGGTTGGGTCAATGTCAGTTGTCTGTCAGTCTAGTTCGTATTTTCTTGTTTTGTGACCACCTTTGGTTGTATTCTTCCTCCTTCACTATTGATTATATTTACTACTTTCAATCTCGTTATCATTTATCTATCAAAATATATTGTTTCTTGGCATTTTTTACATACTTTTTAATATCAAATGTGATCAGGGTTTGGCAATGTTATATAATGCCCTTCCACCAAAATTGATCATTTTATAAAACCTGACTTTAAGTTTGATGAAATTATCAATTGTATCGTATCATTTTTTTTTTTTCAAATTCTCCTGCTTCTCATTCATTTTTTATAATTAATTCGGTATCTTTTATTTCCATTCTTCTTAGTCTTTTCTTCATTATTTTCTCACATTGCGAACTGGCTTATTGATTTTTTTATTATAACTTATTCCCTATAAATCTTATTTTTCATCAAAACTACTCTTATACTGATATCAGGGGAACATCATCCCTGCTCAGTTAAAATGATTGCTGGTTCATTCAACAGACAATCTCAATTAATAATTCTTAAATATAGTCAACTCGTGACTCAAAAATAATAATAATAATAATCATAATCATAATATTTGTTGGGAATTTTTTACTTTTATACTTCATTATTGCTCAGTTCGAGTCATATATTGTTTCATCTTTCTTTATAGATACTATTTGAAGCATTGTTTTTTATTGATACAATTCACATTTTTATTCATTTTTAATTACTCTTTGTTTCATCTCATCTCACATTATGACTCTTAGAATGTTGATTTCATTTATATTGTTTTGTGATCATTGGTTTGGGTAATTTTACTTCCCCTCTTTCTAAATAGTTGTGGAAGCTGATCATTTTGAATGATATATTTTTTTTTTTCATAATTTTTAAATATCATAGTAAGTTATGGCTTCTTACTAGTTAGGAATTTTTTGTAGCTTATTCCTTTACAGTATGTTATGCTTTATATGCCTCATTTTTTGGCTAAATATTATGGTAATTTAACCTTATTTTGTAGGAATGTTTTGTAACTACACTCCTCAATTGTTAATTTTTATTTAAATATTGTAGTAAGTTGGTTGCTCTTACTTTGTATGAATGCCTTGTAACCTTTATCTCTCCATTTTTACTTGTTCTAAAATATTATCGAGATATTTGGGTAAGCTTTTCTTACATATCTTTTTTGATTTTTTTACAATTTTTTATTCATCATAATGGTTTCTCTAATGCTTAGTGTAAGCTGTACTTACGAATGTTTTGGAATTTTGACATTCTTTAGAGATCTTTTCTTTATGACATTGGCAGACTTGTTTGTTTGTCACTTTATTTTATTTTTTTCTTTATTTAAAGTATTTTTGTTGGTTTTTTACTTTAAATTGTTTTTTTACAGTTATTGTTGATTGTCATAATATTTCTTAATTGAGGCTTGATTGTATACCCCCTTTATTTTCTTGGTGACGGGGTGAGTGATCTCGTAAGTGTTATTTCCCTTATCTTTTGTTATAGTGTATGGTCCTATATTCCAGTGTTCATCTGCATTTGGTTTATCCATTGTCCATGATTACATAAGTTTCCTCCGTTGTTCGGACTGCTCTGGTGTGCATCACTGTTTCTGTCTGTGTTATATATGTCTCTTCTATCTGGTACAGCCACTCTTCTAATACCATGTGTTCTCTGGCATCAGTGCCTACCTCAATCACTTGATGATGTTGTTTACTACTCAACGAAGTTAATCGTACCTTCGTTATTGATCTTCTCACTGATATTGGTTTATTTGGTATTTCTATCTCTGGTAATTTCCCTTTTCTTGTAGACTTTCTCAATTTGTCATACATTGTTTTGTTGTGATGCTTTTCAACTTTGGATATCCTCCATTTAAAGATAGGTTTGTTGAAAGTTTTACTCACTGGTTGATTGTTGATCCCTCCTAGAATTTCCTTCAGAGTTCTCCTACACTCCATAACATTCATCATTTCCGTATGGTCATTAATTGGTCGATTAAACGTCTCAAGTAGTCCGTTCTTCATTATCTCCAATTCCTCTCTGGTATTGATTCGTTTTCTCTGATGTATTTTCTTGGTTTTCTTAATTATCTGTTTTTTCTGTACTCCTCTACGGTTGGTTCCTTTCTGTTTACTTTTCTCTTTGTTTTCGTTACCTTTATTTTGATGTAACAATGTATTTGGGTCTTCTTGAATTTCTGTTTTTTCATTATTTCCTTCTGGAGTGGTGTTTATTGTTTCATTCACCTTCTTGAACCCGTTACCTAATGTCTCATTAAGTAGATCTATTTGGTAATTGGTTTCTTCCCCTTTCTTATTCATCTCCATTTTTGTCTGGTCGCTTTCTTCACGACGTTCTCTGAAAATTAGTCTTATTTGCTGCTTCATTTCTTCTTTGTTTTTCTCGTGGTCCTTCTTCAGCTGTCCCTTCAATTCTTCCTTTAATTCTTCGTTTCTTTGCTGAATTTCCTCCAGCAATCGTTGTTGTAGTGTTTCATTATTTTGGTTGACTGTTTTCCTCAATTCTTCCTTAGTACTCACTATTTTTTCATTGATCTGTTTCAAATTATCACTGGTTTCTTTCTTCATCTCCTTCAAGCTCTCCTCATTCTTGTCGAATTTATTGTTCATCTCCTTCAAATTATTGTTCATCATTTCCATTAATTTTAGTATGTTCGGGTCTCCTCTAAATTCTCCCTTGTCGGCCGCCTGTAATTCCATTTCTTCGTGTTGGCTTGGTTCTGTTGTGGTTATTATTGTCTCCACTTCTTCAATCGGTGTTCCTTCCTCTTCTTCCCCTCTGTTTTCTTCCATCTCCTTCTCCTTTGCCAATTTTTTCGACAATCCTCTGGTGTGCATATTGTAACCTTTCGTAATCGCCGCTAGAATTTATAGGGTTTAATTGTATAATTTCTTTATTATTCTAGCTCCACTAGTTGGCGCGCCAATTTGTATTATTGTCGTGTGTACGGATACCGTTTTACTCTGCAAAATGTGAATAATGTACAATTTGTGTGTGTGATGGGTGTAAGGTGTCTTCTCTATCCGTAGTTCAAATGCGTGCAACTTCTGTAGATTTCGTTCGTTGCGAACGTACGAATAACCAGGTCTTGACGTTCTTACCTGATGTTCATTAGGGGTATGAAATTCCCGGTGGCGCCAAATTGTTTTCTTAAAACAATTAAAATAAAATTCAAAGGCGTATGACTAGCGCAGCTCAGGCGGTTTGAATAATTCAAATATTTCCGCCAGCTAGGCCCACTGTAGCGCACAGCAGTTCGATGCGTGGGCTGTGTAAATCGTTAGTCATCTGCTAAAATGTACATAAAATATTGTGCACCTCCTAATGAAATTATAACACCGTGGTTACACTCAATACTTACACATTTTTTATTAGTGATTGTTATTCATTTAATACAAATTATTCTAATACAAATGCTCCGGTTGTTTATATGAGACAATTACAGGGTTTGACAATCGATATTTGAATTGATAACCAGACGTTAATGATGGCGTCTGTTGAAAATTGTATACAAGTTATTAATGTTGGTTTGTCATAGGTTCTTGAGGTTACGTTCAAAGGATTACAAAAGTTTAAAAAACAATAAAAATACACACCCTTACATCAAGTAAACTTAACTAACATATTGTGTAGGTATAATTTGTTTAGCGCAGTGTAGTAAAAGTGTTTACAAGTTATGGATCATTAACAACAGTTTATATTGGTTAGTTTATAAATTGTCAGTGACTTAGTATTCTTTTTAATCTTTGAAAGTAATTAATTTTAGTTCAGTGAGATTTCGACCTTTAGTGAGATAATTAACTTGAATTTATTTATATATTTTGGGTAATTTAAGAGGTACTTATCACTTCCGTAGTTATGGCGAATTCATACGATCTGTTATTCATGGGTTATACTATAATCTTCTTTAATTTGCTGGGTTCAGGACATCAGGCATCTTTTCCAGTTTAATTGGTAGTAATTTCTTTTCTTTTTTCGTTAATTTGGCCTCAACTTCAATAATATGATTCCAGTCTTTGTCTTATGTCTTGGTATACACTTAGTAATAACTTCTTTTGATATTTTCTATGTTTTAATGGACAATTTTGGTCACTCGAAAATTAGCGTCTATACCATTAAAGCGTCATACATTCAGTAAAAAAATCTAACGGTATTTTTTCTTGTTACTCCACAGTTTCCATGGTAACGTAATTATTCTACCTGGTCGATCTCAAAATAAACACATTGTTATCAAACTTTGAATTTTTGTTTAATTTGAATAAATATTTTATAATGGCTATATTTACTTGGGGATAATTTCAATGGTTGTAATCTTTACATAGATGTTCCTATTTTCTTTCAAAGATTAGTTTGATATCTTACAAGATTGGTCTAAGTCATGTATTAATGTTTTAGTCCAAAATTGATAATACTATGTTAATACATAATTTACTTATTTCTAAGTTTTAATATAATTCTGCCATGTTCCCTTTCGTTACACATAATTAATATATTTTGCCTATTATTTCTTATAAAGGTATTGCTATTATTTTCTTTATAAATTCCTTACTTACTTAAAACATACTAACATATTACTGTAAAACTATTTCTTCTGGTAATTATTGCCTTAAACATTAAGCCAATAACTTCTTTCTTTAAATTAACAAATGAACAAATTTGGTGAGTGTTATACCTACACCATCTCTTTTATAACAGTCATCACCCTGGTGATTTTTATACTGAGATAATATTTTTCTTTTTTTTTACATTCACAATCATTCTGTGTCTTTCAGTCTAATATACTTAACTTAATTGCTCATTTAACATGTGCTTATGTTTTGGGTTTGTCACACTTGTTTAACTCTTTTTTCTTAAGATTATATGCCGTTTATTTTATTACACTTATCACTTCACTGTTCATCTTTGTCACTCCCTACCTATCTCTAATTACCCTTATATTTCTCACGATCTCACTATTATTACAAAGTTTTTGTATCTAATGAGTTCATGTCTCTTTTGTTAACTTCAGACTGTCACATATCATTTTATAATATGCAAACAACATGGTATTGTAAACACATCTTTCAAATAAAACATAACTTTGTATATATTGTCATTAAAGTGATAAAAATTGGTCTGAAATGTCATAATTAGTAATAATAACAACAATTTAATAATGTTAAAATATATTGTGTTAATTAAAACATACTACCTCTGTAGCAACAGCAATAATATTAGCGAATAAATAAACTCTCCAAAACCTTATACTTTCAAACACATAATGCTGAAATAATATACATACTGCTGAAATAATCTTAGTAAAAGTTCCAAAGTATATAGTAGGATATACAATTTGTTCTCTGATTGAATCACGCACACATTTCTATTCCCTGTCTGTATGAGTGTAATTTTAAACATAACAGCTGACACATCACCTATAGATAAGGATATACATACAATCATATCTACCCATGGTTTTTTATGTATAACAATTGCTGAGATACTGTCATTTACAAGTTACCACTAATAAAAATTTAAACATAAATTATTAACAATAATAAAAAATTATGCTCTTTTAAAACAATCTTGTGAGTTAATTGTTATGGCCATGTAATTTTTTATTTTCTTCTTTTTTCTTCACTGTCTTCTTGTCTCGCTTTACTTTGGTTAATATCTGGCCAATCTCTGGGGTTGGGTCAATGTCAGTTGTCTGTCAGTCTAGTTCGTATTTTCTTGTTTTGTGACCACCTTTGGTTGTATTCTTCCTCCTTCACTATTGATTATATTTACTACTTTCATTCTCGTTATCATTTATCTATCAAAATATATTGTTTCTTGGCATTTTTTACATACTTTTTAATATCAAATGTGATCAGGGTTTGGCAATGTTATATAATGCCCTTCCACCAAAATTGATCATTTTATAAAACCTGACTCTAAGTTTGATGAAATTATCAATTGTATCGTATCATTTTTTTTTTTCAAATTCTCCTGCTTCTCATTCATTTTTTATAATTAATTCGGTATCTTTTATTTCCATTCTTCTTAGTCTTTTCTTCATTATTTTCTCACATTGCGAACTGGCTTATTGATTTTTTTATTATAACTTATTCCCTATAAATCTTATTTTTCATCAAAACTACTCTTATACTGATATCAGGGGAACATCATCCCTGCTCAGTTAAAATGATTGCTGGTTCATTCAACAGACAATCTCAATTAATAATTCTTAAATATAGTCAACTCGTGACTCAAAATAATAATAATAATAATCATAATCATAATATTTGTTGGGAATTTTTTACTTTTATACTTCATTATTGCTCAGTTCGAGTCATATATTGTTTCATCTTTCTTTATAGATACTATTTGAAGCATTGTTTTTTATTGATACAATTCACATTTTTATTCATTTTTAATTACTCTTTGTTTCATCTCATCTCACATTATGACTCTTAGAATGTTGATTTCATTTATATTGTTTTGTGATCATTGGTTTGGGTAATTTTACTTCCCCTCTTTCTAAATAGTTGTGGAAGCTGATCATTTTGATTGATATATTTTTTTTTTTTATAATTTTTAAATATCATAGTAAGTTATGGCTTCTTACTAGTTAGGAATTTTTTGTAGCTTATTCCTTTACAGTATGTTATGCTTTTTATGCCTCATTTTTTGGCTAAATATTATGGTAATTTAACCTTATTTTGTAGGAATGTTTTGTAACTACACTCCTCAATTGTTAATTTTTATTTAAATATTGTAGTAAGTTAGTTGCTCTTACTTTGTATGAATGCCTTGTAACCTTTATCTCTCCATTTTTACTTGTTCTAAAATATTATCGAGATATTTGGGTAAGCTTTTCTTACATATCTTTTTTGATTTTTTTACAATTTTTTATTCATCATAATGGTTTCTCTAATGCTTAGTGTAAGCTGTACTTACGAATGTTTTGGAATTTTGACATTCTTTAGAGATCTTTTCTTTATGACATTGGCAGACTTGTTTGTTTGTCACTTTATTTTATTTTTTTCTTTATTTAAAGTATTTTTGTTGGTTTTTTACTTTAAATTGTTTTTTTACAGTTATTGTTGATTGTCATAATATTTCTTAATTGAGGCTTGATTGTATACCCCCTTTATTTTCTTGGTGACGGGGTGAGTGATCTCGTAAGTGTTATTTCCCTTATCTTTTGTTATAGTGTATGGTCCTATATTCCAGTGTTCATCTGCATTTGGTTTATCCATTGTCCATGATTACATAAGTTTCCTCCGTTGTTCGGACTGCTCTGGTGTGCATCACTGTTTCTGTCTGTGTTATATATGTCTCTTCTATCTGGTACAGCCACTCTTCTAATACCATGTGTTCTCTGGCATCAGTGCCTACCTCAATCACTTGATGATGTTGTTTACTACTCAACGAAGTTAATCGTACCTTCGTTATTGATCTTCTCACTGATATTGGTTTATTTGGTATTTCTATCTCTGGTAATTTCCCTTTTCTTGTAGACTTTCTCAATTTGTCATACATTGTTTTGTTGTGATGCTTTTCAACTTTGGATATCCTCCATTTAAAGATAGGTTTGTTGAAAGTTTTACTCACTGGTTGATTGTTGATCCCTCCTAGAATTTCCTTCAGAGTTCTCCTACACTCCATAACATTCATCATTTCCGTATGGTCATTAATTGGTCGATTAAACGTCTCAAGTAGTCCGTTCTTCATTATCTCCAATTCCTCTCTGGTATTGATTCGTTTTCTCTGATGTATTTTCTTGGTTTTCTTAATTATCTGTTTTTTCTGTACTCCTCTACGGTTGGTTCCTTTCTGTTTACTTTTCTCTTTGTTTTCGTTACCTTTATTTTGATGTAACAATGTATTTGGGTCTTCTTGAATTTCTGTTTTTTCATTATTTCCTTCTGGAGTGGTGTTTATTGTTTCATTCACCTTCTTGAACCCGTTACCTAATGTCTCATTAAGTAGATCTATTTGGTAATTGGTTTCTTCCCCTTTCTTATTCATCTCCATTTTTGTCTGGTCGCTTTCTTCACGACGTTCTCTGAAAATTAGTCTTATTTGCTGCTTCATTTCTTCTTTGTTTTTCTCGTGGTCCTTCTTCAGCTGTCCCTTCAATTCTTCCTTTAATTCTTCGTTTCTTTGCTGAATTTCCTCCAGCAATCGTTGTTGTAGTGTTTCATTATTTTGGTTGACTGTTTTCCTCAATTCTTCCTTAGTACTCACTATTTTTTCATTGATCTGTTTCAAATTATCACTGGTTTCTTTCTTCATCTCCTTCAAGCTCTCCTCATTCTTGTCGAATTTATTGTTCATCTCCTTCAAATTATTGTTCATCATTTCCATTAATTTTAGTATGTTCGGGTCTCCTCTAAATTCTCCCTTGTCGGCCGCCTGTAATTCCATTTCTTCGTGTTGGCTTGGTTCTGTTGTGGTTATTATTGTCTCCACTTCTTCAATCGGTGTTCCTTCCTCTTCTTCCCCTCTGTTTTCTTCCATCTCCTTCTCCTTTGCCAATTTTTTCGACAATCCTCTGGTGTGCATATTGTAACCTTTCGTAATCGCCGCTAGAATTTATAGGGTTTAATTGTATAATTTCTTTATTATTCTAGCTCCACTAGTTGGCGCGCCAATTTGTATTATTGTCGTGTGTACGGATACCGTTTTACTCTGCAAAATGTGAATAATGTACAATTTGTGTGTGTGATGGGTGTAAGGTGTCTTCTCTATCCGTAGTTCAAATGCGTGCAACTTCTGTAGATTTCGTTCGTTGCGAACGTACGAATAACCAGGTCTTGACGTTCTTACCTGATGTTCATTAGGGGTATGAAATTCCCGGTGGCGCCAAATTGTTTTCTTAAAACAATTAAAATAAAATTCAAAGGCGTATGACTAGCGCAGCTCAGGCGGTTTGAATAATTCAAATATTTCCGCCAGCTAGGCCCACTGTAGCGCACAGCAGTTCGATGCGTGGGCTGTGTAAATCGTTAGTCATCTGCTAAAATGTACATAAAATATTGTGCACCTCCTAATGAAATTATAACACCGTGGTTACACTCAATACTTACACATTTTTTATTAGTGATTGTTATTCATTTAATACAAATTATTCTAATACAAATGCTCCGGTTGTTTATATGAGACAATTACAGGGTTTGACAATCGATATTTGAATTGATAACCAGACGTTAATGATGGCGTCTGTTGAAAATTGTATACAAGTTATTAATGTTGGTTTGTCATAGGTTCTTGAGGTTACGTTCAAAGGATTACAAAAGTTTAAAAAACAATAAAAATACACACCCTTACATCAAGTAAACTTAACTAACATATTGTGTAGGTATAATTTGTTTAGCGCAGTGTAGTAAAAGTGTTTACAAGTTATGGATCATTAACAACAGTTTATATTGGTTAGTTTATAAATTGTCAGTGACTTAGTATTCTTTTTAATCTTTGAAAGTAATTAATTTTAGTTCAGTGAGATTTCGACCTTTAGTGAGATAATTAACTTGAATTTATTTATATATTTTGGGTAATTTAAGAGGTACTTATCACTTCCGTAGTTATGGCGAATTCATACGATCTGTTATTCATGGGTTATACTATAATCTTCTTTAATTTGCTGGGTTCAGGACATCAGGCATCTTTTCCAGTTTAATTGGTAGTAATTTCTTTTCTTTTTTCGTTAATTTGGCCTCAACTTCAATAATATGATTCCAGTCTTTGTCTTATGTCTTGGTATACACTTAGTAATAACTTCTTTTGATATTTTCTATGTTTTAATGGACAATTTTGGTCACTCGAAAATTAGCGTCTATACCATTAAAGCGTCATACATTCAGTAAAAAAATCTAACGGTATTTTTTCTTGTTACTCCACAGTTTCCATGGTAACGTAATTATTCTACCTGGTCGATCTCAAAATAAACACATTGTTATCAAACTTTGAATTTTTGTTTAATTTGAATAAATATTTTATAATGGCTATATTTACTTGGGGATAATTTCAATGGTTGTAATCTTTACATAGATGTTCCTATTTTCTTTCAAAGATTAGTTTGATATCTTACAAGATTGGTCTAAGTCATGTATTAATGTTTTAGTCCAAAATTGATAATACTATGTTAATACATAATTTACTTATTTCTAAGTTTTAATATAATTCTGCCATGTTCCCTTTCGTTACACATAATTAATATATTTTGCCTATTATTTCTTATAAAGGTATTGCTATTATTTTCTTTATAAATTCCTTACTTACTTAAAACATACTAACATATTACTGTAAAACTATTTCTTCTGGTAATTATTGCCTTAAACATTAAGCCAATAACTTCTTTCTTTAAATTAACAAATGAACAAATTTGGTGAGTGTTATACCTACACCATCTCTTTTATAACAGTCATCACCCTGGTGATTTTTATACTGAGATAATATTTTTCTTTTTTTTTACATTCACAATCATTCTGTGTCTTTCAGTCTAATATACTTAACTTAATTGCTCATTTAACATGTGCTTATGTTTTGGGTTTGTCACACTTGTTTAACTCTTTTTTCTTAAGATTATATGCCGTTTATTTTATTACACTTATCACTTCACTGTTCATCTTTGTCACTCCCTACCTATCTCTAATTACCCTTATATTTCTCACGATCTCACTATTATTACAAAGTTTTTGTATCTAATGAGTTCATGTCTCTTTTGTTAACTTCAGACTGTCACATATCATTTTATAATATGCAAACAACATGGTATTGTAAACACATCTTTCAAATAAAACATAACTTTGTATATATTGTCATTAAAGTGATAAAAATTGGTCTGAAATGTCATAATTAGTAATAATAACAACAATTTAATAATGTTAAAATATATTGTGTTAATTAAAACATACTACCTCTGTAGCAACAGCAATAATATTAGCGAATAAATAAACTCTCCAAAACCTTATACTTTCAAACACATAATGCTGAAATAATATACATACTGCTGAAATAATCTTAGTAAAAGTTCCAAAGTATATAGTAGGATATACAATTTGTTCTCTGATTGAATCACGCACACATTTCTATTCCCTGTCTGTATGAGTGTAATTTTAAACATAACAGCTGACACATCACCTATAGATAAGGATATACATACAATCATATCTACCCATGGTTTTTTATGTATAACAATTGCTGAGATACTGTCATTTACAAGTTACCACTAATAAAAATTTAAACATAAATTATTAACAATAATAAAAAATTATGCTCTTTTAAAACAATCTTGTGAGTTAATTGTTATGGCCATGTAATTTTTTATTTTCTTCTTTTTTCTTCACTGTCTTCTTGTCTCGCTTTACTTTGGTTAATATCTGGCCAATCTCTGGGGTTGGGTCAATGTCAGTTGTCTGTCAGTCTAGTTCGTATTTTCTTGTTTTGTGACCACCTTTGGTTGTATTCTTCCTCCTTCACTATTGATTATATTTACTACTTTCATTCTCGTTATCATTTATCTATCAAAATATATTGTTTCTTGGCATTTTTTACATACTTTTTAATATCAAATGTGATCAGGGTTTGGCAATGTTATATAATGCCCTTCCACCAAAATTGATCATTTTATAAAACCTGACTCTAAGTTTGATGAAATTATCAATTGTATCGTATCATTTTTTTTTTTCAAATTCTCCTGCTTCTCATTCATTTTTTATAATTAATTCGGTATCTTTTATTTCCATTCTTCTTAGTCTTTTCTTCATTATTTTCTCACATTGCGAACTGGCTTATTGATTTTTTTATTATAACTTATTCCCTATAAATCTTATTTTTCATCAAAACTACTCTTATACTGATATCAGGGGAACATCATCCCTGCTCAGTTAAAATGATTGCTGGTTCATTCAACAGACAATCTCAATTAATAATTCTTAAATATAGTCAACTCGTGACTCAAAATAATAATAATAATAATCATAATCATAATATTTGTTGGGAATTTTTTACTTTTATACTTCATTATTGCTCAGTTCGAGTCATATATTGTTTCATCTTTCTTTATAGATACTATTTGAAGCATTGTTTTTTATTGATACAATTCACATTTTTATTCATTTTTAATTACTCTTTGTTTCATCTCATCTCACATTATGACTCTTAGAATGTTGATTTCATTTATATTGTTTTGTGATCATTGGTTTGGGTAATTTTACTTCCCCTCTTTCTAAATAGTTGTGGAAGCTGATCATTTTGATTGATATATTTTTTTTTTTCATAATTTTTAAATATCATAGTAAGTTATGGCTTCTTACTAGTTAGGAATTTTTTGTAGCTTATTCCTTTACAGTATGTTATGCTTTTTATGCCTCATTTTTTGGCTAAATATTATGGTAATTTAACCTTATTTTGTAGGAATGTTTTGTAACTACACTCCTCAATTGTTAATTTTTATTTAAATATTGTAGTAAGTTAGTTGCTCTTACTTTGTATGAATGCCTTGTAACCTTTATCTCTCCATTTTTACTTGTTCTAAAATATTATCGAGATATTTGGGTAAGCTTTTCTTACATATCTTTTTTGATATTTTTACAATTTTTTATTCATCATAATGGTTTCTCTAATGCTTAGTGTAAGCTGTACTTACGAATGTTTTGGAATTTTGACATTCTTTAGAGATCTTTTCTTTATGACATTGGCAGACTTGTTTGTTTGTCACTTTATTTTTTTTTTTTTCTTTATTTAAAGTATTTTTGTTGGTTTTTTACTTTAAATTGTTTTTTTACAGTTATTGTTGATTGTCATAATATTTCTTAATTGAGGCTTGATTGTATACCCCCTTTATTTTCTTGGTGACGGGGTGAGTGATCTCGTAAGTGTTATTTCCCTTATCTTTTGTTATAGTGTATGGTCCTATATTCCAGTGTTCATCTGCATTTGGTTTATCCATTGTCCATGATTACATAAGTTTCCTCCGTTGTTCGGACTGCTCTGGTGTGCATCACTGTTTCTGTCTGTGTTATATATGTCTCTTCTATCTGGTACAGCCACTCTTCTAATACCATGTGTTCTCTGGCATCAGTGCCTACCTCAATCACTTGATGATGTTGTTTACTACTCAACGAAGTTAATCGTACCTTCGTTATTGATCTTCTCACTGATATTGGTTTATTTGGTATTTCTATCTCTGGTAATTTCCCTTTTCTTGTAGACTTTCTCAATTTGTCATACATTGTTTTGTTGTGATGCTTTTCAACTTTGGATATCCTCCATTTAAAGATAGGTTTGTTGAAAGTTTTACTCACTGGTTGATTGTTGATCCCTCCTAGAATTTCCTTCAGAGTTCTCCTACACTCCATAACATTCATCATTTCCGTATGGTCATTAATTGGTCGATTAAACGTCTCAAGTAGTCCGTTCTTCATCATCTCCAATTCCTCTCTGGTATTGATTCGTTTTCTCTGATGTATTTTCTTGGTCTTCTTAATTATCTGTTTTTTCTGTACTCCTCTACGGTTGGTTCCTATCTGTTTACTTTTCTCTTTGTTTTCGTTACCTTTATTTTGATGTAACAATGTATTTGGGTCTTCTTGAATTTCTATTTTTTCATTATTTCCTTCTGGAGTGGTGTTTATTGTTTCATTCACCTTCTTGAACCCGTTACCTAATGTCTCATTAAGTAGATCTATTTGGTAATTGGTTTCTTCCCCTTTCTTATTCATCTCCATTTTTGTCTGGTCGCTTTCTTCACGACGTTCTCTGAAAATTAGTCTTATTTGCTGCTTCATTTCTTCTTTGTTTTTCTCGTGGTCCTTCTTCAGCTGTCCCTTCAATTCTTCCTTTAATTCTTCGTTTCTTTGCTGAATTTCCTCCAGCAATCGTTGTTGTAGTGTTTCATTATTTTGGTTGACTGTTTTCCTCAATTCTTCCTTAGTACTCACTATTTTTTCATTGATCTGTTTCAAATTATCACTGGTTTCTTTCTTCATCTCCTTCAAGCTCTCCTCATTCTTGTCGAATTTATTGTTCATCTCCTTCAAATTATTGTTCATCATTTCCATTAATTTTAGTATGTTCGGGTCTCCTCTAAATTCTCCCTTGTCGCCCGCCTGTAATTCCATTTCTTCGTGTTGGCTTGGTTCTGTTGTGGTTATTATTGTCTCCACTTCTTCAATCGGTGTTCCTTCCTCTTCTTCCCCTCTGTTTTCTTCCATCTCCTTCTCCTTTGCCAATTTTTTCGACAATCCTCTGGTGTGCATATTGTAACCTTTCGTAATCGCCGCTAGAATTTATAGGGTTTAATTGTATAATTTCTTTATTATTCTAGCTCCACTAGTTGGCGCGCCAATTTGTATTATTGTCGTGTGTACGGATACCGTTTTACTCTGCAAAATGTGAATAATGTACAATTTGTGTGTGTGATGGGTGTAAGGTGTCTTCTCTATCCGTAGTTCAAATGCGTGCAACTTCTGTAGATTTCGTTCGTTGCGAACGTACGAATAACCAGGTCTTGACGTTCTTACCTGATGTTCATTAGGGGTATGAAATTCCCGGTGGCGCCAAATTGTTTTCTTAAAACAATTAAAATAAAATTCAAAGGCGTATGACTAGCGCAGCTCAGGCGGTTTGAATAATTCAAATATTTCCGCCAGCTAGGCCCACTGTAGCGCACAGCAGTTCGATGCGTGGGCTGTGTAAATCGTTAGTCATCTGCTAAAATGTACATAAAATATTGTGCACCTCCTAATGAAATTATAACACCGTGGTTACACTCAATACTTACACATTTTTTATTAGTGATTGTTATTCATTTAATACAAATTATTCTAATACAAATGCTCCGGTTGTTTATATGAGACAATTACAGGGTTTGACAATCGATATTTGAATTGATAACCAGACGTTAATGATGGCGTCTGTTGAAAATTGTATACAAGTTATTAATGTTGGTTTGTCATAGGTTCTTGAGGTTACGTTCAAAGGATTACAAAAGTTTAAAAAACAATAAAAATACACACCCTTACATCAAGTAAACTTAACTAACATATTGTGTAGGTATAATTTGTTTAGCGCAGTGTAGTAAAAGTGTTTACAAGTTATGGATCATTAACAACAGTTTATATTGGTTAGTTTATAAATTGTCAGTGACTTAGTATTCTTTTTAATCTTTGAAAGTAATTAATTTTAGTTCAGTGAGATTTCGACCTTTAGTGAGATAATTAACTTGAATTTATTTATATATTTTGGGTAATTTAAGAGGTACTTATCACTTCCGTAGTTATGGCGAATTCATACGATCTGTTATTCATGGGTTATACTATAATCTTCTTTAATTTGCTGGGTTCAGGACATCAGGCATCTTTTCCAGTTTAATTGGTAGTAATTTCTTTTCTTTTTTCGTTAATTTGGCCTCAACTTCAATAATATGATTCCAGTCTTTGTCTTATGTCTTGGTATACACTTAGTAATAACTTCTTTTGATATTTTCTATGTTTTAATGGACAATTTTGGTCACTCGAAAATTAGCGCCTATACCATTAAAGCGTCATACATTCAGTAAAAAAATCTAACGGTATTTTTTCTTGTTACTCCACAGTTTCCATGGTAACGTAATTATTCTACCTGGTCGATCTCAAAATAAACACATTGTTATCAAACTTTGAATTTTTGTTTAATTTGAATAAATATTTTATAATGGCTATATTTACTTGGGGATAATTTCAATGGTTGTAATCTTTACATAGATGTTCCTATTTTCTTTCAAAGATTAGTTTGATATCTTACAAGATTGGTCTAAGTCATGTATTAATGTTTTAGTCCAAAATTGATAATACTATGTTAATACATAATTTACTTATTTCTAAGTTTTAATATAATTCTGCCATGTTCCCTTTCGTTACACATAATTAATATATTTTGCCTATTATTTCTTATAAAGGTATTGCTATTATTTTCTTTATAAATTCCTTACTTACTTAAAACATACTAACATATTACTGTAAAACTATTTCTTCTGGTAATTATTGCCTTAAACATTAAGCCAATAACTTCTTTCTTTAAATTAACAAATGAACAAATTTGGTGAGTGTTATACCTACACCATCTCTTTTATAACAGTCATCACCCTGGTGATTTTATACTGAGATAATATTTTTCTTTTTTTTTACATTCACAATCATTCTGTGTCTTTCAGTCTAATATACTTAACTTAATTGCTCATTTAACATGTGCTTATGTTTTGGGTTTGTCACACTTGTTTAACTCTTTTTTCTTAAGATTATATGCCGTTTATTTTATTACACTTATCACTTCACTGTTCATCTTTGTCACTCCCTACCTATCTCTAATTACCCTTATATTTCTCACGATCTCACTATTATTACAAAGTTTTTGTATCTAATGAGTTCATGTCTCTTTTGTTAACTTCAGACTGTCACATATCATTTTATAATATGCAAACAACATGGTATTGTAAACACATCTTTCAAATAAAACATAACTTTGTATATATTGTCATTAAAGTGATAAAAATTGGTCTGAAATGTCATAATTAGTAATAATAACAATTTAATAATGTTAAAATATATTGTGTTAATTAAAACATACTACCTCTGTAGCAACAGCAATAATATTAGCGAATAAATAAACTCTCCAAAACCTTATACTTTCAAACACATAATGCTGAAATAATATACATACTGCTGAAATAATCTTAGTAAAAGTTCCAAAGTATATAGTAGGATATACAATTTGTTCTCTGATTGAATCACGCACACATTTCTATTCCCTGTCTGTATGAGTGTAATTTTAAACATAACAGCTGACACATCACCTATAGATAAGGATATACATACAATCATATCTACCCATGGTTTTTTATGTATAACAATTGCTGAGATACTGTCATTTACAAGTTACCACTAATAAAAATTTAAACATAAATTATTAACAATAATAAAAAATTATGCTCTTTTAAAACAATCTTGTGAGTTAATTGTTATGGCCATGTAATTTTTTATTTTCTTCTTTTTTCTTCACTGTCTTCTTGTCTCACTTTACTTTGGTTAATATCTGGCCAATCTCTGGGGTTGGGTCAATGTCAGTTGTCTGTCAGTCTAGTTCGTATTTTCTTGTTTTGTGACCACCTTTGGTTGTATTCTTCCTCCTTCACTATTGATTATATTTACTACTTTCATTCTCGTTATCATTTATCTATCAAAATATATTGTTTCTTGGCATTTTTTACATACTTTTTAATATCAAATGTGATCAGGGTTTGGCAATGTTATAATATATATATCTTTATATATATATTTCGTGTGTGCGTGTGTATGTCACTGAACTCCTCCTAGACGGCTGGACCGATTTTGATGAAATTTTGTGTGTGTGTTTGAGTGGGTCCCTGGATGGTTTAGATTCACAATTGGACCCGGTAGGTGGCGCTGCGATCGGGTTCCAGGAAATTATATATAAAAATGAATGTTTCTTTGTTTGTCCCGTATGCGTTCCTATACCATTCATCGGATTGCAATGAAACTTCGGTGAGTTGTTGTGCGCACGCCCGCGAAGGTTTCTGAATTAGTGGTGTTTTTTCGATGGGGTCCTTTGGGGGGTTCTTTGGGGTCTTCCACACCTCCTCCTAAACCACTGTACCGATTTCAACCAAACTTGGCACAAATATTTTACGCAAAGGGAGAACCAACATAGGATAGGTGTTTTTTCGATGGGGTCCTTTTGGGGGTTCTTTGGGGTCTTCCACATCTTCTCCTAAACCACTGTACCGATTTCAACCAAACTTGGCACAAATATTTTACGCAAAGGGAGAACCAACATAGGATAGGTGTTTTTTCAATGGGGTCCTTTTGGGGGTTCTTTGGGGTCTTCCACATCTTCTCCTAAACCACTGTACCGATTTCAACCAAACTTGGCACAAATATTTTACGCAAAGGGAGAACCAACATAGGATAGGTGTTTTTTTGATGGGGTCCTTTTGGGGGTTCTTTGGGGTCTTCCACATCTTCTCCTAAACCACTGGACCGATTTCAACCAAACTTGGCACAAATATTTTACGCAAAGGGAGAACCAACATAGGATAGGTGTTTTTTCGATGGGGTCCTTTGGGGTCTTCCACATCTTCTCCTAAACCACTGGACCGATTTCAACCAAACTTGGCACAAATATTTTACGCAACGGGAGAACCAACATAGGATAGGTGTTTTTTCGATGGGGTCCTTTGGGGTCTTCCACATCTCCTCCTAAACCACTGAACCAACATAGGACAAGTGTTTTTATCGATACAATCCTTTGGGGGGTCATTTGGGGTCTTGCACATCTCTTCCTAAACTATTAGACCGATTTCAACCAATCTTGGCACAAATATTTTACGCAACGGGAGAACCAACATAGGACAGGTGTTTTTTCAATACGATCCTCTGGGGGGTCCCCCAAACTATTAGATTTGGTTACTATGGCAACCCAATAGAATAGATTCTGTTATAAATATATTATCGCATTAAACTGAAGACCACGCGAACGAAGTCGTGGGCAACAGCTATTTATTTTTAAGAAACCTACTTTAATTGAACTTTATTAATTAAACTAACATTTTCATTACGTACAACGTGAAACTCCGTAGCGAAGCACGGGTATTCCCCTAGTATATATATATATATATATATATATATATATATATATATATATTGTGATGGTAGCGATATGCGAACATCTGCTCTCCGTTACCAGCGGCCGAGACGTGACCAACTACGTGCTCGGAGCGAGCCAATCCGGCATCAGCAGCCGCCGAGACGTGACCGACTTCGTGTTCGGAGCTAGCCAATCAGCGATGCCGGTTAGATAATAAAACCCGGGCCGGCAGAAAATTTTACGCACATCTCGGCTATAGGCGTGTCTTCACGTACGCGAGCTGGCTTCACGCCTGACTACCAACGCATCCCTGAGGAAGTCTCTCTTCTCGCTCGCGAGAGGAATTACTTCCGGAAACGTTGGCAGAGGACCCGTGATCCGGCCGATAAGGCAGCATACAATCGGCTCACCGGACGACTGCGTGGCAGTCTGAAGGCGTTCCGACGTAGCTGTTGGGAACTCGACGTGGCCCGAACGGGGGATGCGGACCCGCAATCTCACCCGTACAGAATACCTACCGCATTGACGGGACGGAGGCGCCGACCTCCACTTCCCGCCATTGTTGGACCGTTCGGTCGACTCCTGGGTCGCCCGGAGGAGAAGGCCGAGTACTTGGGCTTGTGTTTCGAGCGTCAGTTCGCTCCCAACCCGCCCATGGACTGGGACTTCGACGAACAAGTCGAGATGGCTGTGGAAGACTTTCTGTCTCTTCCGATCACGGCGGAGCCCGAACCCATCTCTTTGGAAGAGGTCTCAGATCGGCTCGCTGAACTTCAGCCAAGAAAGGCTCCAGGCCCGGACGGTGTTACCAACACCGCTCTACGACTTCTTCCCGAGCCTGGAGTTCAATTCTTGACTGATTTGTTCAACGCGTGTCTTAGACTGGCCTACTTTCCCAAGAAATGGAGAAAGGCGACGGTTATCGTGATCCCGAAGCAGGGAAAGGATACCACCCGCTCGGAAAACCTCCGGCCTATCAGCCTACTTTCCGCTACGTCCAAGGTTTTTGAGCGCCTCGTACAGCGTCGTGTACGAGAGCATCTAACCAACTTTGACGTGCTGGTCCCCGAACAGTTCGGCTTTCGTGTGGGGCATTCGACCACTCATCAACTGATGAGACTGGTGGAAAGCATCACGGAAGCCGGGTGTCGGAGAGAACGGACCGTTGGCTGTTTCTTAGATGTTGAGAAAGCCTTCGACAGCGTATGGCATGATGGCCTTTTATTCAAACTTAGGGAAGTCCAGCTCCCGGACTGCTACCTCCATCTGGTTGCTAGCTTTCTGACGGAGAGGACCTTCTGCGTGAGAGTTGGCGATTCTGTCTCTTCCGAGAGACGAATCACAGCCGGCGTCCCTCAAGGTAGTGTTCTAGGCCCCCTTCTGTTCTCGATCTACGTCAACGACGTGCCGAGACAGCCTGGAGTCCAGATGGCCCTCTTCGCTGACGACACGGCCGTATTTACGGCCGATCGTCATGAGGAAAGGGCCGTCCAACGACTGCAGCGCCAGCTCGACACGCTCGTGGACTGGACTGAGAATTGGAGAGTGCAA
Organism: Magicicada septendecula; assembly: GCA_034769895.1. Classification (NCBI taxonomy): domain Eukaryota; kingdom Metazoa; phylum Arthropoda; class Insecta; order Hemiptera; family Cicadidae; genus Magicicada; species Magicicada septendecula. The sequence continues at coordinate 54,934,307 of CM068375.1, read as the reverse complement.
CTCAACGCCACCAAGAGCGTAGCCGTCGAATTTTCCAAGCGACGGAAGAACCCCGTTAGGCAACTACGTATCGGCAGAACGTACTTGCGCTGGTCCAACGAGGTCAAGTACCTCGGCTTACACCTCGACCGTCGGCTCACCTGGCGTACCCACGCACAGACAGTTCTAAAGCGAGCATCCACTCGCCTGTGCGCACTGTTTCCACTCCTGATCAGCTCAGCCATGACCAGGAAATTGGGTAGGATGATCGTCGGCGCGTATCTGCTGCCGGTCATTACCTACGCCTGCCCGGTCTGGGGTTACCTCGCCGCAATGCATAAAAAGAAGTTGCAGAGCGTCCTCGACAGGGGGCTTCGGCTAGCGGCCAAAGTCCCCCGTCGCTTCTCATCTCGCCTTCTAAGGAGAGGACTTGGCGTCCGCTCCTTAGACGACACTTTCAGGCGGCTTGCACGCAAATTTTATGCACGTGCGGCGAGGTTCCCAGGCAATCCTCTAGTGACTGGGCTGGGAAGGTACCGTATACGCCCAGGTGATTCGTGGAAACGCCCTCGGTGCATACTGCGCTAGCGTAGGCTAGCACAACAGCCGAGAATCGGCCTGCTATAGAGCACGCGCCCTACTTGGGCAGGGCCACGAGGCAGGAGCTCCAGAAGGTAGCTCGGAACTCAGTTCCCGTGCGGTTCGTCTCTGCAACGCACAACCGCAAAGCCCAGAGCGAATTTTACGCACACTTCATCGCCACGCCATCGAACGCACTTCATCTCCTCTCCTCTCTCGGACGACATCGGGGCGGAGTCAGCCGGAAGGAACAGCCGAAGAATAGAACCGCCGCCGTTATTGCGTCTTCGCACTCCCGTTCCGCGCCAGCGATGGATTTCGCTGGGCCGGCAGCCGACTCTACAACCGGTGCCGACAGAAGAGGAAGACTGCAGTACGCCACGATCAGCGGGCGCAGCCGCCGAACATCTCAACGCGGCCCGACCAACATCACCGTTCTCGCCACTCGGTCCTTTTTAGGGCCACCAAAAACGATAGAGTGTACGATTGGCGCCAGTTGTCATGCGGCAAGCCTTTTGTCCGGTGACAAGTGGCGCCCAACGTGGGGCGACGGTCATCTTGCGGATGCAAGATCCAGCCACGCCAGCGAGCTACCAGCCGGCACACCAATCAACAAGGCGCCCGACAGACACCTCTACAACATCCGGAGAAGAGCAGTATGCTGGCTACCGGAGAGCATTCAAGACCCGGTGGAGTTGTGACGGTAGCGATATGCGAACATCTGCTCTCCGTTACCAGCGGCCGAGACGTGACCAACTACGTGCTCGGAGCGAGCCAATCCGGCATCAGCAGCCGCCGAGACGTGACCGACTTCGTGTTCGGAGCTAGCCAATCAGCGATGCCGGTTAGATAATAAAACCCGGGCCGTAACATCCAGGTCTCGTCAGTGTCAGACCTCTCGTCTGATCACAATCCCCTACTAATAACTGTTCGAGATGTGTCGGCTTCACCCCGACTTCCCGCTGGTCCTGCTAGGAGGGTCAACTGGCGCTCCTATCACGACGAGCTATCTCGAAGGTTACCATCTGTCCCAGCGGACCCGATCGCCACTCGTGACGATCTGGATCTCCGTGCCACTCATCTTCAGGAGTTGGTCCAAGGTGTCATGGATCGACACACATACAACGTAGAGGTGAATCGCAAATCGGCCCTTCAACCGGAAGTTATCCACGCCATCTGGCTTCGGCGCAAGCTCCGCCGCAGATGGCAACGAACCCGAGATCCCGCCGTCAAACGACGGTTTCAGGCCCAGTCTCTTTACGTCCAGCAACTTTTGCGGGACGTAAACTCTGATCAGTGGGACTCATACCTTGAGTCCCTTGAAGTCGACCCAGCCTCCGTCTGGAGAGCGACGAGTCGCCTTACTCGCGAGAAGCGTACTCGCAACCCGCTGAATACCCCAAACGGCATTGTTTCTTCATCGGAAGGCAAGGCAGAGGTCTTCGCCGACTGCATGGAGACTCAATTCACCGTTCATGGAGGCGTCTCGGACCCTGCCTTCTCGGTAGTGGTTCGAGACTTCCTATCTGGATATTTTTCCCGCCCTCCACCTGCCCCTCCCGCTCTCTTCGACAGGGACGAACTAGTTTCGTCTATCTGTCGACTGAACCGACGTCGCGCCCCTGGTCCTGATCGGATCGGGGCCGCTGCCTTGCAACATCTCCCGGCCTCGGGCGTTGAATTGGTCCTGGATCTGTTCAACTCCAGTCTCCGGCTGCAATACTTCCCCCGCCTGTGGAAAAATGCCAACATCTGCATGATACCCAAGCCCGGCAAGCCTCGAATGCTTGCAGGCAGCTATCGTCCCATATCATTGTTGCCAGTAATCTCAAAGGTGTTTGAGCGTCTCCTACTCGCCCGCATCTGGCCGCTGCTGGATAATTTTATTCGGAGCGAACAGTTCGGGTTCCGTAGAGAGCACTCGACAACTTTACAACTCGTCCGAGTTGTCACAGCATTGTCCGACGCCGCCAACAAGAGAGAGTCTACGGGCGCTGTCTTGTTGGACGTGAGTAAGGCCTTCGACAAAGTCTGGCACGAAGGTCTTCTCTACAAACTCGCTCACTCCCCCATCCCACCGTCCATTGTGCATTTCTTGCGGTCATACCTCAGTGATCGTACCTTCAGGGTTAGCGTCGAAGGGTCCTGTTCATCAGTTCGACCCGTCGCCGCTGGCGTTCCGCAGGGATCTGTCCTCGGCCCCGTTCTGTACCTAGTGGACACGAACGACCTGCCTGTTATTCCTGGAGTCACGTTATCTCTATTCGCTGACGACGCAATGTATTACTGCAGCTCCCTGTCCCCGCGAATTGCGTGTTCAAAGCTGCAGCGTCAGTTGAATCTGCTTCCGGCCTGGCTAAGGAAGTGGCGGGTGCTGATCAACGCGGAGAAATCCGAGGCGATCTGTTTCACCAGCAAGTCCACTTCCCGATGCCAGGCCCTCTCCCTCGAAGGGAGGCCTATCGCCTGGCAAAAGTCGGTGAAGTATTTGGGCGTTCGGCTAGACCAGCGCCTTAGCTTCAACGGCCACGTGACTGCTACCCTCAACAAAGCTCGAGGCGTCCGAGCCAAAATATTTCCCACGCTCTCGTGCCGCAACCGCCTGGCTTTGCGCACTAAAGTTACTATCTATCTTTTGTTTCTCCGGTCAATATTGACCTATGCTGCTCCCGCATGGTGGTCGCTTGTGTCGACCACTAACAAGTGTAGGCTGGAAGCTTTCCAGGCCCGTACCCTCAGATCCTTGTCGGGGTCTCCATGGTTTGTGAGAAATGATGTCATTCGTGGAGGCCTTCGAGTTCCTACCCTTGCCGATTTTGTCCGGTCGCTTGCCGAAACTCTTTTTGCTTCTGCAGCGACCTCCTCCTTTCCTTATCTCCGATCTATCAGCACGTCTGAACCACCTCCCGCTATACGTGTTAAACGCCCTCGGGCGATCTTAGACGACCCCCCGTAATTCTGTTTGCTCTACTTTAGGTTCCCGAGCAATTCTATCTCCTTGTTACCATCCTACCCAGTCAGATACCTTCCCCAAGTAAGTTGATTTTCAGACTGCTTGGCGTTGTTACCGATGCCAAAGACACGGCGGATCCCTGCCTCGCGGGGAACGTCCGGCGCTACAAGGCGCCTGCATGCCGGGCCGGGCGCGTTCGGCATCTGCCGTTCGCCCCGCACCCGGTGGCAGTGTTACCATGACCCGGAACCTATATATACCAAAATTGAAAAAAATTTTCCGCCGCCTTCTCAGTTAACTGGTTGGCGTGTCCCTCCCGAATATTTTAGGCCACCTTCTTTTGAAAGTCCAGCACTGTTTTCTTCTGGCAGCCATCGGGCACGTCCCGGAAGCTGCAATAAGCCACGGGTGCAAAGACGCCCCACTATTTAATGCAAAATGCAAAAAAATACCCTGGACCAATAACGTCAAGTACCTCGGGCTCCACGTGGACTCCCGACTCACCTGGCAAACCCATACACAGTACATCCGACAACGCGCTTCGTCGCAACTCAGTAGACTCTGGCCCGTGCTATGTAATCCGGCGATGAGCCCCCGGCTAGGTAAGCTGATAGTCAACTCGTACGTGTTGCCCGTGATTACCTATGCCTGTCCTGTTTGGGGATACCTTGCTCGTGGTCATAGGTCAGCGCTCCAGCGCGTTCTCTACCGGGGACTGAAGCTTGCGTGTAAAGTCCCCCGGAGGAACTCTTCTCGTCTTTTGAGGAGAGGACTCTGTGTCCGCTCTTTTGATGACACCGTGAGACGCCTGGCGCGTAGATTCTATGTTTGTTCCGAAAGAGTAACCCACAATTCCTTCATTGCCGGACTTGGTAAATACACCCCGCGACCAGGTGAGTCCTGGAAGCAACCTCGTTTATTAGCCCTGGTGGTATAATCCACCAATCGCAGGTCGCTTCGACCCTCGATAAGTAGGTAAAACAATATAAAAGGAACTCAAACTGACCCAGTGGCAGGAGTCCTATCTGAGACTCGGGACACTGCACAACTCGCGCCAGTCGTGTAATCAGTCAGTTACGTGAGCGACTTCTGGTAGTGTGGATTGAGTCCTCGTCAAAGTTAAGAATTATTGTGTTATGTTTTTATAATTGTGCAAGACTCTATTCGTAGACATTATTGCGCATGAACAATTTTGATTTGATTTGTAGTAAGAGACAGTGTTGTTAATTACGAACTGTTTAACCGTGAAAATTAAAGCTGGTGATTAGTGACATAATTGGTGTCTTGTACTTATTTTGTTTTCCACTGTACCTACGACGATCGAGTAGACCGCCGTAACAGTGGTGTCAGAACTGGGATAGAACGATTAACAGTGGACACTTTGTCAGGCCGCCGCTAGCCGCCTGAACGCCCGCATGCAAAACCGACTATGCCGCCCCCACCCCATCCTCTGTTTTCCCTGACTGGGCTTGTATAAAGGACATTTAGTTTTGTTACATATGGGTGTGTAAAAAAGCAAAGAAATACTTTTCAAAGTCAAACAATTTATTATCATTACTATGTTTATGACGTAGAATTTTCAAAAATCAATGTCCAATTAAAAAAAAAATAGGTACTAAGGTATTTTGCCAAAAGCAAGAAAAGTTCAATTCGTGTATTTTTATTAACTTAAGTATATGAATGAAAGTTGTTTATTAAGACTTAATAAACAATATATGCTAATAGAACTACCAACACAAATTGAACTTTTCTTGCTTTTATATTTGCGAAATCTGCTATTAATTGTCTTGTATCCAAACTATCTAAGATTTCATGTCCTATTGAAACAACAGATAAATTACTTAGTCTTTGCTGATGCATTGTTGATCTTAAATATTTTTTTATAATTGTTAACTTTGAAAAGGACCTTTCACCAGATGCAACTGAAACCGGCAGAGTAAGATTCTTAACGCGATTGCTGTGTTGGGAAAAGTTGAAATTAAATCATTTGTAAAAAGATATTGTAAAAGGGTATGTGGGTCACTAGACTGATTTTCTAGAAAATGCAGCTTTAAAGCATTAATTTCAATATACAAATCAATACCGTCAATGTCTGTTTCATTTCTTGAATCGTCTTTAAGTTTCAGATGTACATCTTTACAATGTTTCATCAATTCGTCTTTGGGATAACTAAATAATTTACTACTGAAAAAGTCAAACACATCGTCTAATGTTTTTAACTCTTCTAATCTATTTTTTAAGGAAGTTAGTGTCTGAGCTAGGATTCTAAAAAAAAAGTCTACTTTGTAATTGATTTTGGGGTCTAATAAAACTTCATCACGCTGTTCATATTGAAATTGTTTCGGTTTTCTTCTTGGACGAAGTGTATTTAGTCTATTGGTGGGAAATCTGCTTCAACATTGAGTTTGTGAGCCACTTTGGTAGCTTCTTGTAAAACCATTTCAAAGTGTTCATCCGTGCGATATTCTGTGAACTTATCAATCAAATTATTTAGCAAATTTATGCATACTTGAGTATTCATTGTGGGGCTTTGCATCATTTTACTTAAAGAATTAATTTCGTTTAAAACATTGAACCAGATTACGACAGAGCAAATAAATTTATAATTTTGAACGTTTAAAGCAAGTGAATGCGCTTTGTGAGTTGTGGCACACTCCCACTCAGACGAATTTTTAGATATTTCCAGCAGAGCATCAAATATTTTGTCGATGTGATACCGTAATCGTTTGATTGCGTCAGTTCTGCTGGACCATCGCATAGCACTTAAAGCTTTTAATTTTATATCTGGTAAATGTTTGCAAATGACCGACTACCTTTTTGTAGACGATGAAAAGAAAACGTAAATTTCTTGGATTATGTCGAAGAAATTGATAGTTTCGTGCGAAATATTTGCTGCATCATTGACTACCAAATTTAGACTATGAGCTGAGAATGGAACGTAAAATGCACGATTATTGATTTCCAAAATTTTTTTCTGCAATCTGTTGTGTTTTCCACGCATGTTAGAACCATTATCATAACCTTGCCCACGCAAATTTTGAATGTCGAGGTTTAATTGTGAAAATAAATTCAAAACAAAATTTAATAGACCCTCGCCAGTGGAACTGGTAATTGGACAAAAAATGAAATGTTCTCACACCTCTACTTTTTTATTTGTATTATTTAAATAAACATGTCTAAGTATTACTGTTATTTGTTCCGTGTGACTTACATCTGGTGTGGAGTCTAATAACTTATGACGGAAAAATATTTCTATTCTCTGACTTTGTTCAAAATATAATTTGTTATCGCCATGCCGAGTAAATCAATAATTTCGTTTTGAATATGATCTCCTAAATAGTGAGTCATACGACTTGAATCAGATTTCAAGGATTCAATTCTGCGAATATGTTCCCGCATAACTGAATCAAAAGACGCATCATTCGATTGCTTTTAGAAAATTGCCGTTATTATGCTCAAATAATGTTTTCGATGAACCCCGAAAAGCCAGACATTGACGTGATAAAAACTTGATAACGGCAATCATTCTTTCTATTACATCACACCAATGCTTTTTCTCTGATTCTAATAGTCTCAGTTGCATTTGATTTTCAGTAGTCTTAGTTTGTAGCATATTATTCAATTGCACCCATGATTTCAGATTTTCATTGTGGGAAACGCTTGTTTCATGTCTTTTTAAAGTTAATGATAAATGCTGCCAATCCGAAAAACCGTTCAAATCTGACACACTACTTACAGTTTTACCAAAAATTTTACAACAAAAACATTAAACTGAATCTTTTGAAATAGAGTAAACAAGCCAATCTCTATTAATTTTTTCACCATTAGAAAGATTTCTGTAACAGTAATTGTCAGTAAATTTTCTTCCATCGTCATTAATGGGAAAACTGTGGTTACGCACCTGTACAGGACCACGTCTAACTAAAATATTAACCAGAATATTAACACTATTAATACTAACAGGCCACAAACCCGGGTCATCACCACATGTTAAACTGCTACAAACCGCTGATGACTACATACCGCTTATAGGTTCTTCAGCAGTACCTTCTCTTGTATCACTAGAGTCACCATCTGAAGAAGGACTGCAACATATTTTTTTCTCTTCAGATACTTCCATAGGTTCGGGATCTGTGCTCGTTGACGCTGTGGCAGTCAAGAATTTCTTGACATTCATTATTTTCAGGCTTGTTTAAAAATTTCATAATAGAACCTGCAAGTTTTTCTTTCTGTATCTCCTTTTCTCGTTTTTTGTGTCGAAATTGAGCCTCAGAAAGTTTTTCCTCTTCTGTGGTTCCTGAAACAGATCTACTGTGAACTGAAGCTAATGCAAAAAGAATTAAGTGAATTCATTACGTTTTTCGGGAGATATCTTGTTCACGTTCATAGGAACATACGAACAGATCAACGGACACCGAAACTATTAAATTGATTGTGTTAATATTAAATTAAAATTACTTAAAATTGCATTAAACTTGTTTATTAGAGTATCCTCTTTGTAATGGTATAACCTATATAGCATTGGACTGTACTATTCAATACAGATAGTGGGGACAAGTAAATGTGAGTATATCGGTCTAAAATTGTTAGGTGACAGTAGAGCACACTCAAAGCTTCGCGATTGATGTGTGCAATAAAAATATGACAATCATTAGGGACAATTATTATTAGTAAAATAAAAAAAACCGCACTTACCAAGTTTACGATTTTTCCCACTAATATTTTATATAATAATCATTGATAATACATTTATGACATTAACTAGTTGAAATAGCATTAATTATTGACTCAGAAATACTAGTTACAATTACTTGAATAACTCTTATATAATAACGGTGAACAATCAGCGTGCGTTACGTGCGAAGAAGTGAAGAAAGCAAACATGCGAAATTTCTTATGCAATCAAATTTACAATGCGACATGCCACGGGGATTCCCCTGTACGTGGAACTGACGTCCGGCTCTCACTCATTCTACACGGCAACACGGGGAAGTCCCTTCGAGTACCTACTTTTGTTAAGGTGGTTCGAACCTGCAGACGATTCGCATCTTAATTCCAATAGATGCCGATAGATGGCGTTGTTATGGGATAACAAAAAAAATAATAATTGCGAGACAATGCTTGCAATAAATGTAATGACATTCATAATGCTGTACTGATTAATGAGAATTAGTTTGAACATGACGAGATCGCTGTATTTGCCGCCCTCCTGAACGTGCCGCCCGCGTGCGGTCCACGCCCTGCACGCCCGCTTACGGCGGGCCTGCACTTTGTACAAGACGAGTGTAGTTCGTAATTAATTAATAAAATGGATACCAGTCAGATGATAGAAGCATTCCGAGCAATGCTACAGCAAAATCAGGTACAATAAAAAGAAGAACGAAGACAGGAAAGAAAGAGAAGAAGCAGAAAAACGACAAGACGAAAAACGTAATCGTGAAAATGAAATACCAGAGGGACGAAAAAAAGAAGATTTTAGCCGTCAAGCAGACGACGTTAAGACGTTCGTACAAGAGGATACCACTGCAAAATTTGTCCTGTTACGAGGTGAGCTGAACAAACAAGTTGACAGAATATCTGAAATAGAAAAATCTGTGAAAACAAATATTTCAAGTTTAGAAGATTCTATTAGAAATTTAATAAAACAAATTAAAAAGGAAGACGAACATTTAGTAAAAGAAATAATTGATAACGAAAGACCATTACTAAATGCTGAAGAAGATTCAAAATATCAGAGAAATCTAATTGTAGTAGGGCCAGTTTACGCAAAGGACCCAACATTTGATGGAAGCACTCATTGGGCAACTTATATTCGCCAATTTGAAGCTGCCGCTCGCTTAAATAAACGGTCGGAAGAAGAGAAAGGACTTTCACTAATTCTTGCTTTAAAAGGGCCTGCCGCAGAACTAATACAGAAAGTGCCATCTGAGAGTCAGAATGTCTATGCCGAATTAACTAAAGCTCTGGAATTACGGTACGGTGACCAGCATTTGTGCGAAGTGTACCGTGAACAACTTAAAGCGAGGCGACAGTGTTCAGGGGAGAGCCTTCAAGAGTTTGAAGCGAGTACGACCGACTGACGAGATTGGCTTATCCTGAAGAATCGGAGGACTTCCGGAAGTGGATTTCTTTCATTATGTTTATTGACGGTATCAGAGATAGTCAGTTACAACAAGTGTTAAGAATGGCTCGGCATGATAATAAATCAGACGCTCTTGTTCATGCTCTCCGTTTTGAAGCTGCCAAGTCGGCTACCTACATTAATCAGAGTATGCCATCACTTTATAGCCAAACGGATCCAATACCACAGTATCGTCATAGCGGACGGCATAAAGAGACGATTCAAAAACAACAGTTTAAGAAGTCAGCAGCGCCACAACGATCTTTCGAACCAAAGGATAAAGACAGAAGACCGAAGTGTTACAACTGTGGGAAACGTGGTCATATACAGGTAGACTGTTGGGAGAAGAAAATACCGAGAGAAGGGAGTGATCGCACCAATTGGAGAAGTAATGCCCCAGAACAGCACATAGTTTCCACGCTACGTAAGACTAGTGGAAACCTGATCGTTAATGGATTTGCGGAAGGTAAACAAACATCATTTACAGTTGATACGGGCGCTACAGTGTCTATTGTACGCCCTGAATTAATCAGCACCCTACGGCCTCAAATTAGCTCTTGTACAATACAGACCGTGACTGGAAGCCCCGTCAAGGTAGAGACGTACGTGTACCCAGGGCCGGCCCTGGGGTAGAGCGAGAGGAGCGACCGTTCTAGGCGCCGGGTGAGGAGCGGCGCCAAAATCCGATTGTGAAAAAAATAAAATTTTGTTGGCGCCTTTTTGCAAGATTTGCTCTTAGCTACCTACATCCTATAATGAAAAATAATTATGTTGTGCGTATCATTGGCGGTACGGGACTCGGCCAGCATGCCACCACCGACCGCCCCGCCACGTGCCACACGGTATCTGCTCGCTCCTGCTCCACCGATCGAACGAACTAACGAAGTTTGTATCAAATCTCGGTCTTCTTCACAAGTGATGGCCTTGCACGGTTCCTTTATAATTAGGTACATAGAGTTTTTGGTATTTGTTTGTTATTTTTATTATCATTATCACACTAGTACGTAAAATACTACATAGAATATCGATGTTCCTGTTTTTTTTTATTATGTTATCTGATTTTTAGTTTTAAAATTATTCGAACTGATCCAAATGTTAAATACTAAATACTAATTAACAGTAATTTTGTTTATGTTGCAGCAAGATTGCAATATGAATAGCAACTTAATTTTGATTCAATAAACGTATTGATTTTTGACAAGTTGGTGTTTTACTTAACAGAAACTGAATTATAATTGATTCGAAAGGTGTCGACCAAGGGGCGCCGAACGGGATTCTCGCTCCACCCTAATAAAGAATGCGTGTACGCCTGGGTCTTCTCGAGTTTAGCCACCAAATGCTCGTTGCAGACGTTGTCGATGAAGTGATTCTTGGCATGGACATTATGAATGCCTGCGGATTTGTTGTGGACTTAAGAGAAAATGTCCTGAAGGTTGGCCAAGAGAAGATGAAGCTTTGCAGGGCTAAAATGACAAGGTCTACCAACCATTCGATTAAGCAAGTGGCATTGGCCGAAGAAGAAGTCAAGAGGAACCTTTCCTATTCCAGGCGGAAATGGAAGAAGAACTATCAGAGGAAGTAAAAATACGTGAAACGGCAAAAGAAGTGACTGGAAAGCCAACTATGGGTGTCAAGGAAAACCGCTTGTTTGTCCGTGAGTTAATAGAAGCCCCCGGAGGAAAAGTTGCTGAAGATGAAGTTACGCAAGAGGTTGTTGACGAGAACCAAACAGACTTGGATCAGCCAGTGGTGTTTAGGTCATCAGTACATGATGCAACGGGAGTGATTCCAGCAAAATTAGCTGTTGCGTCAGTCAACTACGTGATTCTAGTGAGTTCCCGGAACACTTGGATATACGCGTTAAGCTGCAAGCTGCCGGCGCGGCGGTGCAGTAAGGAGGCAAAGCTGTACTGCACCTCTCCGGGGCCTATATAAAGCCATAGCAGGCAGATTGTCAGTCGTTTACGTGAGCGACTTCCGCTAGTGTGGTCTAATATTTCCGTTAGGTTATCTAAGACTATACTGTACAGGGAAAACAAAAGACAATGTGAACAATTACTAACGCACATAAAAACAAAATACGTAAAAACAAAACCTTTACTGCCGAATACAAACACAACAATAGCATAAACTTCTTAGACCTCTCCATCTCAAAAGTTGAACACAGGCACAAATTCAGTACATACAGAAAACCGACTACAACTGCCACACTAATACACAACTCATCAAATCACCCAATACAACACAAACTAGCTGCCTTCAGAACCATGATACATAGACTTAACAACATCTCCCTAGATGAAAAAGACTACAAAGGCAAACTAAACACGATAAAATATCTAGCAGAATCCAACGGATACGACAGAACAATAGTCAATAAACTCCTACACAAAACAAAAACATACAAACAGGCAAAGACAGAAAACAACAAATTCATAACACTAACATACATCAACAAACAAACTGAAAAAATAGCCCACAAATTCATAAAAGCAGTATACAGACTAAATACAACTATTTCATTAACGACTCGGAACACAAAGTTTTTTATGAGTAAAAACAAAGTTTTACCTTACAACCTGAATCGGTTTTCACTTTTAAAAAGCTTCTTCAGAGGTTGAAAGTGAAAACCGGTTCAGGTTGTGAGGTAAAACTTTATGTTTTTACTCATAAAAAACTTTGTGTTCCGAGTCGTTAATGAAATAGTTGTATTTAGTTAAGTAATGGACACGTCATGGACAACGAAACCCAAGAACACAGGATACACAATCGCTTACAAAGCTACTAACAAAACAGAACGCACACTATCAAAAAACACACACACACAAAGCACAAAACAAATTTGATCAACATGGTGTTTACAAACTAAATTGCTCAGATTGCAACAATTTCTACATAGGCCAGACAGGACGTAGCTTCAAACAAAGATACATTGAATACACAAAGGCCACTACAAAGGCTCCACTCCACTACAGAATCCACCTTTGCAAACCACCTCATTGAAGCAAACCACACATACAAAAAAATCGACAAGAACATGGACATTCTACACATACACACAAAAGGCCGAAAACTAGACACTCTAGAACAATTGGAAATATACAAACACATGAAAACAAATAAAAACAACACCCTAAACGAACAGACACAATTTAATACACACGCATTATTCAAACATATCACACCCCACACACACAACATCGATCTTCCGAAAATCGATACCGTCGCCAACCAGATGAACAGTGCTCCCAGTGGCAGCCTCTGAAGAAGCTTTTTAAAAGCGAAAACCGGTTCAGGTTATAAGGTAAAACTTTTACGTTTGTACCCATAAAAAACTTTATGTTCCAAGTCAGTAGTGAAATAATTATATTTAGTTAAACTGGATGTTTTCATTGAAGCTGTTTAAAAGGTTTTTAAGGTTCCATTAAAGATTATAAATATATAATCTACATTATGTGAATGAAATATTGATAAGTGAAGTTCTTGGTAAGCTTTTCATTAAATTACTGTAATGAAAAATTCAGGTTTGTGTGAACACTTTTTTTTAAGCCTGTTAATATAATATATCCAGTAAAGTAATTTCTTGTGACTTTAAAAACATAAATGACAACTTTTTTTACCACACACTATTATCATTTTCAGGGTTGTCAACCATATGAAATAGAGCCATGTAGCGATGATCCATCACAGCATCTACCGCCTTGTCCTGCAGTACCGCCTTCAACCCCACAGTGTTACACTAATAAATGTACAAACAAAAAATATAAGAAGAATTATAAAAATGACCTTCATCATGGTAAGTTAACAGTTTATTATGTTGGTCTGAAACAGATGCAACTACTGGTAGATGAGCGCTAATTAAAGCAATGGGTATGACATTACCTATAAGTCCTGCACCTTGATCTAAAATTGAGATGCATTTTTCAGCACCCTATGGAATTCAGTAAGTAGAACTTAATACATAATGTAACACATACAGGGTAACAACAGGTAGAAGCGTAATGCTGGCCACGCTGCCCTCTTTATATGTTCTATGACTCGAATAAGCAGCCTACACTGTTTCTTCTTCTTCTTTACAACTATAAGGCACAAAGCCTATTATGTTCCTGGATTTTGTTGTCCATAACATGTCTGTTGATTAACTAATTATAAATATATCACTACTGACTCGGATCACTGACTCTAGTCACTACTGACACGGATGAATCTTGTAATAAGTGAAAACTGGTTCAGGCTATTGTCAAAAGTTTAACATTTTTTTATCAATAAAAAATTAGTGATCCATGTCAGTAGTGATATATTTATATTACCTATTATGTCATTCTTTGTTACAACTGATCTCTCCATTTTTTTATTGTTCGTCCCAGACTTCTTCTACCTTTAGGCATATATTTTGCACTTACATGTAGTATTCTTGAAGGGTCCATATGTTCTAGATGATCAAACCATTTCTGTCTACATTCCCTTACCATATTAATCACTGGTCAAGCAGCTAACTCATGACGAATGTCCTCATTCCTTTTCCTATCTAACCTGGTACACCCAGCTATGCCTACACTGTTTTGATAATAAAAAAATGACAGCATCATCATAAGCATCATTATCTTCTTTTGGTACCATGGATTAGGGATGGATGATGCCTGTTCTATCCTTGTAGGTCCCTCCCAGTACCTTTTAGGTCTGCCAACACTCTTGTACACTGCCACTGCACTACATCACAGAAGTGCATTCTCTCTTCTTCTTCTTTTTCTCCTCAACCCAGAGTTTGGTGGGCTTGCAATATTTTTACTTCTGTAGGCAGTCTTTAAACCACACATTTTCTTCCGCCTTTTATCTTGTGTCTGAACTTAGCAATACCACTATACTCCTCAATCATGCCCTCAATCAGGATGGTGAACCAGTTTGAATGACATAACAGATGATCAACCATACTGTTTCTTCTTCCACAGTGGTTCCAATCAGTATCCTTCCATTAACCATTAACTTTTGTTTTGATGATTAGCCATTCGTTATCTGCCTTGGAATTCTACAGAGTGGTATTTGTTCTAAGTGTTCCATCCATTAAACAATATCACTGCAAATGCTAACCATTAATATACAACCCCTGTATGTTCTAAAAAAATTTATCCCAATGGCTTCAATAAGCTTTTCCTCCTTCTTAGAAATATACCAACATCTCCAAACTGTACATCAAAACCAGGACAAGCACCATTTCACTTTTGTGTCCTTTCTCATGTTACCTCTTAACATCACATCAGTTGTCCTAAATACTGACATAAACTTGTTGATCGTATTTTCTAAATCTAAATCAGAATTAAAGCTCACTTCATTCCCTACATAGTTTAAGGCACTCTCATGCTCTATGCTCTTACAACAGTCTTTGATCTCAGATATTTTGAGCCACTAAAAGCAATTATCATTTGCAAGGTAACAAGTAGTTAGCTGACCAAACTTGCAGAAATGATGCTCAATTAGTGATTTAATACATTTATTGACCTTTTTCCAACATGATGATTGCATTAAATTTTTTTTTTATTTAATACAATGATACTTGTATTGAAAAGTTCAAAATTTTTCTTTGAAAGTTTTTTATTATTTTTAAACACATTTAGTTCTTAGAATTACTTTCCTGAATTGACGTCTTCCTGGTTGTCCCGGTTGAATATCTCGTTTCCGGTCTCCAGCGATCCGTTGTCTGTGTCCTACGCTCCAGCCACCGCATCCAGGAATTGCTCTGTTTCTCGTTGTCCACCTCAGCCACCTCGGTCAGCAATCGAAGTTCAGCAATGGTAGCAGAAAATCTTGTACTCCGGGCTTAACCTCCACCTGCCAAAACTCGCTGCTCCCTCAACATCTATGGGCCCCAAGGACTGCCTAGAATGGGTGTTGGACTAATGCAAAGAACTCTCCACAACCGCTCTCGACGAGTGCTACATGAAGACGCCCCTCTCTTCCTAAACTGAAACCGCATCGTTATAAGGTGACATCACGGTCGTCCTATGCATAGACGTATTTCCTATACAACACATGTTAAATGTAGGAATATTCTGGAAATGATACATGGTTAAGACTGGACCTCCATTTTTCCAAATCTTCTAGAACATGAGTTTTCACTTACGTATGAATCAATTAAAATTCACGTTAGAAGAAGAATCTAATAATAAATTTAATTATTTAGACTTAACTATAAAGAAAAATGAAACACATTTTGAATACTCAATATACAGGAAACCTTTTCAAACTGATTTAGTAATACCAAATACTTCTAATGATCCTCCCCAACACAAAATGGGAGTAACTCCATGATTTACCGAATGCTTAGGATCCCATTAAATAACACGGAAAGAAACAAAGAAAGAAAAATTATCCAACAAATAGGAGTTAAAAATGGATACAAAATAAAAACTATTAATAAATTAGAAAATAAAATTAAACATAAAATCACTAATAAAATTCCCAAGAACACTACATTTAAAAATTCACCTATTAATAATAATATAAAATATATAACCTTCACTTATTATGGAAATATAACTCAAAAACTAAATAAAATATTTAAATATTTAAAAAATAAAATATTTAAAGATACTAATTTAAAAATATCTTATAATACAGATAATATAATTTTTAATAAAATAAAACCTAAAACTAAATCCAATACTCACAATAAAAATGGAATATATAAAATAGAATGTCCAAATTGCAATAAATTTTATGTGGGCCAGACAAAGATAAAACTACGAGATAGATTCGTTCAACACCACAATGCATATTTAAAACCAAATATTTATAAATCTAATTTAGCCACACATTGTCTAAATAATAACCACCAATTTCCAAACATTGAAAATATAAAATTAATTAAAAACATACAAAAAGGTCAAAAAATGAATATTTGGGAAAGTCTTAACATTTTCAAACACAATAACAAAAATTTATAATTAAAGAACAAACCCAAATAAAAACAAAACAAGACGATCTATTTAAAGTTATAAATTTACTAAAAAATAAAAATGAATAAAATATAAACAACAAATTTTCAAATATAACTGAGAAAACAGCTGCTGAAGAAAATCATCATCAGCAGCAGCGCAACAACCCATTACTGAGTCAAGGCCTCCTTTTACAGCCTCCGCCAGTTGTCCCGGTCAAGTGCAGCTGCTCTTCAGTTCCGGGTCCCAAGGATGTGGCGCGCATCACAGTTCACACCGTCTTCCCAATGTAGTTTGGGCCTACCAACTCTCCTGGTGCAATAGATCTGTTCTGTGAGTGCCTTTCTTGGTATTTCATTCTCCCCCATTCTGATCCAGCCCACCTGAGTCTACCAAGCTTTATAATTTTCACAATATCTGGTTCATTCAGAAGTGTGTTCAGTTCTTGGTTGGTTCTTTTCCTCCATTCACCTCCCACACATATTGGCTGAAGAAAATAAACATTAAAACAATCGTTAACTAATCGACCTAAATTGATTATCAGTTATTTTACATTAAAATCGATACAATTCGATTATTCGTTTATTTTATATTAATAGAATTATTTTGATTGTTATTAATTTACTTAGGAACCTCTGATGATACTGATATTTTTCAGTGAAACGTGCGTCAGGTGTTAAAAAGAATATACAAAATTATATTCTTGGATTTCGTTGTCCATGACGTGTCCGTTACTTAACTAAATATCACTATAATATTGACGACTCGGAACACTAAGTTTTTTATAAGTAAAAACGTAAAGTTTTACCTTACAGCCTAAACCGGCTTTCACCTATAGAAGGCTTCATCAGAGGCTGTCGTTAGTAGCGCTACTCGTCTTGTTGTTGGCGAGGAGATAGTGTTTCGAAAGATTGAAGCTGTGTGTGTGTGGTGAGATGTGTTCGAATAATGCGTGCGATTTGAATTGTGTCTGTTCGTTTAGGATGTCGTTTTTATTTGTTTTTGTGTGTTTGTATATTTCTAATTGTTCTAGAGTGTCTAGTTTTCGGCCTTTTGTGTGTACGTGTAGTATGTTCATATCTCCTCGCCAACAACAAGACGAGCAGCGCTACTAACGACAGCCTCTGATGAAGCCTTCTATAGGTGAAAGCCGGTTTAGGCTGTAAGGTAAAACTTTACGTTTTTACTTATAAAAAACTTAGTGTTCCGAGTCGTCAATATTATAGTGATATTTACAAAATTATACTACTTGCAGAAGAAACAAATTGAATAACATCACAAATTTATATAATTACTGCAAGAAACGTCGAGTTACTTATAGAGAAAAAAAAATATATATATATATTGCAACAGAACAGGATATAAGTTTCATATAATAGGGATACTAATACTGTAACACATTTTCTGACGGCCATAGACAGGTTATAATTTGATTTTGTTCTTTTGGATGAAAAGTAGTCTAGTCATAAGTTTTGAATCAAGGTATGTTTAAAAACATATGTTATGGCAAAATATGCATAATTTTGTACTCTTTTATGTCAAATGAAATATTTGTGAGTAAGTGTGCGGGTGCGTATGTGATTCTCATTTTATTTAATAACTTTGTTGATTATTGACATTTCGTTTTGAAACTTGGACAGGGTATTCTCATTGTTGTAATCTACATTTTCCATATACTCAGTTCTCTAAAACTATAATTTTTATTTGGTTTTTTTTTTAATGAAATCAGTTCTTCTTTTATTTTGTTATCTCCTAGAGAGTAATAAAATTTGTAGAGTAAATCTAGACAGGCCTTTGCAGAATCGGACAGAGTTTTAACTTGAAGTCTGTCTATCACTGTGAACATCTATGATGTTGCTAGATTTTCCACCAATCAGAAGGTCTAAAAATTATTTGAGTCAGTCCGTTGAAGAGAACACATCGTTCAGTTAGCTCCGAAGTCTTGTTATAGGAGGACATACTCACTGTCGCGAGTTTTTCATGTCAGGACAAGTCGATTTCTATAAGACTTAGTAGTTTTGGTAGACGGTACGAGTTTGTCATAATCATAGCCATATCATAGAATTCAAATAATTTGAAATAGATCTTATTTTAGTGCTTTTCGTGAATAGTGGAAGATTTCTGGTCTAGGGGCAGAATACCTATTGTGGTATTCTGAATATGACATGAGAATATTTGAAGAAGCAAAACTTGTGTAAGTCAGATATACAAGATCTATTTGTACCCAGTTTGAACCCTGAGATTAAAGTTATAAACAACGATAGACCAATATCGCAGTGGGGTTGTGTAAAGACATGAATTGTCAGGTTAGTAAAAGTAAAAACTATGCGTGATAATACCAAAGTCATACCAAAGTAGGTAACACAGAAGACACTGTAGGAGAAAAGCCAGATGTGTGTAGTATTTATAGACCAAGAAAAAGAAATTGATAAGGTGCCCACATAAATATTATGGGAGATATTAAGGAATATAAAAAGGAACACAAATTTGATTTAAATAATTTAAACACATTACAAATACAATATTAACTATGGTGGAATAGGGAACAACAGACTGCCAGAGCCATTAACAATGAAAGAAGGACTAACACACAATCAAGTAAAAATATGATGTCACCAAATTTTTGAAAAATTGCAAAAATCTGTAATAGCTTTAACCAAAATCTGACACTAGAGCCCCAAAAAGTGAATTAAAAGTTTGTAAAATTATAAAATCCATAAATGGTATGACACTAAAGTGATTTTATACCAAATCTGAATGTAATGTGACACTAAAGTGATTTTATACCAAATCTGAATGTAATGTTTCTTTTGAAAATTTTTTAACTTTACAGCTACCATGTGTCAAAAATGAAAGTAAAAATTTTAAAAGAATTGTGAAACAGTTGTTTTGATGGTTCATCCTCTTCATTTCACAACAATTAATATGTATTGTCTCGTTTACTGTCTCATTAATTTTGTCGATTTTGTTGTCTAAATTATTTATTTTACTCTCAAATTTCTCATTAACTGTTTCTATTGTCTGTTTCTGAATATTATTACAACGTATCTCTATCTCATTTATTCTCTCATCAAAATTACAATTTTGTTTCTTGATTTCATTAATGTCACTTTTTAAATCACTAAATTTCTCGTCAAATTTGTTATTTTGTATTTCAAAAAGTGTTTGCATTATTTTTACAATCTCGTTCTCTTCAGTTCTTTTGTTTATGATTGGTGTTGATTGATCGCCTTCGCTCATAATTTGCGATTCGGTAATACTCATCTCAGTGTTGTTTGCCATTTTAATATAATATTTGGTCAAACTTTCTTTATTTTCAATTGTTGCTTTCTATTTTAATTAAACAATAACATAACCTCTCATTGTAATGTTACGTGCTATGTTTTATTATTTCGGTACCAACCATCTCTGCACTTTGGTTCATTTATATAAAGTAATCTCTTATTATAAAGTCCCTGTTCGGGCGCCATTTGTTAACAAACTTCTCTTTTGCATATTTAGATTTTAATTTATTATTTATTTTAATCGTAATTCCCATTGTACTCACCATACATCCGGTGTGAACATGTGGTTTTACCACCTGCATTACTTTTATCACTAGGGTCCAGGGCTTCGTTAAACGAAAGGCAGAGGCAGTTGGGCTTTTGAAATAACAACTTACACAGCATTGAGTTAAACAACTTGTGGTTTATTTCGATTTGTAATATTTAATTTTGATGAAACAAAATGGAGTCATCTCCCAACTAAAAACAATTAACAAAATTGCGTCGCTACTGCTTCCGCCTTCTCAGTATATTCACATCTCATATTAATATCAAATTATCTCATGAACTACCTTTATACGCAATCATTGTATTATACTGCAGTATCTATTTTACATATATTTATTACATTTACTTGTTTTGAAGAAACAAACACAAACCAACACCTCAAAGTAAGGTTTAGATACTGGCATCCTTTCACATTCACACACTCATTTTTGTATGACATACATTGGTTATCGGTACATGTTTGATTACTTAGAATTCTTTGAGCTCATTTATGATTGTTATAAATTTTGAATTTTGAACTTCCCTGCAATGTTGTGGTGATGGCGTTCCTGAGACATTTTCCATGATTGGCTGCGGATGTTCGGCCGTACTTTGTAGTCTGTCTATTTATGGTTTCACTGAATTTACATTACTTCATCCTAAACTGTGCACTGAATTTAGTTATCTGCTTTGATTACATTTTTACAAGTTTTGATCACTTCTGCTGGCGAGAATTTGCCAGCACACAATTGAGCGTGTATACGCTCTTACTGATGGATGAAGACTGGGGCTGGATGCTATGCACATTTTGCATAAGTGTGTGTGCATAGACGTCATTGTCTTTTGTTTCATACGGCTAACGCCCTGGTTTCGCGTCATTGTTGTTACGTCATTTATATTTTTTAATGACGCCCCACATTGTTGACTAATGAAAAGTATATTAAGAGCTTGTGTCGACTGTCACATACTCTTGACCTTGGAATCGTCCCGCACCGATGTAACTGCGTTGTTTTCGTTAAACAAAGGGAAAATTGTTCTACCCATGTACATGTGTGCAAAATACAATAAAATAATACCTTTTGTACCATAAATATGAAAACAGGCTTTTGTCCTGTTACAAATATTAGTAATTAACTGTACTTTCACTTGTGAAAACTTACGTTTCTTATTGTCCTCGAACGTTTCGGTGTGGTGTACACCTTCCTCAGCGAGGTTTGAATACAGAATGTCGTGAACAATTGTAACAGTTTTTTCACAGGTTGGTGGGATGTGTGGGGGGGGTTGGTGGGGGGGGTTCATGCTGGGATTCAAAGTATAGTTAATTTTGTATTAATAGAATTATTTTGATTGTTATTAATTTACTTAGAAACCTCTGATGATACTGATATTTTTCAGTGAAACGTGCGTCAAGTGTTAAAAAGAATATACAAAATTATACTACAATAACAATAATTTATTAATTAAAGAACAAACCCAAATAAAAACAAAACAAGACGATCTATTGTCCTAGAAACGTTCGAGGACAATAAGAAATGTAAGTTTTCACAAGTGAAAGTACAGTTAATCACTAATATGAATTGTGAAAATCTAAATGGGGTGTTAGGCCCATGGGGCTCAGAACAGTGAGTTCTGAGTTTTCTAGTTTTAGACTTCACACATGCAGTTTAAAACTACAATTAATACCGGTATTAACTCCCTGGAAATGTTTGGTCCCTTGGAATCAGACCAGGGCAATTGCTCTCCAGAGGCAAAAGTGGCAATTTCTTTGCAACTCCTCGACACCCGAGAGTAGAAGAGGATGTGACTAAGACTAAGAATGTTAACTCCTTGAATGGAAGTTGTTTCTCATTTACCAGTATTTTGGCTGTACAGTAATTACTTCAGTTGCAGTAATTTTTTGGTATAGAGCATTGTTTAATACTAACAACTACTACAATAGCAATACTGACCTGTCATGAATTGCCTTACTAATATATGGGCTTCCTATTTTTGCTGACTATATTAGTAGCCTTTGCAGTACTTTCCCAATATCTGAATCTACACTACATTTTTGACATTTTGATTATACGATTATTGGTACTGATATGTAGTGAATATTACATATAGTTTTTGTTAGTTAATAGACATTGTGAAATTTAATTAGTGTATATAATAGAATAGCTCGTTGACTATTGTGATGGTTTTTTATTGTCATATTTTTTATAAAAATGTTACTAGCAATAATATACCTTTGATGTGTGCCTGTGACACAAAAACTTGATGTTATGTTAACATTCAAATTAAACAATTAATAATTTAATGCACTTTCACTTGTGAAAAAACTTACTTTTGTTATATCCTCATACGCACGTTTCGGAGTGGTTTAATGCATTGAAAGATGGGGAATTTACACTAATACATACAAGTGAAAGTGCATTAAATTATTAATTGTTAAAGTGCTGTGAAAGAAAGATCATTCAAAATAATATTCAAATTAAAATGCACATGGAACATGGAAACCAATATGCATTTAAAACAGTAGGCCTACTCGCTTTTTGTGAAAACCATGTGAAAAACCAACTTCCCTGTTATTGTACATGTCTCCCTTTTTGTGGTAGAACTCTTTTTCCACTAATACTTGTATTTGCACTAATACTTGGCTTTTGTGCAGATCACTGGAAAAGTAACCAACTCGAAGTACAGAGTGGTCTACACATGTCTCCTTTTTTTGTTTGTATTTACTGGAGACTTTATTTGCCTGTTGTAATAAGTAATGCTTTGCATTGCATGTTATAATTACATTATTATGTTTAGTAACATGTTATAGAAGGTGTAATTACTGGTATAATTTATGTTAGTTAATTGATGTTCTCTGTGTGTCAGGAAAAACCACATACGTGTTTACACATAACGCACGAGCAGTTCAGAAAGACATTATGAATCACGGACCAAATGTGGCCAGTTTTGAAGTGTATGAAGACTTTTTTTCATACCAATCAGGTAATAGTAAAATACACATACATCAGTATAGCATTTCCTACTCTGTGTGGTGCACTCGCAAGCACGTCCACATGTGTAAACCTATTTTTATTGTTAATAATCATATGTTTCAGGAATGTAACCAATAATTTGTTTTTTCTAGGTTGGTGGAAGGGGGGGTAGTCCAGATTCAATTGAAAGTGTGAAATCTAAGATGATAATATCATTCCGGAATGTTTCCTTTTAGAAAGATGGGGTGGGGATACATATTTTCCACCAGAACAGAATAGAAACAAGGATCCTAAAATTAGATTTAAGACATCCTGGAACCCTGGAATTAAAGAAACAAAATAAAATAAACTTTTACGGCTGTTTTCTATTGTTTTTTCACATTTGAATAACAAATGTGAATATTAAAATTTTAATTTAACTTACTAGTCCCTACAATCTATGGCATAATTCTTATTACAAAAGTGTGATAAGCATGTAGCAATGCTAAACCATTATTTCTTTCGTGGATTTCGTTGTCCATGATGTGTCCGTTACTTAACTAAATACAACTATTTCATTAACGACTCGGAACACAAAAGTTTTTTATGAGTAAAAACAAAGTTTTACCTTACAACCTGAACCGGTTTTCACTTTTAGAAGCTTTTTAAAAGTGAAAACCGGTTCAGGTTGTAAGGTAAAACTTTATGTTTTTACACATAAAAAACTTTGTGTTCCGAGTCGTTAATGAAATAGTTGTATTCATTATTTCTTGTTGTTTAAAATTAAAAAAGTTCAAACAATCTTTTGTTTCTAAATCGTACTTCTTGAAAACAAAATTTGCTTAATGGCACCCTGTAGGCCATGAACTAACATTAAAAAAATGTATATAATGTAAGTGTGATTGTCCCGAATCCCATCTTTCTATGGCCAATACTGACTATTTAATCATTAGTGTTACAACGGTTTTTGGTATTTTTAAGATTTTTGAGGGGGGGTGGAGTATGGAGCCCACCATACCTCCTACCTGGCTACATCCCTGCTATGTATCATTTAATGTATACACACCTTCACCATCAGCAATCATACTTATTCTTCGTATTGTTTACATTAGCAGCCATCCTTACTTTTCTTTTATAAAATTACTAAACTGCTATAATTGTTATTATTTAGACAAAGCTTTTCATCATCACTGACATCTTCAGGTTGTTTAAGACCTGAAGATGTCAGTGATGACGAAAAGCTTTGTCTAAATAATAACAATTATAGCAGTTTAGCAATTTCATAAAAGAAAAATCATACTTATATTTTCAAAATGTTCTTCATGGTTACGCTCATATAAACTACATTTAATATTTTTATTTCTGAGTTGGTAGACCTGACCCATTTTTGTAGCTTTGCCACAAAATATGCACCAAGACAAGTAGCCACAGTTTACCTGTGCCTTGAGGCACCAAATTCATATCAATAGAGTTTGTATTATCATTTTTAAATTAAATGATCAACTAGGCCTACCTTCAACTTTGTTAAACTGTGCTACAAGTTTTGACTAGACACTTTCCACTTTTCTAGGACTTCTGCATCTGTCTTCATCTGTCTGCAGCTCCTTCCATTTCCAATGTTATCAACTGTTACAACCTTTCTTCTTCCCTGTCCGTCCTAGCTTTCCTTCCATCTTTTCCTCTATGATCCTTAACTGCAGACTAGTTTCTATACAATACATGCCCAAACCAAAAAGGTTTTTCTATTAGTTTCAGCAGTTGTCTTGCCTTTTATATTCTCACAAATATTTCACTATTTCTCATTCTATCAGTGCATTTCACATTAATTGTTCTTCACAACTTCATTTCAAACCGCTCTAGGTACCTCCCTTTTTTCTTTTAGGAAGTCCATGTTTCACTACCACTTAAAACCACACTCCAAATAAAACATCGGAATCCTTCCTGCTAAGCCTAGCTATACATGTTAATATATATGTTTTGCTATATGTTATATGTTTTTTCAGGAGTCTACAAGTACACGAGTGGACTATATATGGGTGGTCATGCAGTTCGCATTTTGGGCTGGGGCACGGAAAAAGGAACAGACTACTGGCTTGTTGCCAACTCATGGAACAGAAATTGGGGAGAGAATGGACTTTTCAAAATAGTCAGAGGCACTGATGAATGCAAATTTGAAACCTTCATTACTGCTGGTTACGTTAAACCAAAGTAATCCCAAGCCAAAGTGTCAAAGAAATATACTGGATCCGTTTGTTTAGAGAACAACCTGTAATGACACTATACGTTGGTGGAATTATAACCAATTGTACTTCATTGAATCTGGTATAGCAAAGTGTGTTCTTGTAAATATTAATCTTTGTATTGTAACGTGTTATATGTACAATAATATGTAATATATTGTGTATTATGTGTTTTATAAACTTTTGTATTATATTATATACATACATACTGTACTACATTATATCATATTTAGTAAACAATGCGCTCATGTGTACACACACACACACACACACACACACACACACACACACACACACACAGACATGCGCGTACTCACATGCTTTGTTTAATTAATGGATAGCTTATCACTGTAAATTTGATGTAATTGCAATTCTTTATAGTAACAGTAGATCATATAGTTTAATATATTTTGAGGAAATGTACAAGACAGCTAAATTCCTGATTAAAACAGAACCAAGGAAGAAAATAACTATGAACTGAATGTTGGCTGTAGATGGCAAGCTTACAGTGAAAAGAAATGATTTGAAAAAGATATGGAAACAGTATACAATACACTTATATAATGCAAAAAATGTTGGTAAGTTTGAAAGAAAAGAATCACAGTGCATGAAGAGAAATGTGAAGAAGACCATAGAGGACCTAGTAGAACAAAAGTAGACTGTATAAAAGTGATAGCGGAGTCAAGAAATAAAAAACTCACTGTGATGTGATGGGATTCCATCACAAGTACCAATGACCTTGGGGATACAAAGCACTAAGATGGCCAGTGGATTTCCTGAAGATTATAATGACCCCATTGTCCAAGTAGAATGACATTAAAAATTTTACAGATCTTAGAACAATTATTTTTATTACTTGAGTTACAAAATCGGTGACTAGAATAATTTTAAAAAGAATTGGAAATGAAATAGAAGAGAACTAAGTGATAACCAGTTTGGTTCCTGAAAATGAAAGACACTACTGTATGAAGAAGAATATTGATTGAAAGATCTCTGGAAGCATGCATATTTAGGGAGGGGGATGAGCAGGATCAGATCAGCCCCCCGCCCCCCCCCAGAAGGTTGAAAAAGTTTACAAACTTCGTTAATCTCTTAACTTTTAGGCTGTTTTATTATTTTTTCAGCTGTGAATGATAATATGCGAGTAGTAGTAACTGTTTATTAAATAAACAAACAGGTTTATTACACAGTATTAGCACATACATCTGAAATCTATATAAATAAAATATGAAATAAAGGAAAATCAATTCAGTTAATAAGTATCTTGTAAAACAATGTTTCAATAACGTGTATTTTTAATGTGTTATTACTGTTTACTTTAATGGGACCGATTTAACCCACTTTAAAGATAGTAATGTTTATTACTCTTAACTTGTTTTCCTTTTGTATAAAGCCAACCCAACTCTGGGGAACCCCCCCTCCCCCGGGCCAAATTCTAGATAAGCCACTGCATGTAGACAACATGTGATGGAACAATTTGTGAGATCTTTTGAATTTATGTAAATTTTTAAAATAAACATTTGTAGATGTAATAAGTAATGAAAAGACAGTGTGAGGGAAAGTGAATAACTTTGCTTTTAAGTAATTTTAAATACAACAAGGGTTACTTTGTTGTAATTATGGGCTTGTTTTAAAATTGTGGGCTGGGGCTACTGTATAAATATGGGTGGCCAAGACTTTGTGTTCTGTCTTAGTTGACTTAACTGAGGATGCCTTATTGTAGTCTGTGTGAAACGTTTGGTGTTGAAAATAATAAAAAGACATGTGTTAAAAAAAGTATTGTATTCTGGCATTATCAGTTCTCACAACATGGCCGGCCAGCTCACTGCAGTCTCCTCTCTTTCGTGTGGACCAGTTTAGTCTTTTTTAAATTTATTTTTATTTTCCATTGTTTTAAAGTACTGGATAAAAAGTCTCACCGTGGTGTTACACATTTCTTTCCCAAATCACACTTAATATTGCATCACACACACACATTCATAATTATACAACATATATAATTTCTGTGAATTCTGTATTGTGTGTGTGTGTGTGTGTGTGTGTGTGTGTGTGTGTGTGTGTGTGTGTGTGTGTGTGTGTGTGTGTGTGTGTGTGTGTGTGTGTGTGTGTGTGTGTGTGTGTGTGTGTGTGTGTGTGTGTGTGTGTGTGTGTGTGTGTGTGTGTGTGTGTGTGTGTGTGTGTGTGTGTGTGTGTGCATGAGCGCTATAAGCCATCAATGAGACACAAGTGAGCATCCCCTGAGCAACATGTTTGACAGCTAATCCTTTCACTAACAGAAATCGCTCAGGCCTGTTTTTCAACAGTAGTATATCCCTGCCAAGTGTGGTGCAGATCTGTCCATGCAAAAAAAAAGTAGACACGAGCCTGAATGAAACTTGTAGAATAATCACAGTTTGTTTGAAATCTACACCTGTATGGGCTTTTTACAAAGCAGCTTATCTGGGAACGTCTAATAGTTGCAGGTTAGGAATACAGAGCAGTGAGAAATTTAAACAAGTTTCTGATGACAACATCTCCTTTTCAGGGCAACCAAGAGATTACAATCAAGGAATGGTTTCCTCAGATATGTAGACATTGAACGTCCAGAGGATTACCCACTAAAACAAGATCTAATGGGAAAATAGCTGGAGTGGAAAATATGCAAGGTACTTTACCAAATAAGACCTGGTGTGGTTCCCACACACGTGGAATATAACAAAGACAGCTATTAACATCGACCGTTCTTGGTCCCAAAAGTTGTCCAGACACAAAAGACTAAATTCCAAGTCACTTGCAGCTGGTAGCAGAGCATACTTTGCCTTGAATAGAATCCTGAAGAATAGGTTAATAAGCCAATCAAATAAATTCAAGTTGTATAAGACCTTAATTAGGCCAGTCATAGCATATGACAGTGAAACCTGGACTCTTAATAGTTGGCAATGGAACTGCTGGTCACATTTGAAACAAAATTCTGTAGGAGGTAATAAGCACAAATGTGAAAACGGGATATGACTGTGGAAGACAAATAGATATAATCAGACATGTTATGACAACAAAATCCAAGAAAAATAGAGAATTGTGTGCACCATATGAAGTCCCAAGAATGCAGGTCATGTTCCGAGGATGGAAGACAGCGGGAGAAACAAAAAACTGTACATGGGTCTCCTGGTGGAGTGTGACCTAGAGTAGAGGACGACTTAGAGAGGCTTGAGTGATCTCAAGCAGCCGAGGATAAACATTTATATTGCTCAGGATTGATATAGATGGACGGCAGTGGTTAAGCAGTCCAAGGGTAGCTACGCGTGTCTGTTTTGCCAATGAAGAATAAGAAGAAGTTTCAAATCACTTAATATTGCATCATGCATGTACTTTCCTAATTATTCGACTGCAATGATTCTGTGAATTTGTGTGTGAATTACACCAAGCAATTTTGGTAATTCCAGTCATTATATTAAAAAAAAGTGAAATACTACAATTGGGAACACGTGATTGTTATAAGACCGACACAGGGAAAAATATATTTTGTTTTATACTTTTCCATGTGTATGATTTGTTTTATTTCAAAATAAATGACAAGTGTTTGCAGTAGTGATGTGTCAGTGCTACTTGTGACACAACACACTTGTACTCAATATGCGACTGTTATCTGTACTGCCTACTGATACATACATGTATGGAGTGAAACAATTCACACATGCCAATGATAAGCATTTTTAAGAATTAATAATTACAAATTCATGTACAGTAGAGTCCCGTTTATTTGACTTGATGGGACCAAGAGAGCATCAGATTATCGAAACTTAGATTATATAGAACAGAAATTTTATAACAAATGTTATAGTTCAGCGACTTTTAACTGGAGGATGACGACACCTTTTTATGTGGCCTATGACCTCATCTAGAAAACCAATTTAATAATTAATCTATTTACTTTAAGTAAATCAATAATAAAATATTATCTTAACTGAGAATGGTCTTACAAAATAAACCTATGAAAAAATGCTCCACTGATTTGCTAACATTAAACATCAAACAGTAGATTTCACTTTATTTAACGGAAAATGTATTTGCAATACTCCTCTTTTATTTTCATTATATTACAAGACCCAGTCTATTTCCTTCTATCATTCTTTCAGTCCCTTTCAGTCCACTAGACAAAACAGACCTGCTTCTCCGACATTTCATCCTTGATTGATAGTCAGTCGCTTTTGTTATTCAAAGTTACGTTTATAAGTTTTCAACAAGAATTGTGTCATTTACAAGCCAATCCCTTCATGCAGTCCGAGCAATAAAGTGGGTTGGATTTCTTTAAGCTGCTACATGGTGAATGTTTTCAAAGTCTGGGAATTTTGGATAGAAAATGACATCAATGCTTGGAAATACATATATCTGTCAAAGCCTGTTCTCCATAATAAAGTGAATCAAGAACTGCAGCTAAAGTTCCTTATAGATTCTTCTCACTTCACTTATTGAGATTAGCAACATCTCAGTTCAATTTCTGCTTTAATGGCTGCAGCAGATCAATCTCAGTTTTCATTGAAAATGTTATGTAAATAACACTGTTTAATATCTTTCTTATATCTTCATTATTACACTGACTTGATAAAGGATATACACTGACTTAATAATTGTCCTGCTAAGGATATACAGTAAGATACATCACATGTATAAATTACCTCTTTTATTCATTTAAAATTAAATAAATAAAAATAAACCTTTGCTCAACAGTCTGTAAAGGACCAAGGCATACCGCGCGGCTTTTGTGTTTAGTGGGATGGTTGCATGGCTGTACAACGTGCCACCAGCTGCTAGTTGCAGTATTCACAGCCAGGAGGCGCCACTGTTATCTTAGTCAGCTCCTCAGTTTTAAATACCATCTTTTTTACTTTTTAGTTATTTGACAAAAATAGTTCGCTTATTGTGTGGCCTACTGCTAGTTTCCTGAGTTTAATTGTAGCATTCAGGCACTTTAAGTTGGAAACCAACGTTAAAGAGTTATAGAAATTAAAACTTGCAAACATTTAAATGAAAAACAAATATAATTTACTGTCATCAAGCACAGTATAAAGGATATATTTAAGGTTGGTTTGTACAAGTTTTTGAGAGTCATTTACTTCCAATATTGCAATGTTTTCTGGCTACTACGTCATGAATTCTAATGTACAAATATTATGTAGTGTAGTATCTGACTTTGTTCTACAAAGCAAAGTGTAATTTGTAAGATCGCTAATCTTACCCGCTTGTATGTATTCGATTTATTGTTTCTTGTTCTCATATTCTATTACATGAGAATTCAATATCTGTAACTTAAGACTGTTTATTGACTCTGTTAAGCTACTATTTAACATCAGTTTCAAAGCATTTTCACTATGTGAAAGTGGCGTGCAATAGCTTACTGAATTTTTTGTTATCTTTCTTTTGTTTTTTCTCTCAATACACTAATAATTATTACGTGTGCTAATTGCCATAGATTAATTATGTTTTCCTACAGCTTGGCTGTTTCTGCTTTTATATTATACCATGTCTCCAGAACCAGTAAACTACAACTTCACTGAAAGATTTTGTTGAACTAATGTTTTGTTTGCTTTCATTTGACTTTAAGGGTATGGTTACACGAGCGTTTTTTCCCGGCCGTTTGCCTGCGATTAGGAAACACATTGAATTTAACACACAGGCAGCAATGAAATTGGTCACATAGACATGGAAAAAACACACGGGTCGTCAACTCTGCTGCGTTTTCAAGGTCTCCCACATAAAAACGCAACCTGCTGCATTTTTAGTTCCGTTTTTAACACACACGAGGGTGGTCACACGGACTGTTCAAGATGCCGCTAAATAGCATTTGTTTATTTACTTGTTACTATGGTAATTAATTTTGGTCTCCTTGGTGTTTTTGACATCTTTATACAAAAATATGTAATGTTAAAAATTTTCTTAATAAATAGATGTTATTTATTAATAGCAGTAGTTTATTTAATAAAAATAACAAGTTTATCTACAAAATCCATTACCTACTACACGCCACATATTGACTGTGAATAAACAACAATGCTGCTGTCCGATTATAAACTACCTGTGTGACTACACTTCCATCCATGCCATGTGCGTACGAGAAAAAATTTGACGTGTGACTGCTGTGCATTTTTCCAAACTCCACGGGCATCCTCGGCTGGAAATAAAACGCTCGTGTAACTGTACCCCAAGAGAGATCATAATAGGCAACATTTCTATTTTTATCTTTAAGCAGTATAGAACTCCCTGAATTGCATGTTTTTAAATTAAAAAATAAATTTTAAATATTATGTTTATTAAGGGCTGTTAGCAGCAGCTCATCATTCCTCTCTGCTTTCCTTTCCAGTTTGCAGTATGATGTGCAGTTTCCTCATCTGTCCGTGTAGTGTAAACAGGGTCTTCCTCTGTGATTACCCTTTTCTATTATTCCTTCAATTATTCTCTCCACTAGATCATTGTGTTGTAGCATATACCCTAAAAACTTATCTTTTAAAAATTTCAGAAGCTTCTGTCTTTTCTGAGCAACCTGATAAGTTATTTTCTTTCTCCACCACATCGTGACCATTCTTCTGTAGCATTAGGTCTCAAATGCTTGAAATCTTTTCTTCTCTTCTTCTGTTAGTGTCCATTCATTCCGTTACACAGCAACACTCCATATACATGCCTTTATTAAATTCTTCCAGACCTTTAAACTGATGTTTGATGTGAAGTGGTTTTTTTTATATTAAAATCATGCCATTTTGGTCTGATTAATGCTACTTATATTTTCCTTATATCTTTGGCCAGCACTACTAATTTTGCTTCCCACATAACTACGTTCTTTCACATCCTGGAGGACATTATTTCAAAGAAGAGTTCTGATTTTGATTCCCTACACTTTGATTTACTTCATCCATTGTGTTAAAAATCTTTCGCATATCTTCTGTACTATCTAAAATCACTGCTATCTCATCTGTGTACCTAAGTGATATCCAAACAGAAATGAAAGTTCTGCAAGCCGTAAAAAGGCTACACAAAAGTAGATAGTCAGTATTAAGATGTTCAAGTATAGCTTGGGATACTCTCGTATTTAAGATAAAATCTGTGAATTATGAAGACAACACAAACTAATTCATAAGTATAGAACTACAAGTAGAAGAAGCATTAGAGAATTTAAAAAAACAGTTGCTGTGATTGGGAGTGGACCAAGTCCACATGCTTATTATTCTTGACGGAGTGGAAGAAGAAAAAGAAGAGACCAACAAAGGTGAATTAAAATTTGCTAATAGGCAACATTTTTAATAATTACAGAAATAATTTATATAACATTTCACAGAATCTTAATAATTAAAGAAATAATTTATATAACATTTCACAGAATCTTAATAATTACAGAAATAATTTATATAACATTTCACAGAATCAGATAGCTCATATGATGTAATGGATTAATATGTTTCTCTAATCATCGTTGCTTGGGAGAAAATAAATTATTTTTATTAAAATTAAAGATTATACAAACATCTACATAAATAATAAGTAATAACCATTGTCACATGATAGATTGGTTTACCATAATTTTGTGTTTGCACATAAATCTCTAATGTATGGATAGTGTTTTCAATACCAGTAGTGGGTGAAATATAATAATATAACTTTGAATAATATACATAGTCGAACACCCTTACAATCTGTATTCAGCTATAACATATTTTATTACTCTGTATGTAGTACTGCAGCTATAAAATATTTTACTACGCTATACATAGTACTGCATTTACAATTAATTAAATTCCTATTCATGTTTACCGGTGTCCAAGCCACTTATTTATATATTGACTGAATAAAGTATTTACCTTATTTTGTTTGTCCGTCTGGTGGCTTTATTTTATTAATAAATAAAATATTTATGGTATTAATAAAGCAAATCTTATTAACACCAGAATATGTAACCAGGAAGAAATTAACGAAATAATTGGGCTATTAGAAATTATTTCTTTTATAAAGTTGCTAAACTGCTACAATTTTTGTTCAGACAAAGCTTTTCGTCATCTCTGACATCATCAGGTCTTGAACAACTTATCGTTGTTTAGCAACTTTATAAAAGAAATAGTAAGGATGGCTGCTAATTCAAATAATATGAAAAATATTAGAAATTATATTAAGCCAGAATTACTTTACATTCAATAATAATTATTATATCCAAAAAACAGGTCTAGCCATGGGGTCACCCTTATCTAGCCTGCTGGCGGATATACCTAAATCACTATGAGAACACATATATGCTCAGTAACAAAAATAAGTTCTCCAACAGATTAGCGTCGTATACGCGCTAAGTTGATGACACTTTTATAATTTTTAACAGTACATTGCGGCAGATAGAAAACATGAAAAAATACATGAATAGCGTTAATAAGAACATACAGTTCACCCTTGAAACGGAGAAAAACAACAAACTTAACTTTCTCGACTTGACAGTCACAAGCCAAATAACAACTTCCGATACCAGATATACCGGAAGCCAACTACCACAGATATCACAATAAACGCTGAGTCGCATCACCCTTTCTCCCAAAAAATGGCGGCATATAACAGTTTCATGCATAGACTACTGTCCATACCAATGGAAAAGGAAGACTTTCACGAAGAACTTAACACAATTAAATATATAGCTAGGGCCAACGGTTACAGTAGCTCAATTGTACACAATCTAATTAGAAAACATCGAAAGAAGGAAAGTAACAAAGAAATACGTGAAGGTGGTGAAAATGAGACTAGGTACATAACATCGTACTATGGTAACACCCTACCAAAAATTTTATACAGCGCGTTTAGAGACGTAAACATTAGGATGGGGTTCCGGACCAGTAACAACGTTGGTAAGATACTTCGACAAAACCCCCCAAAAGCAGTTGAAGACAGGACAGGTCTTTATAAGGTTGTGTGCAGCGACTGTTGTTTCTATATTGGACAAACGGGTAGAGCGTTTAAAAAACGCTTTAAAGAACACCTGCCCAAAAAAGATCCTAGCAGAATAACATCAAATTATGCACGTCATCTGGTTGACAATAATCATAGTTATACGGACTTTGCAAGTAATTTTCAACCCCTTACACATATGCAAGAAAGGGAGATACATGAGTGCTGTCGAGGAGTTTGAAATATATAAGGCATTTAAGGACACAAACACAAAATAAATCCTCCTAAATGAACAGTTACAGTTTCAGTCAAATTTGCTATATGATACAGCTATACGAATACAGACGAAGTCCACAGTGTGCGGCGAGCAATAACATAGGCTCAGCAGTCGACTGTTGTAGTCCGGGATGCGCATCTCGGCTTTGTGCGTGCTCCAAAGTTGTTAACGATTTTAGTGTTGAATATGTGTAAATTATGTTATAAGTTTTTATGTTTGATATTTTAATTAAATGACGACCTCTGCTGAGTGACAATACCTGAGGATGGGACATATGTCCCGAAACGCGTAGTAGTAACGAAGATAGAAATAAAGCCACCAGACGGACAAACAAAATAAGGTAAATACTTTATTCAGTCAATATTAAATTCCTGTTTATCACGAGTGGTTTATCTGTGGCAACTGGCAAAGCTTCTCTTCCACTAATCTTAATAGACTATTTTATTAATTACTGACAATATTGTTTTAAAATTATGTAAGTTATGTAAAGGTATGTCCGAGGGACGGAGTGTGTCACCGCTCACCGACAGGTACAGTAAAATTGAAAGTTAAGGGCATATGAGCAGAAACCAATTTATGGATGGACGAGTCCACTTTGAAATTGTGAATGGCGGGAGGGTGACGGAGAAACAGCTGGTATGCAAGTGGAGGTGTTGCCAACTTGCATGTGATGTTTTAGTTACCAGTACATTGTTAGTCTGTTACGTGCTATATCAGTCTTGCATATTGCAACAAACCTTAACAGTTGCGAGTTTTTGTTACTATTAGAAACAATATTCATAGGTTGGCTGCACCGTCACTGATAACAATAATTATCTTCTCACATCTCATAGCGACTCCCTCCACATCGCCTTTCCTCTCTGACCGTAAGCGTTTTTCACATTTCCATGCTGTTAACTTTCAATTTTTCTATACAGTATTGTTTGTCTCTTGGCAACTGACTACCATGAGTCATCTGGGCATGTATATTTTACTGTGACTGTAATTTTCTCAGTGTGTTTGTCTTTATGTTAACATGGTATAATTAAAAACCTCTACTAGGTCTACTCTACTAGCTCAGTTAACAAATTTAAAATTAGATTTTGACGATGAACACAACTTATGATATTTGCCGACAAGTGAGGAGTGACTTCACTAACACGTATTTTGCTGCCATTTTAAATTCATATTTTTTAGGTAATTAATTCCTGAATCTAATCCCTGCTGTGCATGAAAACGTGGGAGATGTTCACTTGGCTTTGTATAGGCCTTTATACGTATACAGGTAGTAACTTCAGAAATACTCAATGTAAATGACACACCGATGATACACACATGACAATTTATCAGTACAACTTCTTCTGACGAAATGTCAGTTTGTGTGAATTAGTATTTAAACTGCATAATGTGAATATTAGTTACACAGTTTCAGTATGTATATGTCGTAGGCTAATTGAAATTTCCTGCTTATTGCAAGGAGCACCATCGTTTTGTAATGCGCCAGGCTGATTGGAAAACAACCTAGCATTTTCTGATCAGCCTGATAATTTTTAGGCTTATTACAATGAGCCCATACGGCTTTAGGCTAATTAGAAAATGTACAATTGTTTGCTCAAACAGTTGCAGTAAGCCGATTGAAGGCTCTACGCTCCCTTGTGATTGTGGATGCCGTGGTCTTCCATGTACTATTTTGCAATCAGGCCACATAGCTGAAAGTTCCTGAATGACGCAAGCTGTAAATTCATGTCCATTGTTGCTCTGCAAAATGTGAGGTGCACCAAAGTCTAAAAATACCTTCAGCAATTCCAGTGCAACTTCAGGAGCACGTTTTGTCTTCAAAGGGCGAAGAGTACAAAATTTAGTTGCATGATCTTGGTAGTTCATTAATCATTTGTGTTCTCCACAGAGGGTTGATTGAAAGTTGATCAAATCAACTTGACCGCGAAGATTAAAATCTTTTGTACAACGATGCTGCGGTGTTGTTGAGATTTTTTCGTATTGCACATTCTACAAAGCAATACAAACATTTTAAACTGCTGGTCTAGGAATATAAAATTTATTTTTCAATGCAAACAGCATTTTATCTCTTCCGCCATGTCCAGTGGCAGGGTGTATTGAAGAAACGTGTCAAAATATTCTTCAACAGGAATTATTACAGTACTAGTACTTTTCCTTTTTTTAATTAAAACTCTTTTCACCTACTTCCATTGTGTCGTATTTTTTAGTTAATCCATATTGTCTACTAGTCTTCTTTTCTTCGGGATTATTTGAGTCTAAAATTTCATGGATGGCTTCTTCTACACAGTGGTAGCTGGTGTTGTGGTTGCAGCATTGCACAACCACCAATATAGAATAACTAAACTACAAAATAATATTCGAAAAGATCAAGCAGCTAAAAGTACCATAAATTTCAACACGGTAATGTTCGCATACAATTCAAATGTGGCACGCAGGCTGGTGGTTGTAGGCCGTTTGCAACTTGAACAGCATATGGCAGAGCTTACTACACAAACATATGGGAGGATGTCCGCTACTCTTCACAACTGCTCTATGTTCCCAATGTTAGCTAGGCGGTTGCAAAGTTTCTGCAACATTCCACTAGTAGCGCTGTAGCGCAACTTTGTGTCATAAAATCAGCACAGCCATCTTGATTTATAAGTTATCCCAGGTTTAGCGTTTACATTGTTTCAAGCCAAACGTTATCTGTTGTTCAAGGTTATAAAATTACTGTATAGTAATAATTTTGAATAACTGTGATTATGATAGTTTAATGTCTTTTAACCGATCTCCCATCCACTCAACCAACTACTGCAAACACCAAAATTAGGAACCACCAGCCGCCACTGCTTCTATGGTTGAATTAGTCCATGGCTTTTTAACCACATCATCACTCTTGCTACTGTATTCTTTCATTTTTTCATTGAGATTCACTTTCATATTATAAATTTCGTTTTGAGGATCACTTACACCATTATTACTGTCCTGCGTGTTTTTATCCGTCAGAGTTCCCGAAACAAACTCCATAATTTTTAAAGAATTTTTTTTTTAATTGTTAGATTGCAATGACGACACACAACAAGACGAAATAAAAACATCCGCTATTACGAAACAGAACTGCATCGAAGGCAAACACATGCACGTTGAGACAATCAAACTTATACTGAGCTGTATAGAAGAAAAGGATGGAGGGTGCTCTTCTCCACCGTTTATCACCGTGCCTGTTTCAACAGGTATTTGATGATTCACAGGCGTGCCATTGTTTTCAATACGCCGGCATCTGATAAGGCTTATTGCAATAAGCCTGGATGAACCAGGCTGTTTGAGCGAACAATTGTACATTTTCTAATTAGCCTAAAGCCATACGGGCTCATTGTAATAAGCCTAAAAATTATCAGGCTGATTAGAAAATGCTAGGTTATTTTCCAATCAGCCTGGCGCATTGCAAAACGACGGCGCTCTTTGCAATAAGCCGGATTTTTCAATTAGCCTACGACATATATATTGCTACATGGTAATATCCTGCCTAATACGCAGTCTTCACAAAGTCCCTTGATAAGGGTCTTATCAGTGTTTAAATACATTCCTTTAAATAAGCAGCTAATGTTAACACAAAATTTTCATTACTGTCTGCCCTTTTTTTGTATATATTGTGAATTATCAACAGAATTTGGTTATCTGCAGCAATCACACCACCCAGTTACATGGATAACACAGCCCAACACATGTTTTGGTGCCGGGGCTTTTTCAGCTGATTTTGCGTGTATTTGATATGCTGAATTTGAATTTGACATTAGTTTTAGCCTATGAGCTCTTGTTTGTAAAAATTCACAATAGCGTGATTTACGTTATCCCATTTAATTTAGGCCTAAGGTATAGGTGATAAATTTAAAATGAACAGCCCTATTTTAATTTCTAATTTAATTTATTGACTCGAAAAACCTCATAGTAACATATCATTATCCCTACAGTAGCTAAAATAACAATTAATATTCAAAATAATAAGATAAAAAGACAAGAAAGAGTTAATTTACACTCCGGAAGCTTCTTTTTTGGGACATTCTTGAATTAACTTTGTTTGGACAGTCTCTTTGCAAGTTCCAGCAGTAATCTGCCATCATATGAGTATCCCATCTTCCTTTGTAGCGGCCCTCCATTGTTTTAATATCCTGGTGAAATCTCTCACCTTGTTCTTCACTGGTATCGCCTAGATTTTCAGGGAAACGGTCCAAGTGGCTGTGTAAGAAATGAACCTTTATGCTCATGTTACATCCAAGGTCTCTGAAATTGTTGAGCATACTGTTAACTAGTTCTTCATAGTTTTCAGCTTTGTGGTTGCCCAGAAAGTTTCTGACAACCAAGACAAATGATGTCCATGCTTTTCGCTCTGCCTCATTCATAGAATCTACAAAATGAGGATCATTTATAAACTGTCTGATTTGAGGGCCATCGAAAATTCCAGCTTTAAGTTTTTCTGTACTTAGCCCAGGCATCATTTGGCAAATGTATGCAAAGCATGGACTATCCTGATCAAGAGCCTTCACAGATTGTTTCATAAGACCAACCTTTATATGCAGTGGAGGCAAGATGATTTTGTTCTGTCCAACTGAGGGTTCATGAATAACATTTCTTTCCCCAACAACCATGTTCTCCCTCTTAGGCCACTCTCTTCTTACCCAGTGATATTGTTTTGCTCTGCTATCCCAAAGGCACAAGAAGCAAGGATATTTTGTGTAGCCACCTTGCTGACCAAGGAGAAAGTTTACCATTTTTAAGTCCACACAAATTACCCATTCGTGTTCATGATACCTAACCTTATCCAAGACCAAAGCTATGGTATTGTATTCTTCTATCATTTTGGTTGAGTGAGCAATTGGTATTGATCCAATTTTGTTGCCATTGTGCAAAAGTACACACTTCAAACTCCGCTTAGAGCTATCAATAAAGAGACGCCAATCATCTGGACAATATTTGGGAAGGCCCATTTTCATTAGGAGCCCTTTGACATCTTGACAAAATACGAAATCGTTTTCTTGAAAAAAAGGGTAACAAATCTTTTTCTCTTGTACGGTAGAATGTAATTTTTGTTCCATGATCAAGTAGATTCTTGTCACTCAACCTGGACGTAAGTACTTCAGAAGCTTGTTTTGAGAGGTTGAGATCTCTGATAAGGTCACTTAACTCGCTTTGGTTAAAACGTTGAGGAATTGATGATTTTCCCTCATAATCACTATCGTTACCTTGATCTATACCACAACAAGCATCAGAAAGATTAAACTCATCCTCCGAGAGCTCCAGTAGCTGATGAAACGTTGTAATTGGTACTTCATCTGAATGAGGAACAGGCCTTGCAGAGGCTAAATCAGGATATGTCCACTTGCTGCGGTTATTTCGATTGATGCCATTAATATTTACAATACAAAAATAGCAGTTATCAATGTGATTTCTGGGTTCTCTCCAAACCATCGGCACACCGAATTTCAGACTCCTTCTTTTTCCGTTAGTCCACTGGCGTAGGTGTTCGGTACAAGTTTTACAAACAATGTGTGGAGCCCATAGTTTATCTTGGTCGCCAAGCCTAACGCCAAAGTATCCATGGTATGCTCTTTTCACAAAATCAGAAATAGTTTTTCTATTTTCTTTCAGTGTGTACTCACCACATACGTAACAAAATATATCAGGATAATTAACACATCTCCTTCGACTGGAATACATTTCTTTCTTTTCAATATAACTACAAAAACAAAACTTAGAGGATATGTTGGATGCAAACACACGGTTATATAAACAAATATGGCGTCTTAATAAAGCCTGCAGTCAGCTGATTGTTGTACACAGAAGAAGAAGGGAAAATAACAAGGAACTAACACATGTATTATTTTCACTGAACCACAACTCAACAGACTTTATAGTGAAAGTGCTTATTAGTAAGTAACGCTGTATCTCAAAAAGTATAGCTGATACAGAAAAACAGGTTTTATATTTATAATCAGCACGACAAATATAGTTAAAATCAGCTATAAAATCTTAGGCACCAAGAAAAAAAAATTTTTTTTGTTAACCTGTGT
Source organism: Magicicada septendecula (assembly GCA_034769895.1). NCBI lineage: Eukaryota > Metazoa > Arthropoda > Insecta > Hemiptera > Cicadidae > Magicicada > Magicicada septendecula. The sequence continues at coordinate 54,893,815 of CM068375.1, read as the reverse complement.
AATCTATAGTTTACTGTATTTATAAACATAATTAACGGATTATGATATTATCAATATTTTAAATTGTTATATTGTATTAATTATGTTTTGGAGTATTAAATTTTGTCTATTTATTTAAGTAAAACAGTATGGAAGGAATGTAATTATTTTGCTAAAACAAACTGTCTCGACTCCCACACACACATGCCACACACACACACACACACACACACACACACATGCACACATATTCACTCAATTAATTGATCTTGTTGTGTTTGAAATTTTTCTCTATTGTCTTACACAAGTCATGACGATGACAACTAATATTGTCAAAACATCGACACAAATAATAAAAAATTTGTGTTATACTAATTGACCGATCCCTGCTAAACATTACATCATTACAATTTGTTTTGTAAGTAAATTTTTATGATGGTAATAGCCCAACGAATCCCTTCTGATAACATTCACATACAATACAAATTTGATTTAAAGATATGCAAATTCTTTTAGATAATAAATATGTTAATAAAATAACATTTTACTATGTTAACAAATGTTGAAACCATTATGTTATCTTACTTGACACCATTTTTTGAGCATTGTGCAGAATGCTCATCAGCTACACGCTGGTTTGTTATCTTGCAAAGCATGATGAACATGCTACCTAATGCATAAAACATGTCTCAAAGTAAGAAACAACAAATTGCTAATTTATTAACTCACTGTTGAGTTATTTGCCATCAAGAAAAGAACTAACAAAATCTGTGAAAATTTACAAAACAATTGTACTTTACCTGAACATCTTGTATGAGGGGAAGTACATGCTTTATCTACTTTTCACCATAGCAGTCTGCTTAAAGTTAGGAACCATTGCTTTTTAAATTAAGAATAAAAAATTGTTATGAGAAACATACATGACTTCCATGTTCTAAGATTTATATTTACCATAATTTTCTTGAATTCAGTTTGATAATTTCTAAAAAAATATCCGTCACCCTCAAACTATTTACACTATTTTTAGATATTTTTGTTATTATAGGGCAATTGTTTAATATAATGTTATTTTTGAATCACTTTATCTATACAAACTAGGTACTTTATTCTTATAAAGAAACTGAATACGCAGATAATCATCCCTCCTCCTCAACCGATCCCCACCATTAATGATATTTAGATTTTCGTAGAGTAATAGTTTTATCACATGTAATTCCTAAGGTATCTTATTCTTCAAAATTAAATACTTATACTTTACTTGATATCAGCAAAGTAATTTCCAAATAATCACCCCCTCCCCCTTCAACTACACTCTCCATTTATACACATCTCATTTACCACTTTACAGTGGATTAATATAACTTTATTTTTGGGGCACTTATTTATAAAAATTACATACTTTACTCTTGTTAAAACACAAAACATTGCCAGTAAACTACTTCTTCCCCTCAACCGAACAAACCCATTTTTGATATTTAGAGTTTTATTGAATAACAGTTTTATTATATGTAATTATTATAAAATGAAGTACATTTATCCAACATAAAAAAGTAGTTTCTGAGAAATTATTCCCTCCCCTTTCAACTACCCTTTCATTAATAGATATTTCATCTACAGTACCTTTCTACAGTGGATTATTATGACCTTCTTTTCAGAATACTTTATTTATCAAAATTAAGTACTTTACTGTTGTTAAAACTTAAAATGTTGCAGGGAAACCACCCGTCCCCCTTAACTGATCTTCACCAAAATCAGTAGTCCTTGAGTCCTCTAAACTTGGGCATATATGCAAAAAATTAATTGATTCTGTTTAAATTTGTGGCAGTTATCATTCACCATAGAACAATTCTACACACACACACACACTTTTTGGAAAATGGCTTTTCTTCATGTTTTGAGGGTAGTACAATCAGAATCAGCCCTTTTTGCAATCACCATACTTCCATTTCCATATGGAACATGGAAGTAAAAATGTTTACAACTTTTTTGTAGATAAAATATTTATTTAACTTTTCATTTCATTAATTACACAATGTTATGTACATAAAACAAATTACTTACAATACATAATGTTCAGCACTATGTACTATAAAGTTATTTACTAAACTCCCAAATGATAGATGTTTTGATAGTTCATCTTCTTTTTTCACAGCACTAAATTAATATAGATTATTAAACTTTCACTTGTGAAACTTACTTTGTTTAATCTTACTTTTAATAATCTATATTAATTCCAAATGATGTTTACCTCTGTATGTAAAAAGTTTAGTTTGTTTTGCTATTATAGTAATGGTGTCTTTGTAATTCTGTACTGTATCTGACAAACTGTGTAGTTTGATTACATCTATGTATCTCTCTATTTTTTTTCAATCAGCAAATAAAAAAACAGTTACAAATTTATTAAACAGTAAAGAGTATGTACTATTATTACAATGGGCCACTTAGACAGAGTCTGCCGTAGGACCTGCCACAGTCTCTCAAACAATTAAGTAGATAAGTGTGCTAACTGTTGCAGTCACTTACTGATGATTATATTCTTTGTTAATAAAATATTATTAAAATGGTACTTGAAATACTTTAAAACCTGTCAGAATATATTGTCAAAAAAAAAAAAAACAGTAAATATTTATCAGCTACATAGCTACATGACATATAGATTACACTATAACACAAACACAATGAAATAACAGGTTGTTGTAACCAGAGCCACTCTTAGGGGTATGCAACAGGTGTTGTTCTATGGAGCCCTGAACTCAGTAGGGAAAGACAGAAAATGAGTGAGTGAGACGGGGTAGAAATAAATTTCTTACTTTCAGTTTTTCTGATTCTATTTTTTAAACTCTTTCCTGTACATATATATTTTAACATAACTTACTGAATTTATATATTCAAAATTATATCTAAAAACCAGGCTGTTAGGCTGTGGAATGACATCTTGTCAGCAACGTTTTGACTCCCACTCGGGAATCTTCCTCAAGCTGCCAAAAAACCTCTAATGCTATTGTTTCTTCAGATGCTCTGTTGCTTTTGCTTTTTGGTGGCCTGAGGATGAGTCCCAAGGGGGATCAAAATGTTGCCAACAAGATGTTGCTCCACAGCCTAACAGCCTAGTTTTTAGATACAATTTTGAGTATACTGATACCGGCCATGCAAGCTTTAGACAAGAGTTGCTGAATTTATATTTGCTTAAATATTGGCAGCAAACTACAATGTTATGACTAGCAAAACATTTGTATTAAAGCCATATCTTCACTAATTATATATAAAATCATACTGACGTAGAACACAATTATTTTATACAGTTTGTGATAACATCGGACAAGTCATGGACAACAAAAGTCAAGCCATATTTTCAATGTTCACTCATACAAATTACAAGTGATTAAGTCATGAGTCATAGCAAATCATGAGTCAGAAGTTACTACTGCTGACAAGGCTGCTGTTTGGTTTTAGAATGATCTAGCAGAGAGGGTGGGTACTCCTGTGGATCAATTTTATGAGACTGATAAGAGTGGCACTGGTTGTAACACAGAAGCCTGTCCTCTTCTTCTCCCTTCTACGGTCTTTTGCAACATATGCCTATGGTGCAACTCACATTCCATCACAGTCAGAAAGAAACTAGCCATTTAGTAATCGTGTGGTGCCAAGCATGGTGGAGGGGCAGTCATGTACATGTGTGTGTGAAGTGTAAGTGTGCCTATGTTCCTTACCTAGCCCAGGCATGCCAGACAAGACAGCTGTATTACTGCCCTCACCAGAGGGATGTGCAGGCAAACTTGTCATGATGTTGACTTGATGCCATGACCATAGCACATCTGTTGAAATTGTCAGTCACAAATGTTACTGCTGTGATAGATGGCACTGCACACACACACACACACACACACACACACACACACACACACACACACACACACACACACACACACACACACACTTTTTCACTGAAAATCAGGTGCTGTAATTCACTAGAATACTTAATTGAGGTTGCTATAAGTGACACTTTCAAAAAGTAATAACTTCTGGATAGCTTAAATTTTGTATTTTGTTTAAAAAAAATTATACTCCCCAAAACATAACATAATCCCTTTTTCAGCTATATGCTTTAAATTTACTCCTTCAGAATGCTTTACGAAGTAGCTTGAGCTAGTTCTGTAGTTAATTTCTTGACATTTTCTTTCACTACTACTTTCTTCTTCTCTCTCTCTTTTTTTTATAATTGCAAATCCAGGAAATATTTCTTAACTTGAGTGCTCATCTCTTTAACTGCAGAGTTCAAACAAACAAACAAACAAAAGAAACTCATTAGTACTTAAACAATTCATCAAATTCCTGGAAACAATATATGCCAATAGACTTGACTGAAGATACATCGTGCTATGAAAATTCCAACTTTCCTTATTCAAAGTTATGTCCAATAGGGAAATTTCTCATTTCTTATTTACACATATCACAATAACAACTTCTTTTCTTAACTGTTTGCATATGCATGGCATTGCTTGCTTTTCTCAGGACTCTGGTTGGAAACTTAATTAAAAACACTTCTCCATTAAGACATCCAATGCCAAAGGTTTTTCTGCATTACACATTTTGACCTTTCTCATGCACATTCACAAGGTGAACTGTACAAATGACATCATACAAGAAATAAGGCATTTTACGTCGTTGGTATATAAAAAATTCTGCTTCCTGAACAAACATGTTAATAATAATAATCATCATCAACTAATTATAAGTACAGTATAAGACTACTGACTCAGAACACAAAGTTTTTTATTGGTAAAAATGTAAATTTTTTACCTTATAACCTGAACCAGTTTTTGCTTATTATAAGCTTCGTTAGAGGCTCATCATCATCATGTTCACAACACAGAATAGGCAAGGTGCTGCCTGTTCCACCTTCAAAAATCCTCCAGCCATCTCTTCCTGGGTCTACCCACACACCTGTGTCCTATAGGTTTGTATTTCGAGACTTGTTTGGCCAGTCCAGAATCTCCCATTCTTTTTAAGTGTTCTTTCCACCATTGTTTATAATCTTTTATTTTTTCATTCAAGTCAAAATGTTGGAACTCTTCTTTTATGGCCTCATTTCTTATACAGTCATGTTTAGAACACCTTTTAACTCTTCTCAAGAATGCCATTCATAGGCCTATATTGTACTGTCTTGTTTCTTGGTTGTTGTCCATAATTTACACATATAGGACAGTACAGGGACTGCCATAACTTTGTAAACTTTAATTTTTTATTTTGATGTTCGTTTCAAAAAATACCATTGATTGTGTCACGGATCATCTGGAATTTACCTAACTTAACATCAATATCATAATTTCAATCATAGGCTAATACTACTACTACTACTACTACTACTAATAATAATAATAATAATAATAATAATAATCTCTGCTGCTCATACCACCAAAAAAAATAGTTTGGAACCTAGCCAGGGTAGGCTGCTTTATGTAAGGTATTTGGAATAGAAGGAAGGCAATGTGGCCACTACTACACTTCAGCCACCCATTATCACTCCAGGATATTATCTCAGAAGCTATTTTTAGAGACATTTTTAGCGGCTGAGTTGACTGGGGCTGAATTAAATCCAGTACCATGATCTTCTTCTTCACTCCAGGATTAGACGACTTCACTTGTTCCGGTCTCTATTTGTAAGCCATCTTATAGGATCTTTGCTTTTGAAAGCAGCTAATTTTGTTTCATTAATAGATATATTCAAATTATATTAAGCACTGTAATGGCTCTCTGTAAATTACCTTCTGTTTCTTGCATAATAAGCTGGTCATCTGCATATAATAAAGTATTCAAAATACTTTATCTTATTTATCTTTATGACTATTTATCTTAATCCCCATATAAAATTCTGTCCTCCGCTTTCTCACCAAGTCATCTAGATATAGATTAAAAAGGGTAGGGGATAAACTACATCTTTGTCAGGCAACTTGATTCATTTCAAATTCTCCTGACAGATATGACCTGATTCTATAATGTTCAAGTATAAGCTCCTAATTGTATCAATGAGGTGTCCTGGAATACCTTTGGCTTTTTAGAATTCTCCATAATAGGAGTCTTTTAACTCTATCAATCGTTTGATGACATATGTATAACTGTTCTTGGATTTCGTTCTCCATGACGTGTCCGTTACTTATACAGTGATATTTGTATAACTGTGTTTTTTCTTTACAGCTGTCAACTTTAATTATCTCTTGTCAATTTATATCTTTGGGTTATTCAGGTAAATGTAAGGAAACCTATTCATGAAATAATTAATTCAGATAAGAGATGTAAAGAAAATGAAACTGGAATTCACAGTGAAACGGAATGTGGGTGAGGTATATAATGTTGGCTCAGTCGTCACACTCCACTCGTCTGCAGCAAACCTTCTGTATCACAGGATACCTCTGAAAGGTATGTTAAAAAAACATAAACTAGTAAGCTCACTGGGCCGCAGAATTCTCTCACTATTTTAAAAGAAATATATTTATTATTAGGTAAATTTAAATTGAGATATCAATTTTTAGATTATCAGGAAAATTACAAAAACCCTGAGTCCTCTACTATTTAGTAAACTAACAATTGTAAGCATACAATCACATAATAAACACTACACAATCTGAACTATTGCATTGGCTTTTATTTAAATTTATGACTGTAATGCCTAAATAAAAAAATTAACCCTAGTTTCTGAGTTTATGTTAGCTTCCATAGATATCTATATGCTTATATCTAATAATTTTCACAAATATACGTAACTCTCAACAATATACAAAAATATTTTGTAAACATGGCTTGCAAACTATTTGAATCTGATCCAAAATTTGCAACAATGTTGAGAGATATGAATTCTGTCAAATTATTAAAAATACCAAATTTGTTTTCAATACCAAATAACTTGGATGCCTTACATAAACTTTTACAATTTTCTGAAACTTCTGAGTACAATTTTTTAACAATTCTAAAGTTAAAAAATGTTTGTAGTAAATGCTATATTCAGATTTGAGTTAAATTTCCAGTTAGTCTTACACCTGGTTGGATTTTCAGAATGTTTTCAAATTTTTAAACAATCTTTTGGTCCCTGGATTTTGGAATTTTGAAATTTAGATTTTGGTTAAAAGTCTTTTTAATTTGATAACCTACATGGATTTTTGATTTTCTTTTTTTAATTTGGCCCTACTCAAATTTTTGCCTCCTGCCCCTCTACTTTTGGGGCAGTGAACCTCAAAAACAAAAGATCTCTGTATTGTAAAAGAGTACTAACATGTACACCAAGTTTTATGAAAATCAGTTGATGCATTCAAAAATTATCATGACACATACCCATTTAGATTGACAGACAGACAAGTGATAGCTGAGTTAAAACTGAGAACTTGCTTTGCTCATTCAATTATAAATTTCACACAAAAAAATCATTAATTTATATTACTGTCAATATGCATTAATGATTTTTCTAAATTTTTATATTACATTTAAACAAATTATTTTGATTTTTACCCATTGTATCCCCAATAGAAGCCATTAGAAAAATTAAATTATCAAACAAGGTAAAAAATAATTATTAAAGCTACTGTTTATGATCTACACAAGTACAGCAACATACATTACAGTGCATGCTGAAAATTGCCTTAGTTTTAAAAATGTATACAAATTTGATGAAAGTTTGTATATTGTTGTACATAATTTTCATAAATAATAGGTGTTGAACGGTTTTACAAGTTTTAGTCAATAATGAAGGAACAATTTATAAACCATTTATCTCAAGGTTTTGACAGTTTTTACTGTCCTATTGTCCCCATCTACAATTATTGTCCTGATTGATAAAAATATAACTGAGAAAGGTAGTCACAAACGGTTCAAAAATTGTTTCTGCTTATTGAGTGAAACTTGCAAAACCGTTCATCATCATGACATCGTGTATTGATTCATGGTCACTACTAATATTAATGGATCCTTTCTGTGCGACTGAAGTAGTTTAGGATTCATAATGTGTAGCTGCCTTTTATAAGCCACTAGGCGTATAAGAAGATATTTTTGGCCAGCCCTCTGCCGCTTCTGCTGCCCTCTATTACCCAGAGATGTTAGATGTTGATGTTTCTATGTTTTTCTTTTTTGAGAAATGGTCCTTAATTATAGTGTACCCAGGCACTTGATCATCATTCTCATAAGCTAATAACTTGTATTACTGTTTAAGAATCTTTCAGATTATTTGTTTCAAAATTTTAACCAACTCTTGAAAAAGCTTTTAGATATTTGTATGTCAAAAGGCATTTTTAAACATGAGGTGCGCCATGAAGGGCACATGAGCTGCTACTTGAGGTGTTTACCGTAACTTCTAGTTTCCATGTCTTCTTCGGAGTTTCCATGTCCCCTTGAGCATGTATACAATGACCTCAGCATTTTACTATGATTCCATGCATCTCTAGAATTTTTCAAATGTTAGTGCTTTTCATATCTCCTGTGTTTCTGCCTGGATGTCATCAATTGTGTTAAATAAGGCCCTTTCGCCCTTTCATCTATAATTGTATCTTAGGAAATAGGAAAAAATCACAGGGAGCAAGGTCAGGCAAATAGGGTTTGGTTTGCAATCACTGTAATGTTTTTGGAAGTCAGGAATTGTCAAATAACAGAGCAGGTGCGGTATTATGGTGGAGAAGCCAATTGTTGTTTTTCTACTTCTCTGGATGTTTGCGCCGAGCAGCCTCTCTTAGCTGCTTTGAAACCTCACAATAGAACCTATTACACTGATGGTTTGGCCAGAGGTAAGAATTCCTTGTGGACAATCCTGTGAATGTCAAAAAATGATAAACATGGAAGTGACATGGTTGCAAACGTGATGTGAATTTTCAGACGCAGTGAATTTGGTGACTTCCTCTCCGATGACTGCTGCTTAGTCTCAGGATCCTAACTGTAAATCCACGGTTCATCACTAGTTGTGATATTGAAGATGATGTTGGGTTCATCTCTGACTTGTTGTTTGAGTTCTGGACAGACAGCAATGTGATGACCCTTCTGTTTGTAACTCAGTCTTGGCACAAATTTTTCAGAAATATGTCTCATCTCATGTTCAAATTATCGGACAAAGTGTGTTAAACTGTCCCATTGAGTTTCTCACAAATATTGTGTATTGTTCACCTACGATCTGAATGGGTAGCCTTATGATCTTTTGCAATGGTTTGCAGTATTGAATTTAAAAGTTAAGTCTAATAGAAACATATATAGTCCAGTGTTTAATTTAAACAGACATGTATAGAAACATGTGTCTACAAACATGTATAGAATTTATGTAACAAGATTTTAACAATGATAAACAAAAAATATATAACATTTTAAATATTTAACACAACCACTTTAGAATTTGTTACAGAAAATGTACAGGTTCAGTGAATGAAATGTGCTCACAAAGTATGACTACCTAAGAGATTGTGCTAAGTCAGGGAGTAGCCAGCCTAGTTATACACATTTAAAAAAAATTTTAGTGACAAAATTGCTTGGCCACAGTGTCTCAGGTTACAGAGCACTTTAACTAGTGTAAATCCATACATCCAGAACTGCCAACAATTCTCCCCCCCCCCGCGCTTGTCGTCAATAACATGCTATGTTGGAAATCCAGTAGAAGTTTCAAAAACAGTACAAGCTACAAGTGTTGAGAAAAATTTAACTAAACTTAAATTTTTAGAAGTCAACATTCACAGCTTAATGAGTCAAGAAAGACTTGTCGGACTGACCACATAATCATGTGAAAGCGAGTTAACATGAGAAATTGTACTTAAACAATTGACTGCAGTTTTTGCCAAGCTGAAAGCATGAAAGGTTCAATATAAGTAACTTACTAAGTTTTTTGATATTTTATTTACTAAATTCCACTTGCTATTTCAAGCAGCCATCAATTAACTTAAATTTTTCATATGTCCTATTTTATATTGAAAGTATTCTTACATTATATTTAAATTCAATGTTATTTATTTCATAATATTATATTAATAAATAATTTTCTCTCACTAATCATAGTTTCTTGTTTAACAGGAAGACAATGAAATTTCCTTTCATTGTATTTGTAATAAAATTCTTTTGTCTAGTTCCTAACAGCTGGATTGAAAAGTATCTTCAGACTTTCAGACTTTTTGGAAGACATGTTTCAATTTTGGTGTAGTAGATGCTTCAGTTACTTTAAAAAAACATATTAAATTAAATTAAAATAAACCAATATAAGTTAAAACACAACTAATATTAATTTCTCTTACTGTTTTGGTATAAAATTTTTGCTACCAGTACTTTTTTATTTGAAGATCCAGGGCAGCACTTTAGTTCTTCACCTAGGGTGGTAAATTACATAGAGATGGCTCAGATTTAATAATAAAACTAATAATAACTGTAATAATAATTGTTACATAATACTGACCACTGTCTTGTGAAACTTATTGCTAATATAATGTCTTCATTCTTATTTAAAAAAATATTAATACCATCCTTATATAAGAAAATCAACTATAAATATTTTTAAAATGATATTTGTTACTTTATTTTTACATTTCTATGAAAAGGTATTATTTAATGATTAATAATCTTTTCACTTTTGGATACTATGGTATCACTAATATGAAGTGCTTTCTATTTAATTTTTTACCACAGAAAGGTACAACCATGAAGTCATTGGTGTTGCTGCTGTCAGTGGCAGCAATAGTGATGCCAGACAAAGGCATTCCAGACATTGACGAGGAAGTGTTTATTAATGAAATCAATGCTAAACAAGATCTGTGGAAGGTAAAACATTTTTTGTATTTTTTATTTTTTTTTGTGCCTTTATTTCCCACATAGCCAATAAAAGTTAAATGAAACAGAAAATTGTTTAATCAAGTTTATACACTGTTTTTAAACTGAAAATTTTAAATAATTTAAATATAATTTAATTTCTGTAAATATTTCTGTAATTTTCAGTATATTTTTTGCATCCATTACACCGTGCTGATTAGTAAATAAAAGATAAGATTAAAACAAAATTTATTTGTATCAAACTACTAATTAAATAGTTAGATCAATTAATTATTATGTTATTTTTTCAGTTAACTAGTTCATTATAATACCAGTAGTTATTAGAATAAATTAGTGCAAATAGAAGAATCTAATTATCTAATACTCATACAAAATACTCCCCCCTGCAAGTACTATAAAAATTTTGGAATTGTTTTGTCTTTATCAAATTGATATTTTCTAAATAATGTTTGGAAACTTTAAAAACATTAACTTTTTGTACATTTTACTTCACTGTGTCTATCACATTACAAGTGAATATTAAAACAGTGAAAGACAATTATAATATTTGTTAATATTACTTCTTTTGAATTTCACTCAATTATTACTAATATGTTTTGTTTTGATCAATTGAAGGCAGGAAAAAACCGTGTCACATCAGATGGAATAAACAGAATGAAACAGCTGTTAGGATTTGAGAAAAGCTTTACCGTTAGTACACAAGAATTACTTCTACAGCGTGATTACCAGATGCCAACTGGTGGTATTCCTACGGTTTTCGATGCTCGTCAGAAATGGCCTGACTGCCAGATAGATGCAATTCAAGATCAATCCAATTGTGCATCATGCTGGGTCAGTATTGTTTTTTTTATTTAGCTGAAGTTGTCTAGATATACGGTACTTACATAACTTGTTGATTAAGTTAAAAGGTTGGTTGATAAAAGCTTGTGTTCATTAAAATGCCCTATTAATTTATTTCAAATATATTTACTAAATAACAGACATGCCTTGAGCTATATATTTACAAAGAAGAAGAAGATAATTGTTTATCTTTTTATTTGAATTAGCAGTCTCTGTAATTCCAACTTTGTCATGGTTACTTGCTAAACTGCTACCTGTCATGCTCCAGACGAAGCCTGTCAGTGTCTCTACCGTTATCAAGTCCTAAATCACGACATCATGGTCATGGACTTGATAATGGTGTACACAACAACTTGGGTCATGATTTAAGACTTGATAATGGTGGAGACACACTGACAGGCCTCATCCGGAGTGTGACAGGTAGCAGTTTAGGAAGTAAGCAGCAAAACAAAGTTGGAAGAAGATATTTATTAAAAGAATATCAAGAGAATAAAAAGTTTTATGAAATATTGTTTATTTTAACACAAGTGAGATTATAATTAATAAGTTAGTCTAAATTAAATGAATTTAGTTAAATATGGAAATCTGTAATTCTCATTGCACTGTTTTTGACTAAGAAACACTAATTTTTATTGCACTCATCAAAGGCTCTGATGAAGTTTGCAATAGCAACACTTGCTCAGGCAAATGTAAAAATTTTAACAAAATGTTTATCTAAAGATTAGTAGTCCATATTCAGAAATAGTGCAATACAAATTATTATTAATACTTGGATTAAGTCATGGACAACAAAATTTCAATAATAAAATTTGTGTGTGTGTGTGTGTGTGTGTGTGTGTGTTTATTTGCTGAAAGTCCATTAAATTAACTTTTTATTAAGCGTGTATTCGAACCATTTTAACTAGGTAAAATTTTATTGTACAAAGTGAGTAAGAAACCAAATTAAAGGTAATTTGATATACTTAAATACTGTCAGTTCACTTTTAGTTTTTGAAGCTTAGAATCTGTGTGATAATTAGAAAAAATATGTATATAGTACTTGAATTGTTTTAAATATGAGAGCTGCATGTAAAATTGACTAATATAAATAGATCAATTTTAGTTGTTCTTTGCAACAAAACAAAACAAAAATTGAAGTAAATTTCATAGACAATCAAAACACTTATAAACCAGTATCAGTTTTTTGGCGATGTTGATATCTACTGTTACTTTGTAACTACTACCAAAAAGAAATTGAGTGTTAAATCAATATTTTTTCAGTTAAGGGTGAAAAGTCTTTACATGCTACTACTGTTATAGAGAAATAACAGAAAGACAAAAGTAAAGATAATTATAACACTAAAACTTTATAAGTATAATACTACTGAGTCGGAACACTAAGTTTTTTATTGGTAAAAATGTAAAATTTTACATTGTAGCCTGAACCAGTTTAGGCTTTTATAAGCTTGTAATAAGTGAAAACTGGTTCAGGCTACGAGTGAATAAATAAAAAACTTAGTGTTCCGAGTCAGTAGTATTATACTTATAATTAGTTGATCAACAGACACGCCATGGATGACAAAATCCAAGAACTAAAACTTTCATGGCCAGAGTCAACTTTAGTAACATTATTTTCTGTACTGTTGGGGCGTGGCCCTCTTTCTATAAAGCCAGACGTTTCTGACTGCATTTGTAGCAGTTATCTTCAGCGGGTGTCCTGTTTATCACCTTGTTCATCTGGCAACTGACCCACTGAAGATGACTATGCAATTACAGTCAAGAAATCTGGCTTTATAAGATGACCATACCCCAACAGCCTGGCAAATAATTTACTGAAAAAGATAATTTGATTATCCACAAAAAATATTAGAAAAACTGTTGCCTAAATTTGATACTTCACAATTATTTGCAAAAAAACCTCTTTTTTATATAAGGTCTTTCAGTCTCCCCATTTCTAAAAAAAATTGCTGTCTTTGACTTAGCTGTAAACTCATTACTCATAAAATATTTCAAAGAACTTCCATACCAAATTTGGTTCATTTTTTGTTTTATTTTAATTTTCTATATTTTATGGAGTACATGTTACACATTATATTATTACATTTTACTAGATATATTTTTGTTTAAATATTTTACTGTATATTAATGAGCTTACTTTGTCATTCACTATACTTACTTACTTACTTAAAGCACTATATTACTTAGTTTTATTATTCCTTTGTAAGTACCTCGAGTTTCCTACAGGTCCCCCATGTGATATCTTCAAATAAATACACTGCATGTAGGTTTCTTTTCACCTGACGACGTTTCACAGAAATTATTCTGTATCTTCAGAGGTTTGTTTGAATTGTAATTCAATGTTCAGGGAAAATATGTATGTTAACCGAAACATTCAATTACAATTCAAACAAACCTCTGAAGATACAGAATAATATCTGTGAAACATGCGTAAGGTGAAAATAAACCTACTTGCAGTATATTTATTTGAAGATATTACTTAGTTTTAGTATATTTCACATCATTTTAACTGCATGAGATCAGCTTCATGATTTGAACTGTATCATGATCAGCTTCATGAAAGTTCTTTATCATTTTTATCTTTTTGTCATTGTTCTTTAGTACTTGTGTTTGCCTTAAAAAGATACGTATTTAAAACAACTTACCATTTATCGCATTTACATAAAATGTATAAAAAACATTTTAACTTTACAAAACATCTTGTTTTAAATATTGATTTAAAACAATTTATTACTTATCGGGGTCATATAATACTTCTAAAAAACATCTTGACTTGACTAAAATATTAAATCAATGTGTAGAGTTCAATAAATGACATTGAGTTCTAACTCCTTGAAGCATGTACAGATAATATTGCTGGACTTTTTGAGACAACATTGTCTTAATGTTACAGTAGGTATTCTTTTCCTGTTGTATTTTTAAAGGATTTTTTGAGGACTCCACGTCAGACTATCACTGTCAAGATGTTGCTGCCAAAATATTTCCACAACATTGTGTCCCTGTCAATAACATTCTCTCTCTCTCTCTCTCTCTCTCTCTCTCTCTCTCTCTCTCTCTCTCTCTCTCTCTCTCTAAGTAACTACAGTACTTGGAAAAAAACATTGATAGACACTCACACAAAAGAATATATTGACACAGATGTGTTATTGATGACATCATACTACTATACAGTGGAAAGATTCTTACACAAGATATTGTGAACAGCTTCCAGCTTCTAACCCACATCAACAACAGAAAGCAAGATCCACAAAAAAAGCCTCCACTACTGAACATGAAAGCAACAATAACATTTCCTAGACCTTATCGTACAAAGCTAGAACACAGACACAAATTCAGTACATACAGAAAACCCACTACAACGGACACACTGACATATAAAGCCCACCTCCACTCACCCAGTACAACACCAAACTATAAGTTTTAAGATCCACGTTACACAAATTAAACAATATTCCACTAACACGGAAAGACCATCAGGATGAATTAAATACAATTAAATATTTAGGAGAAGCCAATGGATATTAGAGAACAATAATTTACTGATTACTACACTAAATCTAAAACAAACAACAGAAAAAGACAGAAAACAACAAATTCGTAACACTCACCTATATTAGCAACTACACTGAAAAAATTAGCTGTCAATTTAAATAAGCATGTTACAACATTGTACACAGAACCACAGACAAAACAGAACACACACAAACAGTTAAGAAAATTTGATTTATCTGGAATTTAAAACAAAACTGCTTACTTTGCAATAAATTCTATGTAGGCAAGACAGGACCCAGCTTTAAAGATACAATGAACGCATGAAGACATTATTCTTCACCTCTTAATCCACTTTTGCAAACCATCTGATTGAACTAAACCACACATCCACAAACAGAAACAACAGCATGTAAACATCCAGACTGTCCTCAGTAGTGGGGGCGAATTGGTGAGTATCTACCAAAACTATCATGGCACTGAAGGTGGCCTCCGATGCTGGGGACAAAACGTTTGTCATCAACAAGAGTCGACAATGGCCTAACAGCCCAGCTATGGATAATTTTAACAATGTTGATGCCGGCGATGAAAGTTTAAGAACTGGCAACATGCAAATTCTACACATAATCACAAAGAGTTGTAAACTAGACACACTTGAATAACTGGAAACATACAAACTTACAAAACGTATGGAAACAATGTTCTAAGTGAACAGACGTTATCCAAATCACATATATTTTCTTTGAACATATTACACACAGACACAACAACCACTGGCGCTAACTCCAATAATGGAACTGACACAGCTCCTGGTGGGCATCTCTGATGAAGATCACAACGAATGAAAGGTGGCCAAAGCATAGGAAACATTTTTTTTTTACAAAAATTTTTGATTATTTTAACCCTTTTGCGTCAAGTTGGTCAACTGGTTATCAATACAACGCATAAAAGGACTACAGTTGATTTGCACAGTGAAAGGATTAACTTGCAAGGGAGATAAGCAGTGTAATACCATACAATATTTAAAGGGGGTTTAGAATGTTTTATCTCCTAAAATTATGTTTTTAAAGTCTTCTTCCAGTACAGACTGCATCAAAAATGTCTTGTATGACAATGTTTTGCTCATAATACAATGAGTATCCTCAGGTCTAAGTGATGAGTACATTTTAAAGATTTAATTAAGTACGTCACTTAGACCTGAGGATACTCATTGTAATATGAGTGAAAAATCATACAAAACATTTTTGACGCGGTCAAGTTGAAGACTTCAAAAACATAATGGACACTGGCCGCGGAAGCCTATGTGAGAATATAGTCTCCTAAAATTGATTAAACTGTGTGTGTGTGTGTGTGTGTGAGAGAGAGAGAGAGAGAGAGAGAGAGAGAGAGAGAGAGAGAGAGAGAGAGAGAGAGAGAGAGAGAGAGAGAGAGAGAGATACTGTAAGCCTACGGAAACTATTAAACTTCTAGAAGATAAACAAATAAGCAGACTTTTGTTCCTTACTACCGTACTATACTATGAAAATTATTATTCAGATTCAGTTGAGCGAAAATGTTTTGTTTTCTACACACAAAGAACACCTTTACAGCAGCTAGCTGTAATCTACATGAGGAAATTACAATCACATGGTAATACTGTATGTGTCTATGTTACTTGGTCATAGTATCCCATCCTATACAGTCCTGCTAAATACACAGTTTTCACATGGTCTCATGAAGTCTGTATATTTACTTTTAAATACAGTAAATACTTTATACTTTAGTATGAAGTCCAAAAAAAAATTAATAACTAAATAAGTCAAAAACTTATTGCTTTCTATTTCTAACCACAACTCAATTTTAGGCTGTGTCTTCAGCGAAGGCAATGGCCGACCGCCTCTGTATTGCTTCCAACTACAAAGTAAAAGTCAACATCTCTGCTGAGGAACTAACAAGCTGCTGCAAAGCATGTGGGAAAGGATGTCTTGGTGGCGATCCTTTAGTAGCATGGCAGTACTTCATCAAACACGGTCTTGTCACTGGTGGAGATTATGGTTCACATGAAGTGAGTATTTGATGATTTTTAAATGTGTTGTCATGTAATACGATTTATATGACAAGACAGAAAAAATGATTATTACCAGTAGGCTCACTGAGTTGCAGAGCTTGATTAGTATTTTGAACAAAATACATTTATTATTAGCCAAATTTCAATATTAGGATAATTTTTTACTTTCCAATTTTATTTATTAAATAAAATGCAAAATTTTAAAGCAGACAATCATACAATAAATACTAAACTACCGCATTAGTTTTTTTTTAGTTAAATTTATAACCATAATGTGTAAATGACAAAGAATTTAGCCTTAGCTTTTAAATTTACTTATGTTTTCATAGATATCTATAGGTTTATTCTTCTTCTTCAACACTACAGCTAAATGTGAGCCCCCGTCTCCTATCTGTTGCTATCTTAGTGTAATCCTCACAACCTTCTCAAGAAGATTCAAGATTTTCCAAGGCTTGATTGTTGGTTTCATAACAAGTTTCTTTTTACTTGGGCGGGATGTTACCCTGACGTAAAACACTCAACCTAGAAGACCAGGTGACTTTTTTTATATGGGTTTTCTTCCACTAGTGTTTGGAAAGCCAATTTGTAGCTGCAAGGAAGCAGCTCGTAGGCAGGGTGGCCAGGGTTGGGACTTCTGCTGGATCCACCATACCTCTTCACCTAAATTGTGGTCCTCATCCATACCCTGGACAAGGGGTTCTTATAGGGTACTATCAGCCAGACCAGCAGAACCCAGGTTTTTTTTAACAAGGTGTTACTCCTCAATACCTCATCCTTCCTCATCTCTTGAGTGGTGAGGTCCTACTGGTGTAGATCTATAAGTCTGTTACTTTACACACATATGCATAACTTTTATTATTTTTAACATGCATAACTGTCATCATTTTTTAAATAATTTTTTTAACATAGCTTACAAACTATTTGAAAGGAGTCCAACATTTACAAAGGGTTTGAGAGATATGAATTTTGTTCAATTATTAAAGATACAAAGTATACACTTTGAATGAAGTTTGTCATAACTAATGCCACATATAAACTTTTACAATTTTCAACAATTTTCTTAAAATCTTTATTTTATTTTTGGCCTACGAAATCACTAAATTTAAAAAATTTTTTTACACACTGCTTTCAGATTTGGTAAAATTCCCTTTAGTCAGTATCCAGTTTGAATTTTTCAAATTTTTAATAACTTTTTTGGGCCCTGTGTCATGAAGTTTTGAAAATTTCAAAACTGAACACTACAGTACTCAGATTTTGGTAACAATTGGTTTTAAATTGATATGAATTTTTATGAGTTTTTCAAAATTTTGATACCTACGTTATTGAATTCTACCCCCTATTTGGGGGGAGGAGGATCAATCTAAAAAACAATAGGAGGTTTGTGGGTAAAAGTATTGACATGCATGAAACACTTACAGTATATCTACTTCCACCCCCTCCTCCTGGTGTAGCGTACCACACAGAGACAATCACAGTTGGGATTGTGTTAACAGTAGAGACATTGTTGCTACATATACCAGTAATTGATGCTTTATGAAAACTCCACTAATATTTGCTAGTTTCACAGTTTGTGTTTTTCTTTTTTTATATATATTTTCTGGAGTTCTGACCCACTTCATTTTCTCTTCTCAGACATCTTATTTTTTAAGTATACACATTATCTACAGAATTTATCATTTACCTATTTGTTTATGGTGTAATCTTAAAATATGATTTTCATTCTAATTCATCACAGAAAGATATCCTGCCCCCCCCACACACACACACACACTACCACCTCTTCAATCACCATACAGAGACAGTGATGCATATAAAAAACAGTGAACACACAAAACTGAGTTCCTATGAAAATAGATTATCACACATGAACTGCCAATGGACACTAACAGGCCTAATATCCAATATCTCTAGCGTAAAAGAATAAAACATGAATAAGAAATTATCTACCTTAAGCTACCAGAGAGTCCTAGAGTTCATTAAACATACTGTTTGGTAACAGGGAGATAATTTTAAAAAATTCATTATTGTTGGAAAAATAGAAGGGCAACTGATCTTCTGGTAAACATTTAAGACAATGTCTAGACCAAATACAGGTGATAACAGGTTGTACACTGGAACAACTGATCCGTAATGTAGAAGAACACAAGTGATGGAGACAGAATTTAATATGACAGAACACTAACTTTCAACTATGAAAGACAGATTAATGAATGATTAAACATTAGAAACATTAACATTAGGAATTACCAAACATTAGTATACATTTGTTAAATGGAATCTGCAAATATTCTGGATTGCAGATATCCACAATTAAAACCAAGGTGATGGCTTTTTGTGGAACGGATCCCGTATGGGCAAAAATTGTTATAGACGGTACTGTCCTGGAACAAGTTAGCAGTTTTGAATACCTGAGCTACAGTGTGTCTTATAATGCAAGCAACGACATGCTGAACAAGTTGTATAAGTTCAACCTTATGTGCGGGACTAACAGGCGAGCCCTTAAGCCAGCAAGTAAAGAAACACGCCTAAAATTCTACAAGGTGATGGCTCTTACCATACTTCTTTATGGGTCCAAGATTTGGACTTTAATGAAAGGCCAGGCCAGTCGCATCCAAGCGGCTGAAATGAGATTTCTCAGGCACGTGGCAGGGTATACTCTCCATGATCATAGAAGAAACACAGATATACTGCAGGAACTGAATTATACGAGTATACTCGAAGGATCGCCCAGTATCGGCTGAATTGGTGGGAACATCTTGCCGAATGGATGACTGCCGAATCCCCAAACAACTATGGAAGTATAAGCCAAGGGGACGGAGAGGTGTGGGACGTCCAAGGAAGCGCTGAAGTGACCAGCTGTAATATTTGCCTATTTGAGACTGGAACAAACCATTCTTGGTTTAAACCTTGAGGATGATGATTAAACATTAGGAATTAAAAACAAAAAATGAAAATCATATTTATTCAATAAGCTCTTTTTATTTTCTGCAATTCTATTTATAATTTAGTGGAAATTACTGAAACTCCTCTTTACTTTGTAATTCGAAATATTCTAATACAGTAATGTAGTATTACACATAATTTAGTATTAAGTAGAGCAATATATATTTTTTTGTATTATCATTATTGATAAAAAAATATCTCAATTATTTATAAGTGTCTGCATTTCTCCGCAGGGCTGCCAACCATATCTAATTGAACCATGCAGTAATGATCCGTCAGAAAAGTTACCACAATGTCCACCGCATGTAGCAAAAACGCCAGCCTGTCGTAGGAAATGTTATAACCACAGTTATAAAGTCAGATATGGAAAGGATAGACATCACGGTAAGAAAAATACTTATGCATGCGGAATGCATGTAACTGATATTCATTGTGTTAATGGAGTTTATATTGTTAGAAATATTGGAAAACATATATAGTCCAATTCCGGTAATCTGAATAGTTTTGACCATTTCGTATTAGGAGGATTTTCTAGTTGTTTGGAATACAGCTTTATGTTATATATTGTTAAAACGGTCTACTTGATCGTCGTATGTACAGTGGAAAACAAAATACAAGACACCAATTAAGTCACTAATCACCAGCTTTAATTTTCACAGTTAAACAGTTCATAATTAACAGCACAGTCTCTTACAACAAATCAAATAGAAATTGTGAACACGCAATAAGATGTCAACTAATATTAAAACACAATTGTATTACAATATACCGCTCGATTATAAAATGCAACACTTCACTAATAACCACTTGAACGTACATGGTAATACTGCCTGATAATAACTCCTCGAACCGCACTGTAAATGTATCGCGACTATAACTGAAACTGAACGTTGTTGAGTACTGGTATTTATACAAGGCTCACGGACCAGAATATTCCAAAATGTGTGTTAGCGCCAATGTGTACGATGTAATTAATTGCGGCCTTGACAAAGTCAGCATGGCTGTCGGCTTTCAGAAAGGTCTCGCGAATGCGGAGAGAGTCACGTACACTACTGCATTACATTCTGGATCCCTCTGGAACGTTCGATAAACACGTAGATTGTTCTGTGATGTTGTAACACTATATATATATATATATATATAGTATATAATGTATTATACCACAGAACTACATACTAGTTTCGTGATGAATATACTGGGTGCTCCAAGGACAAACACAGCTTCTCCCACTGCTTACCCTCTCCCCCTGTTAACTTGATACTTTACACTTTTATCATTTAAAAGTGACTAATAATTATAGTGACTAAGTAACATTTAACATTTATAGTGACTAAGTAAGTTAATATGAGCACGTGTTTGCACCAACCAAATACAATAAATTATTTGCTTTTAGTACCGTAACTAATAAAACTTTGGTTTTTTTTTAATTATTAAGGTATAGTAGAAAAAAGACATAATTTCTTTTGGAACGGCATTAAATACTAAAAATTTATACCGACCAATATTTTTATATATGGTGGATATGTATAAAAAGTAAATATCACAATTTAATTTTGCTGCATGTATATTTGTCAACTGAATTATTTGAGTTGACTTTCAATAACAATTTCTACTTTAGGGTACCTAAGGCCTTCACGACCGGCATTCACATAGTTGGAAACATTATTAGCCAATCAGCCGGGCTGTTATGCTGTGGTCTAGAGTTTATGCTGATAGATGTTTTGGCCTCACCATCGGAGGCCACCATTAGTGTTGGTAACAATTGGCACGGTGTCTGCTAATTCAGTGATGAGGTAGAGACTATGTATTTTGTCTATGAAGGCTCACTTGTATAGACTTCAAATCAGCACAATCGAAACTGGAAAACGGCATCAACCAATCAGCATCAAGTACTATCTGATTGGCTTGGGAGCATAATGTGCCCAGCTTGATTGGCTTGGGATTTGGCATGCTGTGAGACTGTGACAGCATATGTATGACTCACATAGTGATTAACTGTGAGAATGTAATCACTTTCAACTTTATGCATAACAGTTACGACTCGGTCTCTTTTTTTAGTTTTTTTTAAAGTAATATTTTCAAAGTGAACTGTGAGGAAATGAGTGGTATATTTTTTTCATACTTCAAGGAAACTGCATTTCAGCACTCTGAATGTTGCTGTGTTCCTTTTCCTGTCATGACCCACACTTCACTTGCAAATGCCAATGTGGGTATTACAGTTGTCTTATAAAATTTAATTCTTGTGCTGTTTTAAGATTTCTGTGAATTGTTCCACAAATATTTATTCTTTAGTTATTTTGCCTTTTATATGAGCCTCAGGCTCATAGTTAATGTCACACCCAAAGTATCTAAAATGACTTAAAAGTATCTAAAAGTTGTAAAGCACTGTTTTTATAGATCATAGTCCTCACTGAACATTTACCTTTAAAAGTTATGATTTTAGTCTTTTTCTCTGAACTCATCAGTGAGTACTGTCTTGCCACTTATCGTAACTGAAACATGGATTTTTGAAAATCATCCTCACATTCTTGAATAATAACTGTCATCTGCATATAGCAGGGAACCCATAAAAATTGATTTTTAAGTTGTTGCATTCCCAACGCCACTCTGTTTTTTCATGTTCTCAGAATTCTGTCAGTATATATATTAAACAAGATTGAGGACTTACAGCAGCCCTGCCTAACTCCTTTGATTATTGGAATGTCACCTGACACTCTACCATTCAGAAAAAAGTTACAAATACAATCATTTCAACGTATAGAAGAGAATTGTGTGATTGCTTGCAAAGGACAATGAAGGACTGATCACCAAAAATGGTGGTAAAATATATAGCCACTGGTAGAAGAGACATAAGTCACCGAGGATGAGATAGGTGGTGGAACAGGTTTATATAACTCATTCCTTGAAGTGAAGAATATTTTTAAAGTACTTGTATATTGTTACAATTTATTAATTATACTTCAAGGTCTACTCGATCGTCATAGGTACAGTGGAAACAAAATAAGTACAAGACACCAATTAAGTCACAAATCACCAGCTTTAATTTTTACAGTTAAACAGTTCGTAATTAACAACACAGTCTACTACAACAAATCAAATAAAAATTGTTCACACACAATAAAATGTCACTAATATTAAACACAATTATATTACAATATACCGCCCGATTATAAAACACAACACTTTACTAATAACCACTTGAAATAGCTCACAGACCAGAATGTTCCTAATTGCGTCTTAGCGCTCGTGTGAACTACGTAATTAACTGCGGCCTTGACACAGTCCGCACAGCTGGAACCTTCGAGAAACCTCTCGAAAATGCGTCGACAAGCATGTACACCACACGCATTACATCGAGATTCTTCTGGCACATTCGACAAACACGTAGATTGTTCTGTGATATCGTAACAATATGTTGATCCCATGTACACATATAAAACTGCTTGTCTCCCACTGACAATTGTTTTGCATGCCATACTTGGTCCACATGCCCCAGGTTGCCAACTTCTGGTATATGCCAAACTTTCAAAAATTTTTAAACTGTATAAATTTGTCTACACTTGAAAAACATGTGCATTTTTACACACACACACACACACACACACACACACACACACACACACACACACACACACACACACACACACACACACACACACACACACACACACACACACACACACACACACACACACACGCACGCACGCACGCACGCACGCACGCACGCACGCACGCACGCACGCACGCACGCACACACCAAAGTAGGATACATAATTTATTAATTTTTAATTGTGAAATTCTTATAAAGTTTTTTTTCTAACCAGGAAGCTCTGTTTTCTTTGTCAACAATGCAACGGCCATGCAGATCGAAATAATGACCAACGGTCCAGTCGTAGCTGGTTTCACTGTATATACAGATTTTTATCAATATCATTCAGGTAAGTCATAATTCTCTGAAAAATACATTTAAGATTTAAAATGGTTTATGTCAATTATTACTGCAATTAATATTTTCTATTCAGTGGCGTAGCAGCCAGGTCTAGTCTACAGGGGTAGGGGGCCTGCACAAACATTTCCCTTTTTTTTATGAGTGGGTAAGCCACTGAACTTAAGTAACATAAAATTTCTCCATATGTATATAACATCAAAAACAAATACATTAATTGTTTTACCATTATTTTATTTTACCAATACCTAATGATGTACTTTGAGAGTATACATTATTTGGTTAATTGCACTAGAGAGCAGTGATTCCAGTTAAGAATCCACCAAGACTACTGGCCAGGCCTGCACCATTATTTATTATGAGATAGAGAAGGAAAGTAATAAACAGGTAAAAGTGCTGGATCATATTGTAAATGTTACTCTGGTATTGGCAGCTTTAAATTTAGCCTTTAGAGGCTATAAGGAAAAGTTAGGCCAGCTCAAAAGTGGAAACATTTTTGCAGTTATCGACATTTTGAGTAATTATGATAACTTATTTCAATATGAGTTCCAAAATGCAAAACAAACTCATTCAGCTTTTATCTAAAAAAAGTTAAAAATATTGTTTTAAAACAGATTGAACTGCTCAGGTTTTCCCTGTAACAATGGATACTACACAAGGCATTAACAGAAAAGATCAACTGAGTCAAGTGATCAGATATGTCTGAATTTCTGAAGATAAAGCAGGAAGGCTCACCAACTTAAAAAAATAATGAAATCTTTTTAGGATTTATATAAAAACCCTGTGAAACTGGGCTAGGCTTAGAAGAAGAGATTTTAAACAGTCTTGAGGAGAACATAATGTATTTTCGCATGTATAAAGTGCCCTCATGCAGTGGTGGTAACAGAAATCGTGGGGCCCTTTACAGATAAACCCACGGGGCCCCCCTTGTTTCCATACTGACCATCCACCCAAACACACTCACAACACACCACCGTCACAATCACCTAAGGAACATAGAAATAATAGCTGCTGTTGCGAAAATGTACTAGCGACTATCGAATTTGCCATTTTGTCATCCGAATTAAACAACACTGGTAGTGGATAGGGGAGAAAGCTATGAGACGGGAAAACAATAATATGCCCTCATAGCTATTAAATCGAACAGGTTCAAATTTAATATTGGTCCTGCTGCGGTTAATTACAAATATTTTGTTATTTTTCTAAATCATAACCAAACTAAAATTATTTATTCTTAAAAATTGTTTTACACACAAAAATGGAGCCCCTATCGCGGCTCCCCTTGAGCTCAGGGCCCGGTACAGCTGTCCCCTTTGACCTTCCCTGTTACCGCCCCTGCCATCATGTATAATGCGCACCCCCATTTTATTGTAATAATTTTCAGAAAAATCTAATTTGTGTATAAAAAGCGCATGCGTATTTGTGATGAATAAGTTGAACAAAATGTATTAGAATGTGGAAAAATATGTTGTTATGACATCACAGAACAATCTACATGTTTGTCGAATGTGCCGGAAGAATCTCGATGTAGCGCGTGTGGCGTACGTGCTTGTCGACACATTTTCCAGATGGTGCAAGAAGTGACACGGCCGCTCTCACTGTGTCAAGGCCGCAAGTAATTACATCGTAACTATACTGGCGCTATCTCACATTATGGAATAATCTAGTAATTTGGGGCGGTATTGTACCAGTATGAGTATGAGTACCAGTACTCAACGATGTTCATTTCAGTATTAGTGCGATGTATTGACAGCGTGGTTCGAGAGTTATAGTAGCGATATTACTGTGCCCGTTAAAGTGGTTATTAGTTAAGAGTGGTGTTTTATAATTGGACGGTATAATTGTAATACAATTGTGTTTAAATTTAGTGGACATTTTATTGCGTGTGAACAATTTTCATTTGATTTGTTGTAGAGACTGTGTTGTTAATTACGAACTGTTTAACTGTAAAAAATTAAAGGTGTGATTAGTGACATAATTGGTGTCTTGTAATTTGTTTTCCATTGTACCTACGACGATCGAGTAGACAGTCATAACAGTGGTGTCAGAACTGGAATAAAACGGTTAACAGTGGAAACAGTGGACACTTTGTACAAGACGAGTGTAATTCGTAATTAATCGGTAAACAATTGATGCCAGTCAGATGATGGAAAATTTACAGTCACCGCTGTTACAGATTGAGAAACGACAGGATGAAAAATGCAGACAGGAGGCGGAAGAGACAAAAGAAGAACGCCGACAGGAAAGAGAGGAACGGAAGCGTGAAACAGAAGACATCAAAGCATTAATACAGGAGCAGAAACAGATGCAAGAACATAGTACCGCTGAATTGGTTCTCCTACGAGGGGAGCTTAATAAACAAGTTACTAAAATATTGGAGGTACAAGAATCAATGACATTAAAAATACCTGAAGTAGAAAAATCTGTCTCAAGTGTTGAAGAATCGATGTCTACAAAAATATCTGACGTAGGACATGTCAAATAAAATAGCTGAAGTAGAAAAATCTGTCTTGACTGTGGAAGAAACTATGTCAACAAAAATATCTGCAGTAGAAAACTCAATGGCAAACATAAGAAACAAATTAAAAGTGAAATTGAGCAGTGCCTGAAAATGCAGCCAAAACAACTTTGTGAACAAACTGTACCAATGATAAAAACAGAAAAAGACGCAGAAAATAAGTCAACAAAGAAAGTAACTTTACCTGCAGTAGGGACAGTTCATGTCAAAGCTCCAACATTTGAATGAAGCAGTCACTGGGCAATGTACCTCTGCCAGTTTGAAGCTGCTGCATGCGCAAATAATTGGACAGAAAAAGACAAGGCTGTTTCACTCGTTCTTGCATTAAAAGGACCGGCGGCAGAATTACTACAGAAAGTCCCACCTGACAGCCAGAACATCTATGCCGAGTTGATAAAAAGCTCTAGAATTACGGTATGGTGATAAACATTTGCAAGATGTGTACTGCACCCAGTTGAGAGCAAGGCGATAGCATTCCGGGAAGAGTCTTCAAGAGTTTGAAGCAAGTATCGACAGACTAATTAGACTGGCCTATCCTGAAGCGCCAGAAGATTTCCGAATGAGGTTTGCGATGCAGACATTTACTGCTGGTGTCCGAGATAATGAACTACAGCAAGTGTTACGAATGGCAAGACACCAGAACAGTGCGGACGCCCTGGTACATGCTTTGCAATTTGAGGCCGCCAAATCAGCGTCTGGTTGGACAAGTCATAAAGTGCGCGCCAAAAGATCGCGAAGGCACAGACGATGAGGAAGAAGAACAAGGAACAGAGACTCGATGGTTGGCGCCACAGAAAAAAATAAGAAAGGATGGAAGACCAAAGTGTTATAGATGTGGGAAACCTGGACATCTACAACGAGATTGTCGGATTAGAATTCAGCAGCAACGAGCAATAGTCAGTACAACGGGGCATGTGCTGACTAACTAGAGGAACGAAGCCCCTAGACAATACGCAATTTCTACACTTCAGAAAAACAGCGGGAGCTTGGTAGTTACCGGGTTTGTTCAAGAAAGGCGAACCTCGATTACAGTTGACAAAGGCGCAACAGTTTCTATTGTGCGCCCCGACGTGGTGAAAGATCTCAAGCCAATCTGGTGCTCTTGCAGCTTGCGAACAGCTACTGGACGGCCTGTAAAAGTGTATGGAAAAGTGGAGATACACCTACGCCTCGGTCGACTTGAGTTAAGTCATCAAGTGCTCGTTGCAGACATTGTCGATGAAGTGATTTTTGGCACGGACATTATGAATGCCTACGGATTCATTGTGGACTTGAGAGAGAATATCCTGAAGGTTGGCCAAGAGAAGATAAAGCTTTTCATGGCTAAAATGACAAGGTCTACCAACCATTTGATTAAGCAAGTGGCATTGGCCGAAGAAGAAGTCAACAGGTCTGGTCAAGAGGAACCTTTCCTATTCCAGGCGGAAATGGAAGAAGAACCAGCAAAGGAAATACAAATACGTGAAACGGTAAAAGAAGTGACTGGAAAGCCAACTATGGGTGTAAAGGAAAACCCCTTGTTTGTTCGTGAGTTAATAGAAGCGCCCGGGGGAAAAGTTGCTGAAGATGAAGTTACACAAGAGGTTGTTGACGAGAACCAAACAAACTTGGATCAGCCAGTGGTGTTTATGTCATCAGTACATGACGCAACGGGAGTGATTCCAGCAAAACTAGTGGTTGAGCGGAAGACTCGCATTCCTGGGAACATGATGTTCGGATCACACGAGACTTAATTCGAAGAACCGGAGAATTATCTTTCGCAAGGATGTCCACCTAGATCGCCTGGTCGAGTATTACTTCAGAGACGGTTTGCCAGTTCGGGACAAACAGGCTTAAGGAGGGGGTAGTGTTACGACATTACAGAACAATCTACGTGTTTGTCGAATGTGCCAGAAGAACCTTGATGTAGCGGATGTGGCGTATGTGGTTGTCAACGCATTTTCCAGACGGTGCGAGAATTGACGCGGCCGCTCTCACTGTGTCAAGGCCGCAAGTAATTACGTCGTAACTATCCTGGCGCTATCGCGCATTATGGAATAATCTAGTAATTTGGGGCGGTATAAATACCAGTACTCAACGAAGTTTATTTCAATATTAGTGCGATATATTGACAGTGCGGTTCGAGAGTTATAGTAGCGACATTACTGTGCGTGTTTAAGTGTTGTTAGTTAAGAGTGGTGTTTTATAATTGGACGGTATAATTGTAATACAATTGTGTTTAATTTTAGTGGACATTTTATTGCGTGTGAACAATTTTCATTTGATTTGTTGTAGAGACTGTGTTGTTAATTACGAACTGTTTAACTGTAAAAATTAAAGGTGTGATTAGTGACTTAATTGGTGTCTTGTAATTTATTTTTCACTGTACCTACGATGATCGAGTACACCGTCGTAACAATATATTTGTTTGTATATTGTACTGTGCAGAAAAAGTCTTTCATACAAAATAACATAAAAATGTACTTACCATGTCTATTTATTTGTAAACACAAAACATAAATATTAAAATCATATAAAATTAAGAACTCATACAAGTCATAGCTTTTGTTTAGTTTATGTTTTTAGTTTTCCACTAGCACATAATGTTTGCATTTATTAACAGTCTTCATCTGTTTCTGAAGAACACTATTGAATTACTCTCCTCTTCTGATTCTTCTCATGTACCTTTGTTTATCATGTCCTGTTCATCTGACAGGCACAGACTCGCACCTTTTTTGTCAATACTTGTGACCATTCGCATATTGCAAAAGACGAAACACTGGTCTGCACTCCCAATTTGAGATGAATCGAAATTGTCCGTGTGCCTTGCCTTTGTACAATAAATTGATGAAACTTGATTATTTTATTTCTGTTCTTTCGAGGTAAACTTTGTGCCGAACTGGCTTCGGCAACGTATTATTAGTATTTTAAAAACGAGCGCCGCTGACGTCACGCACTGCCACACTGTTACGATAGTTTGTTGCCGGTCGGTTATACACACAAACGGTTGTGCAGCTACGCAATACAGCTGGCGCTGCCAGCCAGCTGTGTCTGTACATTCCTGCATTCGGAGGTTACTTGGCTGGACCGAAACGTTGTATCGGCCTCATTTCTGCTTGATCCTCCAACCTGTTCATCTGGTCTCGGCTGGCGGCAAACTTCTATCCAGGACTTCCGAACCTATCACTATGATAGGCTAGATAAAGTGTTGTTCCAGGTACGTGCAAGTCTGCGGGTTCTGAAAATATTCTAACCCCAAATATATTTTGTGTTTCAGCTTTCATTATGAGTTATGCTTGTGTGTATGTGTGTGTATAGAGCAGTTTTTAGTTTGGGCATTAATGCTATTACAAAATCAAATTAAATTAAATTTAATTAAATTATGAATGTGAGAGTCGTGGGTCAAGTTGATTTCAATAGAGAATATGCTAATGTATCTTGCACTCAGCTGTTTTGATGTAATTAATAACTACGAAAGACACAGCAAATCAATTTGAATATTTCAATGAAACATTAAGAAAGTAATTGCTAGACGAGCTTAATACCGTTTAATCTGAATTAGTGGCGATGTGTGTGTGCGCTGTTGCTGCTTAAAGTAAGTGTTGGTATTTAATGTGGACGGCCTAAGTGGCGTGATTTTCTTTATGACACCCTCTACAACCTATTGTATGTCCAGGTGCTCGACCAAGGGCGAGATGGGTGTCAGGGGTGGACGAACATCTGTCCACCCTAATGGCAGAGACGATCTTATAGCCACAATGCCGTCAGTCGAGGACTTTTCCAACGCTAAGCTGCACCAGGGACTTGTGACACGACTGTGACATCACTGATCCGCGCCTATACGAACTAAGTACACCGGACAATCCAGGTGGGAAAATTCTGATTATCTATTTCTCTCTCTCTCTACAACATGTGAATGCACAGAAGCCGCCAGAAGCTCACTCGTGAAGTTCTGAACATTATACTCTAGCACAAACTCTCGTGTTCAATTATGTTATTGCATGTGTGAACATTACCACAGTACACCTAATGAAGTATCTTATAACTGTATAATGTGTAAGAAGTTACACACATACACACACATCCGCAGTTTGCTGTAAGATCTAACTTTCATCTAATTAAGACCATTAGGGAGTTAATTATCTCGTGCTATCATGTCATCTGGTCATGGCTGAGTTTAATAACGTAGCGGGGGTTGTCTGATGCTGTAGATGAGAAACGATTTTCTTTCACACACATACTTAACGCTTAATGATTAAGGTAAGGGGTCGTTTGGCTGGTTGAGTTTCGGGGCGGTCACTTACATTCTCTGGTGTGAACTATGCTTGTGAATATGCTGGCAAATCTATGCTTAGGAGCTGAGATATTCCATTTACGTTGTCATTTATATTTGTATCTATCTATACATATTAGGGTTCCTTCATTTACTGTAGTTGGAATGGGTTTATGAGGAGGTTAGTGTTGAAATGAGGGATGTTTTGTTATTCATGTCGTATATGTGTTTGTGTGTGTAATTTTACTATATATTTTTTTTGGGGGGGAATATGTAACGGATTTAAAAAGGAGAATAACCATAAATGTGCTTACTGAGACAACAGGCTAGCCTATTTGATATTATACAACACTGATGGATTAGTATTGCTTTATGAATGAGATTATTACTAACTTTGACTCATACATAATCAGGCAGAAATTTTTGCAATTAGTTTAATATCAACTCACTTACTTTGTGACATTATGAATTAATGGATATACATATATATATATATAATTCTGCCTTTAATGGTGTGCTCACACAATCACGAACTTGTCATGTATGTAAAATCTTGCAGGTTGAATAAAGCACACGCTTGTTGGTTAAAAGAGTTTTTCATTTGCAAGTCCTGTCATTCACCTGGGGGGACATGTCTGTAATTGTATTTGGGCCTTGCACACTTTTGCTTCCTCTAGGTTTTTTTACCTAGTTCTAAATATGATGTCTCTCCCCTTTTACAAAAAAAAACTTAATAAAAATAAAATTAAATAAAATTCAAAAAAAATTACAAAACTTAAAAAAAAAGGGGGGGTTTCAAATGGTAGTTCAGAGCGTGGTTGTTATGATTCTGGGTGGATAGTAGGTATTATTTCTGCCTTATTTTTCTCTGTTGAACTTGAGAAATTTTAGAATCTGGGGACTTATATTTATTTTCTTAAATGAAACTTAGTGTGGCTACAGACATGTCAGCTGGTGTTAGGACTTGCAAATTATTTCAAATTATTTTCGATTAGAATCCAAGTGTTGTAAGAAAACTTAATGGTAGTGTAATAAATTAACAGAATGAACAACCAGAAAAAAGAGCACATTTTATAAAATGAATAAGGGGTTAATGAAGTTTAAAATAATTTAATATGTGTTAGTGTTTAAGTGATTATTTTGTGATGTTGAGTGTAAGATGAATTTTGAAAAGGGGTTATAAGAATGTGATTAATTTTTTTAATGAATGTGTGCTGATTGGTTGCACTTGCACATACCCTGGAGCTCATATGGAGTCTGGACATGATGAGGGCCGTCGGTACTTGTTGAGTTTGATTATGACTTGTCTCTTGGATTAGACAACGTGTTTGGGTAGCATCCCAGTTATATGGTAATTGTTTATTGAGGGCGTTGCGTTGCGGTATCGTATTTTGAATGCGGTTATGGTCCGACCAAGGGCATGGATGTGATAGTTTATATTTTCGATTATATCGAATTTTATGTGTACTTTGTGTGTTGTATTTAGTGAGTTAGTTTGGTTGTTTTGTGTTGTGTTCTCTTCTGGGCATTTTGCATGGCTGTTTCTCTGCTTTTATGACACCCATCTCGTCGTATCGCTAGAGCATTCTGGAGCCGCTTGTATGATCAAGTTCTTCCTGTCGTTCTCTTTAATTCTTGCTTTTACGTGGTGTGTGTGTGGATTGCGCGGTCATGTCCATTTCGGTAAATGTGGATTTGTTGGTAAAAGATGAGCTCGAGTGGGAGGTCCGGTTCCGGGGACGGAAGCCGCAGGAGACTGTTGTTTCATTAAGGAAGCAACTCCGTGAGGCTCTTGCCTCCGGTGAGGCACCGAGTGGGAGAGTATTACTTACGGATGTCACCGCCGAGGTGGAGCTGTGCTCGGAAAAATTTGTAGAACTGCTCGATTTGGCCGAAGGCCTGCAGTCGGCGGCACCCACCTCTACGGCTAGACAGAGGGTGCGCCAACGTTTACAACACGTTCTATGCCGTTTACAGAATGCTGAATCACAGGCTACCACCTCGGAATTAGAAAAAAATGTTGTCACTCTTAGGGAGCAAGTGGCGATGGCATTGCGGGAGTTTTCTCTCGGCCAGCGTCGCCACGTAAATCCGAATTCCGGTTCTTCTTCTTCTTCTGTTGAGACGGCAGCCAGGGTGGAACCCCCTGTGCATGTTCCTGCCTTTTCCGATATGGCCACCGCAAGCTATCACAAGCTTCCTAACCCACTGTCGGATGTCATTCAGCGTCTCCCAGTTGTCGATGGTCTGGATCCTGAGGCGCTTTTGAGATTCTTGCGCGTATTTTTTCAGTTGGCCGATTTCCCTGGGCTGTCGGAGCGGACTTTGCTTGAGCTCATTTACCCGTACTGTCGGGGATCTATGGCTGAGCGCGTGACAAGTACCCTTAGGGATGGTGGTGGCATAGACCATTTCCATCGGGAAGTCCTGGACGCTTTCGTACCGGGAAGGTTACACGACCGGTTACGACACAAACATTTCTATAGAGTTCAAGCAAGCGGAGAGTCCCTTGCTCATTTCATTTCCAGTGTTAAAGACGCGGCCCGGATCCTGAGGCTGGGGTTGTCAGAGTCTGATGTCATTCATACTATTTTGCAGGGCGTGACGCCGGAGGAACGGTCACATTTGACTTTCGCTGCCCGTCCCCAAAGTTTTATTGATTTAGACCGGCTGTGCGCCGAGTCGACCACTATACAGGGTAATGACGATATTAGAGCCCGCGAGGCTAGGAGGCGTTCAGAACGCCCTAATTTCGAGCGACGAGTCGGGCAGCCCGGGTCTTGGGGTCCTAGGCCTGCGCCGGTTCAGAGCTGTGAAGTACGAGAATTATTCTGTTCTAGGTGTCATAGATCCGGTCACGTCGCGCGCTATTGTAACGATGCTAGACAGCATCAAGGGACTTCCCGAAAAGGTAACCTTTCAAAAAACGTAAATTCTCGGGGAAGATAAGTCGGGAGTGGTCTTCCCCGTTAGGCCGTTCTCTTCCGGTTTCACTTAACCCCAGGCGGATAGCTAATCCCGGGTCATCCGGCTCCAAGGTCCTGCGAACTGTCCCCAACTACAGTTCAGTATGCCCCTTCCTGTTGGTCGAGTTGAAAAAGGGTCAGCTCAGAGCCTTGGTTGACTCTGGATCAGCCCGATCCATAATTTCATCTAGAGTATGTGAGGACCTTGAACAACAGGGCTTACTATTAGGGTCGCATCGGTCTTCCGTGGTATGCTGGACTGCATCGCGGGAAATTCTGCCCATCTCCCGGGTGGTTTCCCTGAGTATTAAAATCGAGTGTTTTTCATGGGTGTGGCGATTTTTGGTTTCTCCGGCTCTGGGAGTCGACTGCATTGTGGGTGCCGATTTCATCTCCAAGAGTGGTCTCGTTTTAGATCTTCAAGCGCACCACTGTTATTTTAAATTCAATCGGGAGGTTGTCATTCCTTTCCTTGGGTACCAGGGAGCTAAGGGAGGTGTCCAAGAGGTTGTGTGTCCCGATTCAGAAAGAGACCATCTCACCCCGTCCCAGAGGCATGCTTTAGATCATTTGTGTGAGCAGTTCCCCACTGTATTAACTCCCAACCTGGGGCTCACACATCTTTTGGAATATAAGATCCGTTTAACGGACTCCGCCGTAGTCCGCTCACACCCATACAAATTCGCCCCTCCAAAGATGGATGTCCTAAGAGAGAAGGTTCAAGAGTTGCTTAAACAAGGGGTCATTGAACCTTCCAACTCTAGTTATGCAAGTCCAGCATTTCTGGTGCCCAAGCCTGGGGGTAAACAGCGTATGGTCATAGACTATCGCAAACTCAATGCTAATATTGAGGTGAATTCAGTTCCTCTTCCCGATTTACATTCCGCGTTCGATTGGTTTAGTGGGGCCAGGTACTTCACCATCTTTGACCTCAATGCCGCTTATCATCAGATTCCTCTGTCTAAGGAAAGCCGCCCTTATACGGCATTCTGTGTGCCATGGAATCTTTATCAATATACTAGGGTACCCATGGGTCTGGCAGTGGGGGCTCAAACCCTCACGCGACTACTTGACACTGTATTCCATGACGTAAAATTTAAATTCATCTTTAATTATCTTGATGACCTCTTGGTCTACAGTAAAACGTTCGAGGAGCATCTGGGTCACCTGAGAGAGGTGATGTGCCGATTGAGGAGTGCTGGCCTCACTATCAATCCAGACAAGGTAAAGTTTGCACAAAGGAGTATTTCGTTTTTAGGGCATCTCGTCTCATATGGGGGTGTGACGGTCGACCCGGAGAGGACACAAGGCATCCGGGATTTTCCTCCCCCTAGGGATGCGAAAGGTGTTGCCAGATTTGTTGGCATGGTCAATTTTTACCATAGATTTATCCCTAATGCCGCGGAGATTGCTGTAGCTTTAAACGAACTCAGGAAAAAGGGTACCAAATTTGTATGGGGAGAGAGGCAACAGCGGGCCTTTGATACCCTCAAGGAGGCGATCGTCTCTCCCCCTGTGTTGAGGATGCCTGATTTTTCAAAAAAATTCATTTTGCAAACGGACGCGAGTTCTGTTGCGCTCGGGGCGGTTCTGTCCCAGGAAGTCGATGGTGCTAGGCAGCCGGTGGCATTTATATCCCGGACCTTGACCCAACAAGAGAGGAAGTCTTCAGTGTATGAACTACAGTGTCTTGCTGTTGTGTACGCTCTAGATAAGTTCAGGCGTTTCTTGGAACACGCTGAGTTCCTGTTGGAGACCGATAATCAGGCTCTCTCCTGGCTTCTCGCTCATCCCC
This sequence comes from Magicicada septendecula, assembly GCA_034769895.1. Taxonomy (NCBI): domain Eukaryota; kingdom Metazoa; phylum Arthropoda; class Insecta; order Hemiptera; family Cicadidae; genus Magicicada; species Magicicada septendecula. The sequence goes on along the minus strand of CM068375.1, from coordinate 54,858,267 downwards.
GGCAGCTGGGTAAAATAGGGCGTTGGGTGGTCAAGATCTCATCCTTTAAATTCAAAATGCAACACATCAGGGGAACACAAAATGTTGTTGCAGACGCCTTGTCACGTATGTTCTCCCAACCCAGCGAGGCCAATTCTGAGCAACCCTGTTCCGTTCTGCTGGATTTTCCTTTGGCTTTTACTGATGTGTTACCCCATCAGTTAAATGATGAAGAGTTGGGTCCTATCATCCAACACCTAAAAGAGGGTAACGTGCAGGTACCATATTTTCTGTCCAAGGGCGTCCTGTGCTGCCGAGAACGAAAAGGACGTGCCCCGAAGGTTGTGCTGCCTAGCAAGCTCGTGCCAATGGTCTTCAGCTACTATCATGATTCCCCAATAGGTGGCCATAAGGGAATTTCGAAGACCATTTCCAGTATTAGGAGGCATTTCATCTGGAAGGGCATGGACAGGGACATCGCGGCTCGTGTGAAAGCATGTCATCTCTGTGGCTTGAGTAAGCCTGCTCAAAACACTAAATTGGGTCTATTGTCATCTGATGTGGCGAGCAAACCCATGGAGAAGTTATTCATAGACTACGTGGGACCTTTCCCTCGTAGCAAGTCAGGTAATGCTTACCTACTTGTTTGCGTGGATGCTTTTTCCAAGTTTGTCTGGCTACTGCCCTTACGACAGGCAAACACTCGCTCAACTATCCTTATGCTACAGACCCATGTCTTTCAGCATTTCGGTTTTCCGTCCACCATTGTCTCTGACAATGGACCACAGTTCATTTCAAAAGATTTCCGGCGAATGTGTTTCGCTAACGGCATCAAACATGTGACCACTTCCCCGTACTACCCTCAACCGTCCCACGCGGAGAGATTTAAACGGAATCTCCGTTCAGCGCTTATCGCCTATCATGCTGAACAACAGGATTGTTGGGACCAAAATTTAAAGTGGTTGCAATTGGCATTTAACACGGCCCTACACGAGAGTCACAAGGCCGTACCCTTTGAAGTCATGTTCGGTTCTCGCCGAGTTTGCCGTTGGACAATTTGTGGCACATTGATGATCTTCTGCCGAACGATCCTGAGGTCACGACTGTGGACAGATGGCGGGAGGTCCGGAGGAATTTGCTTCGTGCGCACGAACGCGTCCGTAGTCGCTACAATCAGGGGCGAATTCCGAACCCATTTAAGATTGGCGACTTGGTCTACTGTCAGAGCCATCCGATCAGCTCAGCCATAAATAGGAGGGCCGCTAAACTATGTTATCGTTGGTCGGGACCATACCGCATTCTTCGGTTTGTGTCGCCCGTCACAGTGAAATTGGGTGATCCCGGAGGGGATGTTGAAAGAGTAACCACTCATATTTCGAAGCTAAAGTTTTGCCATAGGGCATGAGTTAGGGATGACAGTTAGGCCCATAAAAAAAGGGGGGAATACTATTTGGGGTTCCTGGATCTCAGTTATTGGAATTGGGAGGCCTTGGTGGTCAGTACTCAAAGCGGGATCCTGCGATTCTTCTCTTTCTCCTGTTCTTTTCTGTCTCTTATATCTGCATGCGGACCAGGGCCCGGCGAGCATGCAGGACTCACACTTACATCTTCTCTTTCAGACACACACTCACTAACTCACACCTCTTCCTTCTGCCTTTTCATTTTCCTGTGTTACTGAACTCACCAAGAGCGTTTTAGAATCTGAGAATTTCCAGGTTTCCCGCAGCCGTCGTGCTTGAGGACTTGTTTGTTTTGGGTCAACCATGTTGCCCTTTTGGGGTGAGGGTGTGCCGAACTGGCTTCGGCAACGTATTATTAGTATTTTAAAAACGAGCGCCGCTGACGTCACGCACTGCCACACTGTTACGATAGTTTGTTTTGCTGGTCGGTTATACACACAAACGGTTGTGCAGCTACGCAATACAGCTGGCGCTGCCAGCCAGCTGTGTCTGTACATTCCTGCATTCGGAGGTTACTTGGCTGGACCGAAACGTTGTATCGGCCTCATTTCTGCTTGATCCTCCAACCTGTTCATCTGGTCTCGGCTGGCGGCAAACTTCTATCCAGGACTTCCGAACCTATCACTATGATAGGCTAGATAAAGTGTTGTTCCAGGTACGTGCAAGTCTGCGGGTTCTGAAAATATTCTAACCCCAAATATATTTTGTGTTTCAGCTTTCATTATGAGTTATGCTTGTGTGTATGTGTGCGTATAGAGCAGTTTTTAGTTTGGGCATTAATGCTATTACAAAATCAAATTAAATTATGAATGTGAGAGTCGTGGGTCAAGTTGATTTCAATAGAGAATATGCTAATGTATCTTGCACTCAGCTGTTTTGATGTAATTAATAACTACGAAAGACACAGCAAATCAATTTGAATATTTCAATGAAACATTAAGAAAGTAATTGCTAGACGAGCTTAATACCGTTTAATCTGAATTAGTGGCGATGTGTGTGTGCGCTGTTGCTGCTTAAAGTAAGTGTTGGTATTTAATGTGGACGGCCTAAGTGGCGTGATTTTCTTTATGACACCCTCTACAACCTATTGTATGTCCAGGTGCTCGACCAAGGGCGAGATGGGTGTCAGGGGTGGACGAACATCTGTCCACCCTAATGGCAGAGACGATCTTATAGCCACAATGCCGTCAGTCGAGGACTTTTCCAACGCTAAGCTGCACCAGGGACTTGTGACACGACTGTGACATCACTGATCCACGCCTATACGAACTAAGTACACCGGACAATCCAGGTGGGAAAATTCTGATTATCTATTTCTCTCTCTCTCTACAACATGTGAATGCACAGAAGCCGCCAGAAGCTCACTCGTGAAGTTCTGAACATTATACTCTAGCACAAACTCTCGTGTTCAATTATGTTATTGCATGTGTGAACATTACCACAGTACACCTAATGAAGTATCTTATAACTGTATAATGTGTAAGAAGTTACACACATACACACACATCCGCAGTTTGCTGTAAGATCTAACTTTCATCTAATTAAGACCATTAGGGAGTTAATTATCTCGTGCTATCATGTCATCTGGTCATGGCTGAGTTTAATAACGTAGCGGGGGTTGTCTGATGCTGTAGATGAGAAACGATTTTCTTTCACACACATACTTAACGCTTAATGATTAAGGTAAGGGGTCGTTTGGCTGGTTGAGTTTCGGGGCGGTCACTTACATTCTCTGGTGTGAACTATGCTTGTGAATATGCTGGCAAATCTATGCTTAGGAGCTGAGATATTCCATTTACGTTGTCATTTATATTTGTATCTATCTATACATATTAGGGTTCCTTCATTTACTGTAGTTGGAATGGGTTTATGAGGAGGTTAGTGTTGAAATGAGGGATGTTTTGTTATTCATGTCGTATATGTGTTTGTGTGTGTAATTTTACTATATATTTTTTTTGGGGGGGAATATGTAACGGATTTAAAAAGGAGAATAACCATAAATGTGCTTACTGAGACAACAGGCTAGCCTATTTGATATTATACAACACTGATGGATTAGTATTGCTTTATGAATGAGATTATTACTAACTTTGACTCATACATAATCAGGCAGAAATTTTTGCAATTAGTTTAATATCAACTCACTTACTTTGTGACATTATGAATTAATGGATATACATATATATATATATAATTCTGCCTTTAATGGTGTGCTCACACAATCACGAACTTGTCATGTATGTAAAATCTTGCAGGTTGAATAAAGCACACGCTTGTTGGTTAAAAGAGTTTTTCATTTGCAAGTCCTGTCATTCACCTGGGGGGACATGTCTGTAATTGTATTTGGGCCTTGCACACTTTTGCTTCCTCTAGGTTTTTTTACCTAGTTCTAAATATGATGTCTCTCCCCTTTTACAAAAAAAAACTTAATAAAAATAAAATTAAATAAAATTCAAAAAAAATTACAAAACTTAAAAAAAAAAGGGGGGTTTCAACTTTGAGTCAGAGTAGTTCTTCGAATCAAAAGACCATATCTGTGAAGAAACTGTATACACCAACCAAAATTGACACAAAATTATATTGTCTATTTCAAGACACTGAGCAATTTCCTAGCTTGAATCTATACCATTCAGTAGTAATGGTGAAAGCCCCACTTTTATTAACTTGACTAGATGCTTTTCTATGTGTACTTCTGGAAACGTAGCATTTTTACCAGATCAAGAATGCCGATCATAAGTAGTAACACTTGATATGTCTTTTTGCTTTTTTCCACTGCTGAACATTAGTTTCCACTACATCAGATTTACAAACAAGTCTACAACGTGAACAAATAACTGATAGAGAAGAGGTGAAAACTGTGAACCAAATTGCCAGTAAATTTCATTTTACTATTACTAAATCCAAGCCTGAAGTATTACTTTAAGCAAAGTTGACAACTCTGCTATGCACAGTCTGACCATACATGTGCTGATCTACAGTTTAGCATGTAAATTATATTATGTGTGTATAATGCGCACCCACATTTTTGGGAAGAAAATCTAGGAGAACAAAGTGCGCATTATACACAAGTAAATAAGGTACTATCTTTATGTTATATAATTTTAGTAGCTGCCAAAGCTATAAGGAGGGGTTAGTATTCAAGAGGGAACAATAGGATGAATTAAGTAAAGGTAGTAGGAGAGACTACAAAGAATTCCTGGGGGGACCAGAAAAAAGAGTTACACCAGTATTCTAATTGGTTACTGGCTAATTACTTTACTGGCTGTAAGCACCTTAGAACCAGTCTGTAGATGTGACAGGTTCCTGTGACCAGTAATAAATTATTTAAAATAACACAAAATTTTTGTTACTAGGTGTTTACACGCATGTCAGTGGAGACAATCTCGGTGGTCATGCTGTGCGTGTGATTGGCTGGGGAGTTGAGAAGAAAACACCATACTGGCTGGTGGCAAACAGCTGGAGGAGGCATTTTGGTGAAAACGGCTACTTCAAAATAGTGAGAGGAAAGAATGAATGTGAATTTGAAAGTTACGTCACAACTGGACTTGTCCAACCAAAATAATCTGTATTATAACGCTTGACAGTGACAGAACATTGCTGTACTGGACTTCTCTCCAACAAGAATATATCTGAGAGTGATTATTGATTGTAAATATATGTGTAATAAATTATATTGTAAATATTTTAATAAGCATGTTTTTAAAAATTAAGGACTGGTGGGTTGTCAATGTGTGAATAAACATTTCGATGTGATGAAAGATTTCTATGAGATATGAGGTGTCTGTTAGAACTGTAAATATACAGTATTATTATTGGGTTCTTCAGTCTTTCAACTGGTTTGTACCCCCCCCCCCCCCATATACCCGTGGTGCGTGTATTACTGAGTCTCTCACAGGTATATGGGACCTACAGTTTTATGCCGGATCCGAATGGCATAGTTGGGGAGGATTTATACTAGGCAGGATGCCTCTTGCTAGTTTGCCATTGCCTTGTGAGGGGGAATGGTCGTATCTAAATCAGATGGCCCCAGTGGGAATTGAACCCGCACCAACAGCGTAGCAGCACCATATGCTAACCAATATGCCAAGACCGCTCCAATATACAGTATAACCTTGTTAAAATATTCCTGCTTTGTATGCTATACTCTGTACAGTTAGTGCTCTTTGTTCAGTACATGTGGCACCTTTATATACTACCCCATTTACTACACTCAAATTCTATATAATACACTTTTTTCATGACAATTTTCGGTTCAATTCCATCAGTGTTGTAAAAAATACATTTACCATGATGGTAATGTTTTAGTCATTCTAATCTTCCCACCTATCTCTGCACCATTCACTTTCAAAAACTTGTGCCAGTTAAACAACAGCATTTTTTGAAAAGGGAAAATTATAGTAGCAGAAAGTTAATATTTAACAATACAACAATGTTTGCTACAATCGCAACAATAAACAAATAAAGAAAATTAATGAAGAAATTTGTGTTAGTGGTTAAAATCACAAGCAGAATTATCACTGTTGCACACCACTATATAAAAATATTCCGATTAGCGCTTTCAAGCTTCACAGCTCATCGTCAGATCGAAAGTGAACAAATAACATAAAAACAAACCCTTCACCCCCACCCCACCACACCCTGTTCACACACAACAAGCTATAATTCAATGTCCCTTTCCCCCCTCTGAGCCCTGTCCCTCTGTCTGGACAGTTATATATTTTTCTAGCAAATTCCTTGTGTTTCAGTGTTGTGTGTGTGTGTGTGTGTGTGTGTGTGTGTGTGTGTGTGTGTGTGTGTGTGTGTGTGCATGTGTTTGCATTCCTTTTAAACCTACCCGTCTTTCTCCCCCACATCTGGGCCAGTCACACACCCTTATTTAAAAACATCAAATTAGTCCTCTGCAATTTAATTCTTAATCTTATCTATCTGTCCTCTATCATTTACTTCTTAATTATGTTACAAAATATTTCTTCATTATCAAATTTAATTTTAGTATTAATTAAATTGTCTAACTCTTTTTCTCTTTCTTTCAATATTTCTAACTCCTCCCTAAGCTTCCTTTCAACTGTGTTATTTACTACTTTTACAATTTCGTAGTCTTCCAAAGGATTAACAAACTTATGGTTGTCTTCTATGAAATGTCTTGCATATAACGAATTCGTTGTTCTATTACCTTCTCCACGTTTGTGGTCAGACAACCTGCATACAAATTTTCGTCCTGTCTCCCCTAGGTACACTTTGTTGCAGTCTTTACATTTTAATTTATAAATTCCGCTTTTCTGTAAAACTGGAATTTTTTCTATATTTTTATTCCTTATCTTATCAAATACCGTTTCACATTTTTTAATAGCTATATCTACTCCAATTAAAACATTTTATAATTTTTCTAGTATGTGAACCTAGATACTTTGTCTGTTTCACCTAGATACTTTGTAGGTTCACATAAATAAAGATATAGGTTATGATGTCAAAGGTGGTGTATGCATCTTAAGAAACTTCTTAATAGTGCGTGAATTCAGAGTTATTTCAGTTTGAATTTAAAAGTGGATAAGTTAAGATAGAAGTAACTTATAAGCGAGTATAAAAAACAATGTTTTCATAGCGAATGTATTCAGATCGTAGTTTCAGACAATATAAATGCGCTTGTTTCAGTTTGAATTTATAAATTGATAAGCTGAAATCTATAGAGGTATCGTATTGTTAGAATAAGTTTAGGAGACACTAATTTAACAAATACCTTATTTCACCATTAACACAATGAATTATAAAACGACAATTAAATTCGCAGCGCGTGCAAGTACTGTAGACATTTTATTGAAAACCTATTTAGCTGTTCGCCCTCTCCCAGAGTTAGAAATCGAGCAGAAGCATCACGCGCAACAGAATTCTTCTCCAGATATAAGAATAAAGTTTATGACATGTTCTTAAACAGGTGCGCTACAGAGTATTCCTCCAGTGAGAATGCGAACGTAACAGTATAAGGAAGATTATACAATATAGAAGTAATATAACGTTAAAACAAGAATAGGTGCCTATGAGCCTATGAATAAATTATGAACCCGAGCAACGCTGGGTAAATTGGCTAGTAAATAATAAAATGACAAAGCTAACAAAACTGTTTAAAAACACGGACATTAAAATAGCATACAAAACTAACAAAAATTATCTACAAAAACTAAACAACCCACACAACAAAGATAATACAACAACCAATGGTATATACAAAATTGAATGCCAAGATTGCAATAAATGTTACATAGGACAAACAAAAAAACAACTGAAAAAACATTATTTTGAACACCTAAACACATACAAAAAACCAGAAATATACAAACTAATTTGGCCACACATGCAATAAACACTGGACATGAATTCCCAGACATAACCAACATGACACTAATAAAACACATACCACACAAAGGAACCATAATGAACATTTGGGAAAATTTACAAATATACAAACATAAAACACAAAACAAACTAATACCTGAACAAATACAAATCAATACAAAACATGACACATATTTCAAAGCACTCAACATCGAAAATACACAAAATAATAATACATACACCACAATTACACACAATAACACCACTTTAAAGTACCAGAGACCAACAAGAAACCACAATAACGACAAGCCAACACACAAGTACTTCACCAAACGCAAAATCACGAAGGCTGAGGATGAGAACACAATGGTTCTCGAAACATGTTCCTAATAAGGAAAAAAATATCTTGAGGTAATTTCTTTATAAATATTAAATATAATATTCAATATTATATATATTGTAACAGTACAGAATGAAGGGGTCTGTAATCTAAAGTTTTTTCCTAACCAGTGTAACCCCTCTTTCCTTTTATGCCTTTTATCTATAGAGAAAACAAACTTCTTTTTATTTCTTTTTTTTATTTTTATATTTATTTATTTTTTTTGAAAGAGAGGCCACTAGTTATTTAGAACTAGGCAAGAGCCTAGAGAAGCCAAAAATGTGCTGGGTCCAGCATGATGGGACTCACAAATGAAACTCGGCTCTAGATAACAATAACAGCATTTATTGTATTCTGGTTTTGTACAATATATGCGCCCTTGAAAAACAAGATAATTACAAGTATGTTACAGTAAAAAATAGCTCACTTTCAAAAACCCCCAATCATTATTATAAGTCCATTGACATAGGCATCGCCAAATAGTTGAGCTGATTATTTATGGCACATAAATAATAATAATAATATGAAATGGCGCATAGTCTCGACCCTCCCAGTAATTGCACAAATCATAACACGATATAAATATATATATATATATATATATATATGCATAATCACGTATACTAATCAAACAATCACATAAGGCATAACACACAACATATAATTGACATAGAAACACATTTACATATAAATGGCACATCACATGTTCACCTGGTTAGCAGCGTATATTTTGTCATCATGCACCCTCAACCCTCTTATTCAGACCAAGTATCCGGCCCACAGTAATTTTCAATAAATAAGAAAAATAACTAAACCCCAAAACCCCAATTAATACATCCCCAAAGAGTAGCGTAGACATGCCCCAAAATTCCGAGTATATGGACAGCCAAGGTCATTCTGGCTAAATAGCCCGAACGGCACACAAATACCACGCAGAAGTTTAACTATCAATTCCGGATCTCAATAACGATAATAATAATGAGTGCCATCACTAGGTTAACATGGATGCCCGGTTGCATAACCGCATTTCTCATATCTTTATTTTTCTGACAAAATTTGTATGGATAGTGGAACGTGACCACTCATAAATACTCCTAACTGATACTGATTAGTCTTGTATTCTTTAACATTAATTAATTGGTACTGTGAGCAATAAAAGGTTAATAATTACAAAATTTAAACTATGGCAAAATATAAACTATGACAATATTAAACTGGCTATGGCAAAATTTAATGGTTACCAAATTAGCGGAACAGTAAAATTGAATTTCGAAAAACAGAATCTATGTAATGAATGTACTGAAACATGCTTAAAGTGTTCATAAAAAGATTTGACCTCAGGCACGGTCATGCGTCTGGACGAGATCCAGCAAAATATGACATGATACAGTCCTGTGGTAAACGGCACCTACGGGTGTCGTCCATCTGTTAAAACACCACCCCGATCTTAAGTAATAGGCAAAAACTCCAACCCAATTAACAAGAAATAATTGACCATCGAATTCCCAACTGGCACGGATACATCTGCACATGCCTGCTCAACACAGAAATAATTTAATGCCGACCGCTTTTACAGAAAACTCAGCTCGATCCGGGTGTTGCATAACCCTGGCCAAGTTTACAATTCCCAGAATGTGACATACACTAATATGCTAATGAGGCGTAGGCCTTAATAAGAAAATTACAAAGTAACATGTAAACCCATTGCCCGAAACTAAGTCTCCAGACTGGAGAGTCCCCACAAGTGTCTCAGAAAGAGTTTATCGGCCACAAACATTTTGTTCAAAAGGCTTAAATCTCACCTGGTTAGCAGCATATGGGTAGAGGGTCCGGTTGAGTGTGTGTGTCCGTCCATCCTGGCTGACAGCTGACGGAAGTGTTTGAATCTATATCATGGACGGCAGGTGTTCGGCCATCATCTGGAGCGAGACAGATTCCCGTCTACATCGGAAACCCTTCACAATTATATCTGTGATTACTTACAGGTCTAATAAACCACACTCCCTCATTTACCCAGCTGACATTTCGTGACATGGTCAGTTTACAAACTCCGAAAATTCACTTATGTATAGAACCCCCTTGAATCAAATAAACCCTTTCAAAATAACACTTTTAAATATTATAATATATAATATATCCAAATATAGTCATTCCCCATGATAATCATTTCAATTAAATAGTTATCCACAAGTTTTCATGAAGCACTTAACTCCCCCTGACAGGAACTAGCAAACTTTGACAAGTTCGTGATGTACAATCATTTCAGAAAAATAACTGACTTACGGCCTATTCTGGTTTAATGAGTTGAGTATCATTATTATTATATTACTATAACACTTTATTACATTATTACTACTAATATTTGTTAGCCAGCGTTAAGATTGAAACATACATAAAACAAATTTAACCTGTTGCCTGCCACGTGGTGATCAATCACTGCAAAACCTATCGCACTGCATCTGCGTTAATATCAAATAAATACAATTTGTTTTTATGAATTATTAATTTATATATGTTAACACACTTACCGGGAGGTCGCGTAGACTTCTACTTATCCACAGGAGCAGCTAGAAGACAAAAACTTTTACATTGACTCTGTCAGCCGGATATAGACGCTGCTATGTTGAATGACAAAATTGGACTGACCAAACCAGTTGCTGAAAAAACGGTACGAAGCCTCGGGCATAGAGCGCGCGCGGATCGGCCGGGAGGAAAGATAATTCATAACGACAGCAAAGTCCGATTATCCGTACGTAATTCTTACGTACACCCTCGCGTAGTCAAATACGTAATTTTAATCATTCCGCTATATAAAGGAACACCGCCGCGTTTTTCCCAAAACACGGCACACCAGAGTATATTTTGTTAACGGATTGTAGCTCCGTGTAAGGTACAGCAGTAGTATAGGTATGTATGTGCTGGGACAAGGTCAATGACCCCGGAAGTAAACAAAGATGACCTTGACCCCCGGAAGTAAACAAAGATGACCTTGACCCCGGAAGTAAACAAAGACGACCTTGACCGCCCCCGGAAGTAAACAAAGATGACCTTGACCCCGGAAGTAAACAAAGATGACCTTGACCGAGACCTTGACCGCCCCCGGAAGTAAACAAAGATGATCTTGACCTAGAACAAGGTCACGGCCAAGTTCAAGGTCAATGTCAAGGTCACGCCCAAGGTCAAGGTCACGACGAAGGTCAAGGTCTCGATCAAGGTCAAGGCCGGTTATGACGTAAGCAACAAGATCTCCAATGACTTGTTCAAGGGAATTACGCAATAACATGTGAACGCGCGCGGTTGACCTTTCGATTAAACCACACCCAATAAAATTGTGTAATAACACGCGTTTTCATCATGATAGAAAAGTTGGTGTACGTGTGTTTCGGGTTCGCGTGTTTACATGTAATCGTTTCCAGATAGCGTTTAAAATATGCGTTTTTAATATATTACTTTTTTATATGTGACGATTGTCATTCTGTAGTAAAACGTGACGCGGAAAGTTGGGTTTATTGTATAATGGAGGAAGAGAAGGAGTCAACAGGTGATAATAAGGAGAACGGTCTATTTAAAGAGCACAGTATGACCGATTCTACGTCTACCCACCAAAGAGTGAAATTTGACATTGCAGATTGTGTATCCGCTCCTGATAAATCACATACGGAGTTATATGAGAGGAGGTTATCATTTAGGAATTGGCCTCTATCATATATTTCTCCAACAGCTTTAGCAGCTGCGGGGTTTTATTATTATCCACAAGTTTCTTACGACTGTTGCGATTGTGGTAATAGCAGACCGGACGATAGAGTACGCTGTTATTCCTGCGGGCTCGAATTAGGTCTTTGGAAGGTTGGTGATGATCCGTTCAATGAACATGAGAAGTGGTCGCCGAAATGTGAAGAAGTAAAGAAAAGGAGTGACACATTAAAAAATTAGTTATGTCTGGAAAAATTGTATATTATTTAGATGGGACAGCAGCATGTTTCAAATCAAGCATATTGACAAATCTTTATCAAAATAATGTTTGTTTTACATCCTCATCCGATTTGACTCTGTTGCGAAACGAATTTCCAGAGTTGTATACCCGCACCGATGGAATACAATTTAATACGATTAGTTGGTACTCTATGTATCAGACACAACTATTTTTAAATGGTGAAATTGGAAAAAATTATAAAATAATGTGTTGTGACAGATCGCCCGTAGCACCGTTTGTGTATGGTATAGTTAATAAAAAAGGTGAAAAATTAAGTGTTCCAGAGTTACAGGAAATTATACCTTCGTGGATGTTAGATTATTTTAAATCATCTAATGTGTTGATTTTAATAGATTCAGATATTAAAAGTGTTAAGGAACGATTATTAAAAAGAAACGGTTTTGACACTAATTTAGCAACAGATGAATATTTTTTGTTACAAAATTATTATTTTAAATCTATTGCCGAAATTTGTAATATTATGTGTTTAGATATAAGCGGTAAAACGTTTTCAGATGTTTATACATATATTGAAAACTGGATACTGTATAAATAAAAAAATTGATTATAAAGTTTTTATTTTTTGTTTTTCCTAGATGGTGCCCCGTTTTCCAATGTGTAAATGATGACGTATTATATCAATTAAAAGATTTGATACAGAAGTTAATAATACAAAGGAAAAATTAAAAAATATTTATACCGCGCTAGGCGGTTAGTTGACCTCGATATTGTGTAATAACCAGAAAGTGAATGTGTGTTGCGTAAGTCGGTTAACTACATCCTGCTTGCATTACAAAAAAACAGCACGTGTTCCACTTGCTATATAAACTGTATTTAATTTTACACAAAGCGCGCCGAGGCGTTAACGCTTGCCGGATCAAGAGAACGTAAAACGAAAGCCCACCTCAATGGATCATGAGAACGTAAAAACGGAAGGAGGAGGAGCGTCTCCTACATAAATGGTTTTTTTCTCCAAAACGTCTATATATTTTTTTAAGAATAATACGATTTTCGCGTTTAACGAATTTACTGGCAAGCTATCAAAAACGGAAAGAAATAATCTTTCAGTGTTTGGATTGGAATGTGTAAATGATGACGTATTATATCAATTAAAAGATTTGATACAGAAGTTAATAATACAAAGGAAAAATTAAAAAAATATTTATACCGCGCTAGGCGGTTAGTTGACCTCGATATTGTGTAATAACCAGAAAGTGAATGTGTGTTGCGTAAGTCGGTTAACTACATCCTGCTTGCATTACAAAAAAACAGCACGTGTTCCACTTGCTATATAAACTGTATTTAATTTTACACAAAGCGCGCCGAGGCGTTAACGCTTGCTGGATCAAGAGAACGTAAAACGAAAGCCCACCTCAATGGATCATGAGAACGTAAAACGGAAGGAGGAGGAGCGTCTCCTACATAAATGGTTTTTTTCTCCAAAACGTCTGACGCCTGGGGAAATCACTAAACTAAAATCTATAGCTAACAGACCAGACTCAACTATAAGACCGTTTATGAAAGAATTAATAAAAGATTTATAGTTTAAAAATTTTTGTTAAATATTTATTTTTAATCTCCTATTTATATATTTTCATCATATGCTTTCTGTCGGGGTATATATATATATCCTCTTTTTATAAGTCGCATTCAGTATGGCTTTGCAGAGTGATACGGAAAACGTGCACGCTTTGAATTGGCGCGTTTATTTTGTAGATCACTTAGGTTTAGGAGAGTATTCTTTTAACGATGTGTGTTATCTAATAATTAACGAATTTTCTGAAGCGGATGTTATCAAATTTGAAAGGAAAGAGTGTATAATTAAGATTCATTTTCCAGTATCTTATTCATATACAGATGTGTTGAAAAAATTAGAAAGATGTCGTTACCAAATACTAATAGACATAGACTGTGAAGAAGAAACAAAAGATATAATCGGTTCAAGATGGTGACAATATGCGAAAAGTTTTTGTTAGATTTTTTTGAAAATGAGGGTTTTATTCATACACCAGGTTCAAGAATTATTGTTTGTAGCGAGTGCGGATTTAAAACAAAAAATTATTTTACTATCACACATATTCAATTTATACATAAACTTTCACATCCGAAATGTAAAAGAGTTCGTTATTTGCCTTACAAATATGAAAACTATGCAAAATCTAAAAAGTGTATTGCGGATTATTCAGATGCAAAGATGTGTGTTAGTGCAACTGAGGAAATGATGGAAACTACATTCTGTGCTTGGCCAAAACGTTTACCAGCAGCCGATAAGCTTTTATTAGCGGGATTTTTTTATACAGGAAATAGCGATGAAGCAATGTGTGTAGAATGTAAAGTTGTTCTTGACGAATGGGAAGCGACCGATGATCCTTGGACTGAACATCAAAAAGCATCACCAGATTGTTTACTAGTAAAATTACATAAATCGCAATTGTAAAATAAAATATGCAACTGTGCAATTGTAAATAAAAAATGTGATAACAGAAATAGTATGCGTTTATTAACTGATTTTTCAACCTATTTAATCACTTTGTTACTGTATTTAGAATAATAATGAGTGTTAGACAGATTATCAGCGATGAACTACACAAACAAGCCAGACGGAATTTTCCAACACGTAATGTAGAGTTGAAAGGCGTTCACGATTTGTACCAAGCCGACCTCGTAGACATGATATCGTTTTCAAAGTTAAATAAAGGTTATAAGTATATATTAACAATAATAAACTGTTTTAGTAAATATGCGTTCCCCATTCCTTTAAAAACAAAATCTTCAAACGATATTGTGGAAGCTCTTTCACCTATCTTACGAGCGAACAAAATGAAACATTTACAAACCGACCACGGAAAAGAGTTCTATAATTTACACGTTCAACGATTGCTTGGTTATTATAATATAAACCATTATTCTACTTATTCTGATAAAAAAGCGTCCATAATCGAACGTTTTAATCGCACATTAAAAAACTATATGTGGAAGTGGTTTACTTCTAGCGGGGAATATACATGGATTGAAATTCTTCCCAACTTATTACATAAATATAATAATAGCGTACACAGAACTATTAAGATGAAACCAATAGATGTAGGCTTACATAATGAAGAGTTAGTCCTATCACAAATAAATAAAAAACGATTACTACTTAATAAGAAACCTCCAAAATTTAAAGTTGGTGATAGAGTAAGAATTAGTAAATATAAGAAAGTATTTACAAAGGGTTATTTACCAAATTGGACAAACGAAATATTTACAGTTGATAGTATTAAACCAACAGCACCCAGGACTTATATTTTAAGAGATGATAAAGGAATCGTATTAGATGGGGGGTTTTACGAACAAGAAATTAGTAAAACAAAATTTGGAGATATATTTTTAATCGAAAAAATATTAAAGCGTAGAGGTAATAAATTATTTGTTAAGTGGTTGGGATATGATAAATCTAGCAATAGCTGGATTGATAAAAATCGTGTTATTTAATCTGTATTAGTTATTATCAAAATGAAGTTTGTACAACAAACAAAGAGACTGCGTATCCGCAACTTTGGTAAATCGATAGAAAAAGAGAACAAAGTTCATAGCGATTTATTACCAAATAATGTCAGATGTCTTATCATAGGCCCCAGCGACACAGGGAAGACAAATTTAATGTTAAATCTGCTGTTTGATCCTAACGGGTTATATTTTGAAAATGTATATATTTTTTCAAAATCGCTCTATCAAACAAAATATAAATTTTTAGATATGGTTTTATCCGATATGTCGGAAATAGATTATTATAAATTTTCTGAAAATGATCAAGTGATTCATCCTGACGATGCTAAATCAAATTCGGTTATTATATTTGACGATGTAGCGTGCGAGCAACAGGACAACATTAGAAACCATTTTACAATGTGTAGACATAAAAAAAACAATGTTATATATATATGTCAAACTTATGTTCGAATACCAAAACATTTGATACGCGATAATGCAAATTTAATAATTATTTTTAAACAGGACGATTTAAATTTAAAACATATATATAGTGATCACGTAAATACAGACATGACGTTTGAAGTGTTTAAAGATATTTGTACAAAAGCGTGGACACGACGGAAAAAGGGTTTCCTTGTAATAGATAAAGAAAGCAATATGAACTGTGGAGGGCGTTACCGTTTTGATTTTGATATCTATATTAACGACTTGTAATTGTTCGTTCAATTATTTTTCATCATGGCACCGAGAAAGTCACGTTCTCTAGATGAGTGTGAGAAGCTTGCTAAAGAGATTGGGAAGATAAGAAAGAATATTCGAAAGAAACATCAGACTTTAACACAAAACATTATTGATGAAGAAGAACTTGCAGAAAAATCGTTAAGGCCCGTTGTCGCTCCATTACAAAAGTTAGTACAAGAAAAGAACACTGTTACACCGCCAAGTAAGGAGAAAGAACGAGATGCGGATGTTGAAATGGACGATATTCAGGAGCGATTAAAAAACAAAAGGTTTTCAGATGAATCTGAAAACAATACATTATCGAATAAACGCCCAGCACCACCAAATACACCGCTTCCGTTACCGCGCGAAGAAGAAAAAACGTATGAAACGCTACCTACAGCAGAAGAATTGATATCAACACCAGAAGGACGAAAATCGATTGATCATTATATTGATATATGGTTTAAAGGACTGCTAGCGAGACAATATATGCGTAAATTTTTTGATGATGATAATCACGATATCGATCACGTTTTTGGTCCGTATTTTACGAATGGTACTACTTTAATGTTGGGTAAATACCCTATGAAAATTGAAGAAAATGATGATATTATAATCAACGGTTTTACATATAAAGGTACGCCTGGTTTGTACGATCTTATTTTCAAAAAACACCCGGACGCATATTTATATTCGGAAGAAGACTTAAACGCATATTCACATATGATAAGTAAAACAGGTGCATATTTAAATTTAACGACAAATAGAGTAAAAAGCAGCGCTAGTTACAAATATAAAAATATAATTAAACCGATTATTTCAACATCTAAACCGGAAAATCGTGGTCGAGGTTTATTAAAATTAAATAACAACAAGCCTAATTATGTCTATTGGGATGATATAAACGAATTATGTAAACGGCTACAATTGTTAATCGCTTCTCAAAGTGCTGGTCATTCAGGTCATAGCAATGAGATATTATCAATTATAGAAGAATTGCATGAGGCGGGGATAATAAAAGAAGACGGTGCATCGTTTGAGGCCATATTTTCAAAATGAGCGTTGACAAATTCGGACACTATAGTGGAGAACTGGTGACAGGATCAAAAATTCAACGCGGTCCACCGGGTGAGGGGTTTAAATTAACAAAGGATGGAAATTTTAATATAAATAACAAAAGGCTGTGCAATGTTGGAGACCCGAAAACGGATAATGAAGCTGTGAACGTTAAATATGTGAAACAAAACTCGATTACTTTATCAAATATTGGTAATCATTTCGATGTTAAAATGAAAAAAATTACTAATTTAGCCGATCCGCAAGAACCTTTTGATGCTGCGAATAAAATATATTGTGAAAATACGATGAAAACTTCTTTAGTTAATAGAATTCCGGTTAAGGTGAAAGATGGTTCTGTTTATTCGTTTAAAAATAATCGTGTTACAAATGTTGCTTCACCCATATCTAAACTCGATGTTGTAAATGTAGAATATTTAAGAAACAATACTATTATATTTAATAAAAAAAGAAACTCTTTTGATGCTGAGAATCACGTTATCGAACGACTACAAAATCCTAAAGAACAAGAAGACGCCGCAAATAAATTTTATGTGGATAATAAATTACCCAATTCGCTTGTACAACCTGGGTGTTGCGACTTTAAGAATAATAGATTAATTAATGTGGCTGAACCTGTTGATTTAACTGATGGTATAAATAAACAAACTTTAGACAATACTTTGAACACTTTGAAACACGAGGTTGAAGAATACATAGACAAAAGAGTAGATTTTAATAGTGATGGTGAGCTGGATTTTAAAAAAGCTAAACTTGTTAATGTTAGCGAGCCTGAAAGCGATTATGGTGTTGTAAATAAAAAATACGTATATGATCAGTTTCTCGAATATGATAAAAAATTGCTAAATATATTGTACAAATTATATAAAGAACTTACAACAGACAAACCTATTAAAAGTAGACACGAATTTTATATTATATATATGGTACAGAGTTTGTATGAAGAATCATAAATGCGCGTGTATCGGAACGATAAAGAGGGGAGCGGGCTAGTGGGCGACATTCTTGGTACTGTTATTAACAAATCAATCGACTTATTACCAGTTGAACTTCATATACCCGGTTATCAATATTGTGGACCAGGTACGAAGTTGGCTAAACGCTTGCAACGAGGAGACCCTGGAATTAATAAGCTTGACGCGGCGTGTAAACAACACGATATCGCCTATTCTAAATATTCAGATTCTACAAACCGTGCTAGAGCGGATAAAGACTTAGCTGAAAGAGCTTGGGAACGTGTTAAATCAGAAGACGCTTCGCTCGCGGAGAAAGCCGCTGCGTGGGCTGTAACTAATATTATGAAGGCGAAAAGCAAATTTGGTGGGGGTGTAAAGAAGAAGAAGAAGGTTTCAAAAAAGAAATGTTTGAAAGGTAAAGGATTATACTTACGACCGTATAAAAAAACGGGTGGAGGCGTTAAAAAAAAAAAATCAAATCGGCGGCGGCGGAAATAATTAAACATATCCCAATTCGCCCGCTTTCAACGAGCGAGTTATTGTTATATATTAATCGATTAAAAATTCCAAATTTTAGAGGTGTGTTTATGCGTGATACGTTACCTTTAAACGGTGCTATATGGAAAAATGAGGCTGGTATTGTTAATTTAGACAGTATTTACGGTCAAGGCACGCATTGGGTGTGTTACGTAAAACATGAGAATAAAATTAATTATTTTGATAGCTTTGGTAATTTAAAACCGCCTACTGAGCTGATTAACTATTTTTCTTCATCCATAGAACATCCTATCGAAATTAGTTATAATTATACACGAAAGCAAAAATTGGGTTCAGTTAATTGTGGACACTTATGTCTTCAATTTTTTGCGAACAATGTTTTCTTTAAGCGGCAAAGGACCTGAATTGGAGTGTGACATTTTTCCACCAATTGAATTAAATAATAACGAAAAATGGGAACTTGGATTAATCGATTTCATGACATACAATTCAATACCAAACGTGGAAGAAGGTGTAAATAATATACTATATTTTGATGGCGATAAGAAAATTGAATTACCTACAGGTTCTTACGAAATATCAGACATTGCAACATATATTAATGATTACTTAATTAAAAATTATGAACACGTTCGGGTGGTGATAAAGGCGAATAACAATACGCTGAAAAGCGAAATTTTGTCTAATGTATTAATCGATTTTAAAAAGCCTAATTCTCTTGCCTCCATATTCGGTTTTGAAGAATGTGTGCTTGAGCCTAATAAATGGTACAGCTCAACCTTACCAATAAGTATTGTTCGAGTAGAGGCCGTTCGATTAGTTTGCAATCTTGTTAGTTATTCATTTAATAACGGTATTGAAGGTCATATAATACACGAGTTTTATCCTACGGTTCCACCAGGATTTAAAATAGTTGAAATACCAACAAATGTAATTTATTTACCAGTAAACACATCGAGAATACATCGTATTACAGTAAGATTAGAAGATCAACAAGGAAGACCGATTAATTTTAGAGACGAGATAATAACGTTACGTCTACACCTGAGAAAAAAATGAGGCTTATTTTTTGCTATGGTAACACCGATAAAACGGTTGTTAACGATCTGAATAAGATCAGTAGAGATAAAAATATTAAACGATTAACACCTCAAAATAAGAAATTTTTACAATTATTGGGGTTAACAGTAATAAGTGAATATTCGAAAAAATGAGTAGTAGTATTTTAAATATATTAAACAATCCCGTATATGAAGATGATGCGATAGTAAGATTAAAATATCAGACCCATCATCCGTATACTTCAAGCACGTATAATAATAATGATGAAATTAGAATACCAATCAATCAACAAGATGTTTTTACGTTTCCACATGATAGTTATCTCTATATACTATTAGAATACACAAATAATTTAGGTGTATTTGATCAAACGTATAAATTAGTTTCAAACGCTGTGGCATTTTTATTTGATGAAATTAGATATGAAATATGTGGGTCAGAAATTGATCGAATTAAAAATGTTGGAATAACGACAACGATGAAGAATCTATTAACAATTAAACCTTATGAAGTTAATACTTTAGAAAATGCTGCTTGGAATGAAAATTTATATGGGGCTCTATCGCCATCTGAAAAAGATCTCCTATTCTGTATTCCATTAAAAATGTTGTTTGGATTCGTTGAGGATTATAAACGTATTCTGCTAAATATAAAGCAAGAACTAGTTTTAATAAGAGCATCGACCGATAGTAACGCTGTTGTTTTACCAGAATCGGTGACTGGATGTAAATTTACAATAAAACAGATATCATGGATAATGCCATATGTGTATGTAAATGATGAAAAAAAATATGATTTCTTTAAAATAATAGAGCGTGATGAACCTATATTGATCCCCTTTAGGAAATGGGAGCTTTATGAATATCCGTCTACACCACAAGCGAAGCAGCACACTTGGACTGTCAAAACGTCATCACAAGCAGAAAAACCTCGTTACGTTATTGTTGGCTTTCAGTCTGATAGGAAAAATAATATACACAAGAATTCGGCAAATTTTGATTCCGTATCACTACGTAATATTAAATTATATTTGAATTCAGAATACTATCCATACGACAATCTGAATGGTCAATTGTTACTTTTACACGAATTTTACAGACGATTTCAATCTTCATATTACTATGGTAGTAAGGACGCGCCAATGATGAATCGTGAAAATTTTATAACTCATACGCCTCTGTTTGTTATCGATTGTTCTAAGCAAAATGAATCATTAAAAACGGGTTCAATAGATGTTCGTCTTGAAATAGAAACATCTCAAAATATACCCGAAAAAACTGCAATCTACTGTCTTATTATCTATGATACAATTATACAATACACACCGTTATCTGGTTCCGTAAGAAAATCGCTTATCTAATCGTTTTATAATGAAGCATGAAGAATATTTTTACAGTATTCACGCTTTTGCATTCAATAAGAATGGTTGAATACGTTGTCGATTTTCAAGGTTTCCGAGATGACGGAAAAAACTTTATTATTAAAGAGTTGTGTATGCAAAAAATAGAAAACGCCAAGCTTGTTGGGGTTAGAGAACATCATTTATTTTTACCACCATTCGATTATAAACATTTATCAAATAAAAAGAAAAAAC
Organism: Magicicada septendecula; assembly: GCA_034769895.1. Taxonomy (NCBI): domain Eukaryota; kingdom Metazoa; phylum Arthropoda; class Insecta; order Hemiptera; family Cicadidae; genus Magicicada; species Magicicada septendecula. The sequence goes on along the minus strand of CM068375.1, from coordinate 54,836,759 downwards.
ATACAAACTGGCTTAAAGAGAGATTACACGGATTTAGTTGGAACTGCGGGCTTCAAGACTACTCTGAACTACAAACGATTTTCGATAAATTATCCAAAATTAAACGTATCTACGTGAAAGGATCGGAAAAGAAGCTGTTGTTGGAAACACAACTAAATTCGTATGCTGGAATTATCGATATCGAAACTTTAGGATGTCCATCTTTAAATATTTTGAAACGGCAGAATGTGTATAGTGTTAACTGTCCTTATAAACATAATGTAAATAAATGTGCTTTAAATAATGTTTGTTATATAAGCGATTGGTTGATGTATTATTGGAATAGTGAATGTGATAAACACCAAAAAGTTAAAAGACTTAGATGTTGGGACTGTGTAGCACAAATAAATAAATATGTATAAACTTTATGTGAAATAATAAAAAATTTTTATTATGTTATAAATAGTTTATTATTATAACATCATCATCATCATCATCATCATCAATAATTTGTATTGTTTCTTCATCTGGTGGTGGTGGTGACGGTCCCCTTCGTGGTCGTACATTTCGTACTGGTGGTGGTGATGGTAACCGCCGACGCATCGGTCTTACGACGGCTACAGGTCTTTGGATCCTCGACTGAGACGTATGTATCGTCACCATCAACAAGATGAAGAAATTGATAAAAACCTCAGTCGGTTCCATATCTGTAATTATATATAGGTTTCATGTTTGGGGATTGTGTTTTTAAAACTAGAGATAAAAATTGTGTTAAATTTTTTTATTACATAAATGTTTTACAATATACACTCAATTTTTAAATAAAAAAATACAAGATTCGAGTAAACAAGGAAAACATTAAAAATTTTTAAATTTTGTTTTTTTAACATTTTTAATATTTGCCAAATTCTTCGCAACATTTAAAATCATTTTATATAATTGAACGTATTTCAAGTCTTTAGAAGAATCTACTAAAAATGTGGCCCTGTAGGCGGCCTTAGTCCATCTATCGTTTTTAGCAACGTTTACCAAATTTTTTGTGTCAATTATTTCAATTTTGATTAAATACCCCCCTTTTTCACCAGGTGTGGTCAATGTTTTCCTTGTTCCCCCAGCTTGAAACATTACAGTTTGTTCAAAACGGAGATTGTTTTTATCATTTTCGTTAGTTTTTACGGATGTAAAAACTTTATCAAATTCGTCCTCATCCTCCTCTTCATTATCTATATCTATTGTAAACTTTTCGCTATCGTTATCACACATCATATTATTTTTTATTAAAGAATTAATAATTATAAATGTCGATTTTAATATATTTTTTTCTTTAAAATTTACAATTGTTGTATTTAAATATTCGTATACTTCATCAATATCAAACAAATAATTATTTAGTAGTGATAAATCCTTTTGCGAGCGAACTAGTTTTAATTCTAAAGCGATTCTAATATTTTTTGTTATTTCTATTAGTCTACTATATAAATTAAAAACATCTACATCATCTGAATTGACAATATCAGTTTTAATTTTCTTTAGCACATCTTCCCATAAACATAAAGACGAAAGTCCATAAAAATATAATAGCTTAAGGATGTCTTCTAATGAAACATATTCCTCGATGTGGTGAGATGGTCCAGCGATGTCCATTACTAGAAAAACAAAAAATTTATTAGCCTTCCGCTAAAAATTTATCGATTTCTAGCAATAATTCTTTATTTTCATCATTATCATTTAATCCGCTTATTCCACCCGTAGAACCAAAACCGTTATCACCTCTCTCAGTACTATCTAAAGTTGATGCCTCTCTCAGTTCCGGTTCTTCAATCTTTTCACAAATCAGTTGCGCGATTCGATCACCTTTATTTATGTTAAAATACGCTGACGAATGGTTAAAAATAACCACACCTACGTTCCCTCTATAATCTCTATCTACCACACCAGCTCCAACGTTGATGTGATATTTAAGAGCCAATCCTGAACGTGGTGCAATTCTCCCGTAACAACCGTCAGGTATTTTAACAGCTAAATCGGTTTTTACTAATTCTTTTCCGTTAGCATTAATTTTATAATTATACGCACTACGGAGATCAAAACCCCCAGACTGATTAGTTAACTTTTCAGGTGGATAAGCGTTTTTAGATAATTTTTTAAAATAAAGAATTGATGCGGCCATTATTGATTCTATAACATACAAATAATCGTTTTTTGTTACATAACTAATTTGTAAATAAAGTTTTAAAGTATACAAAAAAATAATAATTACCTGATAGAGTTTGCTGTATAAAAAGCGATGCAGAAACAACTTGCTGATTCTTCTTATTGAAGCAGTTTGAGCGTGTACAATACAATTCTAAGGCGCTTTATATATACTGTTTCTCACTATAGGAAAAGCTGGTTGACCTTTCGATTAAACCGCGCTCGAGAAAGATTATCTTGCATTGCAAAAACGGTGGGCGTGTTACACAACAATAGTTCAAAGTATAAAGATTAGATCACTCTGCTGTTCTACTTTTTACGCGACTATATAAAGATAGATAATACAACCACACACATAAGGAGCCAACAATACAGTTTACTTTACACAAGAAGAACAAGTAACTGACGTAAGTATACAAATTATACAAGGATAATAAATTTTTATAATTATAGAACCGATATGAATATCGTTTGTTTAAATATATTTTTATAGATTGCAATGGACAAAAATCTGCCATTTAAAAAAAGACAATTTGCCAGAAATACTGTTGAGGAAGAACATGCTTCATCTCGTGAAACAACACCTTCGCCACAACCTGGACCGTCACGTGTACAAGATTTGGAGTCAACAACAACATGGTCAACACCACCATCATCTCCAGCATCATCATTATCATCATCATCATCATCAATAAATTTAAAATTAAAAACGGCGAGATTACAACAAATTGTTGAATCAAATAGTTTCATAGAAATAGAGAATGCATTTAAAGGAAATTTAAAAACATATTTTTATAAAAACACTAATAATAATTATAAGGACATTTGTTTGTTATTAGATTACATTAAATTAAATATAGTTACAATTTTAAGTAACATAATTTCAATGTTTGGTCCAATAAAATTCAACATAGTTGTCGAATGTACATACATAAAACCTGTCATAAATGAAACACAGGACAGATCATTTAAAACAAAAAACATCCCAGTTTTAGAAAACGATAATTTAAATATGATATTAAATAATTCGATTAGAGAGATTTGTCACGATGAAAACATATATATGGGGAAAGGTTCCGGATGGAGTCTTCACTGTATAGACGGAATTTTACTAAGAATAAATCGATTTAAACCATTAAGAGGTGCTTCATATATTCCACTTCCAAAATTCTTACAAAATAAAAAATGTATAATAAATCCAAAAAATAATGATATTTTTTGTTTTAAATGGTCAATCTTATGTCGTTATGTTACTGGACCTCACATTGAACGGGTTAATTTTCGTTATTTTAATTTAGAAAATAAATTTGATTTTAAACATATAGACTTTCCTACACCTTTAAACCAAATTTCTCGTTTTGAAAAAAATAATAATGTGTCAATAAACATTTATTCTATCGATGAAAAAAAATCAATTTTTCCTCTTAAAGTGTGTAGGGAAGAAAAAAATAATCATTTTGACCTTCTAGTATTAAATAAATTGAATAATGCTAATTACCATTATTGTTATATAAAGGATTTTTCCAAGTTAATAAGACCACAGTTAACAAAACATACAGAAGTAATTGAAATATGTAAACGTTGTTTTTCGTTTTTTACTAAAAAGTCAAAAAAATTAAAAATTCATAGTAGATATTGCGGAAAGTATTCGCCCGTAAAAATAGCATTACCAACTACTGACAACAACATATTAGAATTTAAAAATTTTCATTATCAATATAGGGTTCCTATTGTGGTATATGCAGATTTCGAATGTATTTTGAAACCTGTTAGTACTTGTTTGCCCAACCTCGAAAACAAATTTACTACAGTTAACGAATTTCATATTCCGATGAGTTTTTGCGTATATTTTGTTATAGATAGCAATATCTCTGAAAGTATTAGAAACCGATTACCTTCAGAACCTTACTTATATCGTGGTAAAAATGCTGCGGAAAATTTTATGACATATTTAGTTGAAAAAATTAATTTAATCGGTTTACTTATTAAAAAAAATATACCTTTACATATGAATCGAGATGATAAAATAAAATTTAAATTGGCTACGCATTGCGAAATGTGTAATAAGGAATTTACGTTATTATATCCCAAAGTTCGCGATCATTGTCATTTAACCGGTCGATTTCGTGCGGTATTATGTAATACGTGTAACCTGAAACGAGAACAACAGAAATTTGTACCAGTTTTCATACATGGTAGTTCTAATTATGATTCGCATTTTATAGTGCGACAATTGGGCTATGATGTAAAAAATATTCATGTAATTCCTAATACAAGAGAAAAATATATTTCTTTTGCAAAGAAAACACATTCGGGTTTAAATATTAGATTTATTGATACTTATCGGTTTATGAATTGTTCGTTAGCTGAGCTCAGTAATAATCTACCTAAGGATAAGTTTTTTTATACTGGAAAATTTTTTTCTGTAGACAGTATGCCGCTAGTTACCAGGAAAGGTGTGTATCCTTACGAATATACGAATTCCTGGAAAAAGTTGGAAGAATGTAGATTACCTCCAAAAGATTGTTTTTATAGTTCACTAAATGATTCGGAAATTGGAAATGATGATTATGAACACGCGTGTAAAGTTTGGAATCATTTTAATATACAAACTCTTGGGGAGTATAGCGATCTTTATTTAAAAATTGATGTTTTATTATTGTGTGATATTTTTGAAAATTTTAGATCTCTTTGTATGCAATCTTATAAACTAGACTGCGCACACTACTTTACAGTACCAGGTTTTGCATTTGATGCAATGTTAAGTTATACAAAAATTAAACTGGAATTATTAACCGATTATGAAATGTACTTACTTTTTGAAAATGGGGTGAGGGGGGGAATAAGTGTTTGCATAAAAAAAGAATCTGTTGCTAACAATAAATATATTCCAGAAACATTTGATGTAACTAACCCGATTAAATTTTTAACTTATTTAGACGCGAATAATCTGTACGGTTGGGCAATGAGTAAATGTATGCCGTATGCTGGTTTTACTTGGAAAGATCCTAACGATAATTTAAATATACTAGATATTGCAGACGATTCTCCCGTCGGTTATATTTTAGAAGTAGACGTTGAGTATCCTCATCACTTACATGATCATCATAGCGATTTACCGTTTCTACCAGTTAATCAATGCGTTAAAGGAACAAAACAACAAAAATTGTTAACAACATTAGAAAATAAAGAAAAATATGTATGTCATTACATTAATTTAAAACAAGCTGTTAAACACGGTTTAAAAGTTATAAAAATTCATCGTATTATAGAATTTTTGCAGGGTCCTTGGTTAAAAACGTACATTGACTTAAATACAGAAAAACGAAAACAAGCTAAAAATGATTTTGAAAAAGACTTTTTTAAATTATTAAACAACTCGGTGTTCGGTAAATGTATGGAGAACGTGAGAAAAAGAATTGACCTTAAACTTGTAAGTGATGAGAAAAAATTATTAAATTTAATTACACAACCGGTATTTAAAGACAGAATAATTTATAATAAATCGTTATGTGCGGTATTATCGGATAAAAAACGTTTATTTTTAGATAAACCAATATACATCGGATTTAGCGTATTAGAAATAAGTAAAACGTTAATGTATGATTTTCATTACGATATAATGAAGAAAAAATATGGTGAAAAGCTTTTGCTCTTATATACAGATACAGATAGCTTTTTTTACGAAATTCGTACAGAAGATTTTTATAAAGACATATTAGATTCAGATTTATTTACACACTTTGATACATCAGATTATTCGCCCAATCATCCGTGCTATTCGGATGAAAATAAAAAAGTTATTGGTAAATTTAAAGATGAATGTGTGGGTGTACCGATTAAAGAATTTATCGGTTTACGCTCTAAATTATATACATTTAAAACTGCGGATAACAAAATTAAAAAAAGAGCAAAAGGAATTAAAAAAAATGTTATTAGCAAACATATAAGCTTTGAAGATTTTAAAGAGTGCGTCTATTCTAAAACCGTTTTTAAAAATAATAAACCCGTAACTATAAATAAGGATAATAATAAAATTAATAGCTATAGAATGATGAAATTATTCCGATCGAAAAAACATCTAGTTGAAACGATTACGTGCAACAAATTGGCGTTAAGTAATTTAGACAATAAAAGAATCCTTTGCGATAATAAAATAGATACACTACCCTACGGTCATTATTCGTTGGTGAATGATGGAACAAGTTTTTAACACGCGAAACAAATATAATCAGCGGAAGAATGTAGTTTATAACATTTATGATACTAAAAATATTGGGCTTAAAAATTTTAATATGTGTAATTGTAAAATATTTAAATTTGTACCTGAAAAGGTGAATGAGTACAAAGTAATGTTAAACATACAACATAATCAATTTAAGCTAGTTGATAGTATAAATGATGTTACTAATGGTCTTTATAATCAGCAGAAAGTTAATAAATGTAGTTATCAACATTATGTAAAAACATTATAACAATTGTATGTTTATGTTGGAAAAAATAAAGAAAAAAAATATGTACATTTCTAAAGAATTTTCTCTTTTCCTCACATGATTTAGTAAGATATTCAAAATACGAATTAGCCGTGTAGATTAAATCGTTGTTTCTTAATTCGATGTATAGTTTCATAGGTTCGATCCTGATTAATTCGTATTTTTATTTTTCAAAATATGGACGTCAACTTTTCTATCATGATGAAAACGTGTTATTACACAATTTTCTTGGATGTGGTTTAATCGACCACATACATTCACGTGTTATTGCGCAATTTTCTTGGGCGCGGTTTAATCGAAAGGTCAACCGCATGTGTTCACATGTTATTACGTAATTCCCTTGAACACGTCATTGGAAATCATATTGCTTACGTCATAACCAGCCTTGACCTTGACCGAGACCTTGACCTTGACCGTGACCTTGACCTTGACATCAACATTGACCTTGGCCGTGACCTTGACATCAACCTTGACCTTGCTCTAGGTCAAGGTCATCTTTGTTTACTTCCGGGGGCGGTCAAGGTCGTCTTTGTTTACTTCCGGGGTCAAGGTCATCTTTGTTTACTTCCGGGATCAAGGTCATCTTTGTTTACTTCCGGGGTCATTGACCTTGTCCCAGCACATACATACCTATACTACTTACAGCATATTACCAAAGCGCAAGTTATCAGCAAGGGTGCGCATTCACGCGTACAAGCGCACAGGTTGGCCAGCGTTCCCATGAAAATGGCACGTACATACATTCCATAGCTGCACATGAGAGCCAATCAGCGTTCGAATTTATGAACACGTGGCCAGCGAGACGGGCTGCCGAGCAGACCCACGCTTCGCTTGACGCTGGATTATTGAAAAGCCAGTCTTTAACCTGTACAGTCGTTAATTCAACCATAGTCTCGGATGAGTTCTTGGTAGGCCAAAAATGTCGGGGGACTGATCACCCCCTAGTCGTTTGCTTCTGGTGTCGAAGCATTGCCGTGGCCAGACAACGTTTCTAAGGTGACTAAGGTGTCTCTCAAAATTGTTCTTAGATAGCGGCAAGTGCCGTATTGAGTAATTGGAAAGCTCCAAGTTTGGTGCACGTAATGTGTGTGGTTTATCGAAGTCGACTTCGTTTGATTGTCTCCCAACTTTCCCCCGCGCGCGCGGGACACCCATTGACGGGACACCCATTGATGGAATACCCATTGACGGGACACCCATTGATGAATCGTTTATGCCTTCTTTGTTTTGTACCTATTGGAGTATGTGTCCGGTTGTTGTTGATGTTAATATGTGTTAGGATCGAGTTGTTATATTTTCTTGTTGGTTGTTAATTTATTGGACGCCTTTTGTCCTTATGTGGGTACTTGTTGTTGATTTGATTGTTGAATATTTCTTATTTTTGCGGGATGCTTTACATGGTCTTTCTGTACAGATTATTAATGTTCGGTGAGCTTTGAAAATTGCCTTTTGGTAGAACTGACCTTGGACAACCGCTGTTTCTGCACCCGACGCTTGTCTTTGGGGGGAGGTTCTGTTGCAATTATTCGGCTTCTGCCGAATGCAACAATTTGGGGCATCATCAAACTAAACGGAATTAAATCAATTAATCACGATATAGAACCATTTCCGTACTTTGCCCGACGTCCTGAAGTCACGCCGTTCATTGTCTAGTAAGGTTTTAACTGGGCGAAATTAGTCAGTCGAGATTCAGAAATAACCGTGAGCAGAACTACTCCTCGTCTCCAAGTCGACACATAAGTGCGTAGCCTTTTACCAAGGTATTTATTGTCAGTTTGGCTAATATGAATCAGTACCAGTATCTAACTCTATTTCTTTGTCATTTTGTAACTAGATTGTATGCATCTTATGTAAAAAGAAAAAAAAGAATGTACAATTTATTTATTTTAATACTGGTTGAATGTCTTTCATTCCAACTTTAATTAGTGTCTTTCAAATGTCTATAATTACAATGGTTTTTTTATCACCTTGTTTGACGTGGTTAATCATCCGTACGTCCTCCTTTGGTCCTCTGGTCATGTCCTCCGTGTCCTTCTGGTCCTCTGGTCATGTTCCACTGCATGTATTGTTTAATAGTCGTCTCGCCTCACATCATATGCTGCCGGTGTGTCCATAGACCTCATCATATGTACTCTGCTGCTCTGGTTGGACATCTAGTTTGTCCTGTGACCAGTGGCGGCTCTAGCGTAGGTCACATGGGTGGGCCGAGGGTGGGCCAGGTTATAAAATGCATGGGCCTAATCTTGAGTTCGCTGGTATAAATTTGGAGTTTAAAATAGTTTTATCAATGACAGAGAGCCAAATTTGGAATGTAATTCCGATTGAATTTATATGTTTGTGTTGTGTGAATGTAGTTACTGTATATATTTATGTATATTGTTATAATATTATCGTTAGTTTATTTGTTATTCTAAAAGTAACTGTACGATTTACCAAGTGATGTGTTTAGCTGTAAGGGAGATTTAGGACAATGTGTTTGTTCTTACTTATGTAACGCTTTATATAACTATTCATGAAAATATTTTTGTTTACTCGAGAAAGACTTAAGACTTGCCTAAGGATATTTTCTCATTTATTCTAGTAATCAGAATAGTAAACAAGTACACTATAAAAACTGACAGGATACAATGTAAAAGCATTAGTTCCAGCGAACTGCTTGGCTTCGCTTGGCTCGAGCTTGTGGCTTGTGCCGTATTGTACATGTTAATTGGTTGTTAGATTTGAGTTGGCTTAAAGTTATAATAATTGTTTTAACTTAGTAAATTCTTGAAGTACAATATTAAATTGTTCAAACTATAAACTGATATTAATTTACAAAAGTATAATGTTATATTCAATAAACCAATAATTCAGAGTATCTTGAATTTCTAAATTCTTTATTTAGGCAAATGTACCTCTAACAATTACTTCACTTAGCCACTCGAGTGAGTGATCACGGTGTTTTATATTCAGGTAGAACAATATGTGTATATTATTTGTACAAAATGACAATATCTTAACTGTACAATGTTTAAATCAGCGCTGACAATAAAGATGATAATTGATAGGCCAAAACTGAATAGCTGAAATATTAAGCAAAATAAAATACTATGAATGCAAAATAGTAAACAGGCTTTTACTTACTTTTAAAACAAATTAATTCTTCGATTGTTGTGATTAACGGCAAAATCATCAACGACTCTTTTCAAGTCAATATTCTTGGTCGAAGTCCTTTCTATTGCAAGCACAGACAAATAACTAAGACGTTCATCAGACATCGAATTTTGTAAATAACTCTTAACATGTTGCATACATGAAAATGTTCTCTCACATGATGCAGAAGAAGCTGGAATAGTCATTGCCATTTGAGTCAATTTGTACAAGTCATTGAACACTAGTTTGTATTGCTCTAACAACTTGAGCAATGCAAGTAGATTCACAGTCTCCACTCCGGTTTGTTGTTCATGCCTTAGGATGAGATTTTGTAATATTTTTATTTCTGCCTCCAACGAATCAGTGTGTGCCAACTGCATTAGGCTAACATTTCTTTATTCAGGAACATTTTACTTTTGGGATTCAGACAAGTGATTCCTTTAATTATTGCAAAGTTTGAAATAAAACGTCTCTCAAGTTCGCTATCTATGATATGTAGAATTTCATCAAATACTAGAGACTTGAAATCAGTTGAGTGTACAGGTTTCAAGCTGTCTTTATTTGGCATATCACAAACATATTCCACAAGATGTTTTGGTAACTTTCGAATTCTGCCAAGAGTAGAGGAATCTGTGGGAATATCAGCGCCTATTTTTGTTGCTACATCTACACTTTCTTTCCACACAGAAGTGAAACCTATATCAGATTCACGCATTTGGCTGAAAAGATCCCTTGTAGTTTCGACTAAATTGATCGCAGCAACAATATCACAATCTTTGCCCTGGAGGAAATTCATACAGTGACTTGTATTCTTTCAACAAATGTGTGAACAGGCATAAATGAAAAATAAAATAAAAGTTCAACTTGGAACTGAATCCTGACGCTTCTGCAGCTCGTTCTGAATTTTCACTCTGGATATTTACTAGTGTTACAATAATAGCTTCAATTGTCTTCTTCACAGCCAAACATGTAGTGTACTGACAGGCCCATCTGTCACTAAAGTGAGTACTAGCGTACTGTCACTAAACTTTTTCAATTCCACTTTTCCTATCTTCATTTTCATTTGTGTATCTATAAACATTTAATGGACTGCCGACCCACTCATGAAAACATACAGTCACTGCAGTCTCATTAAAAAATCTGTAGCTGACTTGATCCCTCTACATGTTGCCACTATAACGAGATTCAATTTATGGTTCATACAGTGTGTGTAGATGGCTTGTGGAAATTCTCTGCTTAAAAGAGCTTGAACACCTGCACAAGAGCCACTCATGACTCCATCATACGTTGGTGTAACACAGTAGTTTAAATCAACTCCGCAGTTTGCTAGGTTTTGTTTAATACAAATTAATAAAGAAGAAGCATCCAATTTTTTTGCAGGTTCAAAGCCCAGAAATCTTTCATATATATTCCCATCTAAATAGTAACGAATCATTATTGATAATTGCTCAGTTTTTGAACAATCTTTTGACTCGTCAACCATTAGAGCAAAATACTGAGCTTTTTTTACTTCATCTGTTATATGTTCTAGCACAATATTGCTCATGGTGCTAAGAATTTCATTTTCAATATCATGATGAGTGTATTTTTCTCTTTTATATTAAAGCTTTTTTTTTAACAGTTGGATCTTTTTTCCCTATAAGTTTCATTAATTCTAAAAAATTTCCCTTGTTTTCACTCTGTTTTGATTCATCATGATCTCTTTGAGTTATTCCTTGTAGGTCTGTGAATCGAAGTACATCAGCAATTGTTTCAATGTATCCTCTATTTTCTTGAACTTCAAGAGCATACGTTTCATCTAGCAGAGCAGCAATTGATGCTTCCTCTCCAAACTTACTTTTTAAATTTTTGAAAGACTCCCAAGCAACAAAAGAATGTTTGTGGGATGAACTGTTCTCATGCTGCTTAAAACCGGAATTAGATTCTGTTGAGTGTAACCTTCATTTACAAAACTAAGCAATTCACTTTTTGTGCCCTGAGTTTGGGGACAAAAAAATTGACAGGCAAAACTAAATGCAGCATCATTTATAATACTGTATTCAAGCCATGGTTGGATTTTGTACCAACCTGGCTGGAAATTCCTTTTTCTATCTCCAAACTGGCGAAAAGGAAAATGTCGTAATAGTGGTTGTTTTGGTTCATCAGTAGGTTTCGTAGCTATATCACTAATTAAACCAGATGGATAGTGCTGCTGGTGCTACTGCTAGGAATAGGAAATAAATCAGTACCTTTATTTTCACCGAGTACTTCTTCATTTTCTGACTGTTTTCCTTCTTTCCCTACTTCCATATCATCATCATCGAACACAATTTTTTCAGGTTCAGTTTCGGGATCCTGAAAATTAACCTCAGCAGTTACAGGTGTAAACGTTGTAGGCGTTGTAATGTCCTCTTCATTTGGTTTAACAATTTTTTGTTGCAGAATGAAGAAGTCCGAAATGCTAGGACGTTTTGCCATTTTTATTGTCATTTTTCCGCATTCACTTTCAATAAGACGCACAATATTCTCCATAAACTGTCAAACACGAAACACAGATTACTGTCATGAGACCTTTTATTGTTTATATGCAAATTAACCTCAAATGTATTGAAATGTACATAACATAAAAACCGAAAGAATGAATCGAACATGAGACAAACTGCTGTCCATATTTAAATAAAATTGGCAGTCAAACATGTTAACTCTGCTTATGCAAACCACAAAACCGCAGACACAAAAATAAAATCATTGACTTAATGAAAACAAAAGTATGACCGCAGACTGAGAAACCAAGGCTGACCGACCAACAGTTTGTGTACACTCTGACGGTTGTTTGTTTCATGTTTCCATTCTGAAGATCTTTTAGTTTCGTTCTAAACAAGTGGAAAACATATTTCTTGTTGAATTTTATAAAAGATAGTTTGATTTTGACCTCTGAAATTTCTCCGTCTTATCTGGGTGGGCCAGAGGGTGGGCCAAGAAAATTTTTGGGGGGCTCGGGCCCACCCTGGCCCACCTGTAGTGCCGCCACTGCCTGTGACTCTTACTATAGATGTGAATTAGTGCCGTCGACTGAGGCAACCTGTGGCAACGGTTGAATCGAGAAGAAGAAACTTTATCAGCGCGACGTGGTATTTATAGTCAGGTCATGCAAAAACTCATGTCTGAACAATATTTAAGCTGTCAGATTCTGTCGAAGCGTCACTTCTCCCACTCTGGTTCAATTCACAGTTTTTGCCTATCTTCGCGAATTACGAAGTTTGTTTCACATCACTCGATGCTCAATCGATCACTAATTTTTGTATGTTTACTATATGTAAATTACACTTCTTTATGTTAATCACAAAAAAGAGCTATTCATTTTTTACATATAGTAATTGCACCTTTCGTCACATCGGTACGGTCTTTTAACACTTTATTCACCTTTAATTTCTATACATTTTGGTGCCTTTTGTTTTACCCTATCGTACATATTTTTCTTATAATTAAAATAAAACATACAACTATTCTACTTGAAAAGGGTTGGTTACATTTCAGGAATGGACAGGCTTCACACACACAAACAAAATACACGTGTACACAACGCTAGTGACAGGTGTGTCGAAAATGCATGTCCATGCATGAATTCTGCGCTCCCTATTTTCAACTGCGATCCAGCTTATCCAATCTGAATCATGTTTATTAATTCCTATTTATTTATTTTTATTATTTATTTCATTTATTTTGGCAATGCACAGTACCGTTAATGGTTGTACTGTTGCATTATTTCCCTGCTTGATGAAAAAAACATTTTTTTTTAATACCAAATTCAAATTTTTTTCTGCGTTGTTATTAGACAATAATATGGTATTGTTTTTATTTATCAACACATTTATTTATTTTATGTGCGAGTAATAATGAGTATGCAATTTTTCAATTTTACCCTTATTTGGAGGTTTTGAGCAAATATTTCCCCCTCTATGCGAGTAGAGTTGATGTTGCAGTATATCTGCATCAGTTGTTGCTACTTCAATTGTTCTAGTGACCCAGTTATTCATGAATAGAATTTTCCTCAAAGCCTGGCGTGATTACTTACCAACTTCTTGCATCGTCATTTATCTGTGAGTATGGGTTGAATTCCATCTTTCCTTAACGTTTTATTCCAATCTTTACTCTTACATTTCCTTTCTGATCGCTCATAATTTTCTTCATTCTTACCATGTGCTGAAATACACTTCCGTAACAGAATATTTTTTTAGCTTTATAGTGGGTCGCATCATCGGATACAGATGAACTGCCTTAGAAACATGTCTATATCCAGACTATTATGTGCTTAACTCGCTCGATGTTTTAATTGTAGTACTGAGTCCTAAGTAGTCTCTGCTCTTTGACTTCCACTTGCTTTCTTCTGTGTCCTTGCATTTTCACTAAGGTATGAAGTTTTCACTTGATCAGCCATCTGACAATCATAACATTTATTTCTCTCTTTTATAACTCTCTTAAACATATTATTAATAGTTGAAATCTTCTCACAGACATAAATAACATTTTCAAAACTGATGCATATTCTATGGTTTCAAGTATGGGTTTTTATTAATTATGCAACACTTCATTTGATACTACTACCTTCCAATCTTGGTTTACCAGTCTGAAGAGAATAGTGGTATACTTTCTATTGCTGGTAATTGCTCTTAATTATACTCTTTTGTAGATCTTCTTTTTCTTACGCACTTTTGCTAAAATCTCATGTTATCATATAAGCCTTCTTTATATTATATCTCCGTGGAGATTGCAATTTCTTTTCTATTTACCTCTTATTCTTAACATATTATTATTCGCATATTATTCAATTCCTTATCTTATTAATAATTAATACAGTAATATTTTCAACATAATTATTTACATGAGGACGTTCAGTGCGGTTTACTTCACCCTAGTTTAGATTAACAATAGTTCGTCGTAGACAGGAAATACATTGTTCCTGTGTAGCATAGTCGCCGCCATGTACCACTTCCATCTTGCATTCCTGTCTCGTTATAGTGCATACTTACCTGTTTATAGGGTGAAAACTTTATTCTCCCTCTTGTCCAAACGGAATCTCCCCTCTTTCTCTCGTAACAGTCGCATTCCATATCAATAGTTTGCTTGAGGCCTACATAAACAGCTGATCGTTTTTTTGTTCATGGCTTATAATAATAATCACCATAGTTTTTATAATTATAATTGTGATTATTGTCATTATAATTAACGTTCGCTCGATACTTACTGTGCATATTCTCGCCACAAATGTTGCTTTCCAACGTGTTACTGTTGTAATTGCTTTACTGTGAGTTTCCACAGCAAATTGGATATTCCTATCACTAATGTATGATTGTTTATATTCTACTTTATATTCTTCCCTAGTGTTAATTATCTCACTAGAATTATCATCCTTAATTACGAACGTCTGTTCTCTCTTACTTTCAATGATTATGGTTTGTTCACGTAACATTGTTTCAATTGTAGTTTCTACTGCCGCTATGCGCGTATTAGTGTCGTTAATTCTTTCTACTAACAGTTTATTACTATCAGCTATACTTTGTTTCACTTTGCTTCTTGTCTTGTATTATTTAAATTTTCTTTTAAATCCTTGGTTTGCTTATTTATATTTTTATTTAATTCGTCCAGCAGCTGGACATGGTCTCGTCTTAGCTCATTTAAATTTGCTGTCAGATTTTCTGTTTGCTTATTTATTTTCTCATTTAAATTTTCTGTCTGTTTTGTGCTTAATTCGTCTATCCAGTCACGCATCATAGTTTGAAGCGCTTCCATATCTAAGCTTCCTGGTGCTGCCATGTCGAATTATTTATATTTATTTATTATGTTTTAGAATATTATTATTATGGAACCGAATTACTACTTTTATTTATGTAAAATATTATTATTATTCTTAATATTACAATTACACCTTTATAATGATATTATTTCATTGAGCGCCAGTTGTGTCTTAATACACAACAATTAACATAACATACAATTAATGTTTAATATAAATAATTATTATCACATATAATATATTTTTCATTTAACACACATTTACTTTTAGAGCAACCATTTAGCTACAAAAAAAATTTAAATAGTCAAATGGTCGGGATCATGCCCCACGTTCTTGGGCGACAAAATTATATAACAACACAATTTGCAGTTATATAATGTATTGAATTCATGGGTGTAATCGTAATAAGAAGATGATACCTTATTTAAGTTTAAAATTGTTCCATTATTTATTTATTAAACAAAATCTTTTATTTCGCATATTAAATATTGACTCATTATTATATCGTTTGTACGAATCTTTCGTACACACTTATTGCTAACAAATTACATACACAAGTTATACATAAATCTTATTATCTAATTTTAATTAAGTAAATATTTATTTTGCTCTCGGCTTACTCATTGTGTGCTCATCTTTTTGCAATTGCTGATTAATTTGCTTCAATAATGAGTTTACTTGTATTCAAATTTCTTTTATATTAATTTGTTTTAACTTTCTACTGCATATGCATTCTCCTTTATCAACAAGACTTTACTAATTACGTTAATTCAAAAATTAAATATTTCTCTTATCATTTACGTTACTCTCAATTACTAACTTTAATACAAGAAATATTATTCTAACTTTTATTCTGCTTTTACATTTATGTACAATTTATTTTTAATACTGGTTGAATGTCTTTCATTCCAACTTTAATTAGTGTCTTTCAAATGTCTATAATTACAATGGTTTTTTTCATCACCTCGTTTGACGTGGTTAATCATCCGTATGTCCTCCTTTGGTCCTCTGGTCGTGTCCTCCGTGTCCTTCTGGTCCTCTGGTCGTGTTCCACTGCATGTATTGTTTAATAGTCATCTCGCCTCACATTATATGCTGCCAGTGTGTCCATAGACCTCATCGTATGTACTCTGCTGCTCTGGTTGGACATCTAGTTTGTCCTGTGACTCTTACTATAGGTGTGAATTAGCGTCGTTGACTGACATAGCCTCCTGGGGCAATGGTTGAATCGAGAAGAAGAAACTTTATTAGCGCGACCTGGTATTTATAGTCAGGTCGTGCAAAAACTCATGTCTGAACAATATTTAAGCTGTCAGATTCTGTCGAATCGTCACTTCTCCCACTCTGGTTCAATTCACAATTTTTGCCTATCTTCGCGAATTACGAAGTTTGTTTCACATCACTCGATGCTCAATCGCATTAATTTTTATATGTTTACTATACGTAAATTACACTTCTTTATGTTAATCACAAAAAAAGCTATTCATTTTTTACGTATAGTAATTGCACCTTTCGTCACATCGGTACGGTCTTTTAACACTTTATTCACCTTCAATTTCTATACACTTTGGTGTATTTTGTTTTACCCTATCGTACATATTTTTCTTATAATTAAAATAAAACATACAACTATTCTACTTGAAAAGGGTTGGTTACATTTCAGGAATGGACAGGCTTCACACACACAAACAAAATACGCGTATACACAACGCTAGCGACAGGTGTGTCGAAAATGCATGTCCATGCATGAATTCTGCAATCCCTATTTTTTAACTACGATCCATCCAGCTTATGCAATCTGAATCATGTTTATTAATTCATATTTATTTATTTTTGTTATTTATTTCACTTATTTTGGCAATGCACAGTACCGTTAATGGTTGTACTGTTGCAATATATATAAGAAAAGCCACTAGACGGATAAAAGAGGTAAATTTTGTTCTATTCATATACGTATAAGTGGCTTGGATATTGAAAGCATGAATTTAAAATTTTAAATCAGTTTATATCAACTGAGCCATGATGGGCAACATTAAGATGAAACACTTAAAATCTTGCAGTGCTCACCATAGCTTACGGCTTACTTGGATAATAATAAATAATAATAATGAAATTAATAAAATCACAAATTAAGGGGATAAAAGTAGAACACATATTTCAACACAATCAAACATTTAAATCTTTTGTTATAAACAACAGTCTGTCACAGATTGCACAAGGTGGACCAGGAGGCTGTATAGCAAAACATGATAACACCATGTCACTGTAAACTCAGAAGTTATGTTGATCAAAATACAGGCATGTTAAATAAATATCGTACCTACTAAGTTCTATGGTGTTTCATTTTGTTCACTGTGATAACATCACATCCATGCTTCTATTATTAGCATCTTATAACATCACATCTTAGAATTATAACATCACATCTTATAATTCTATTATTTATAGAATATAATACTTGGATTTCGTTGTCCATGACGTGTCCGTTACTTAACTAAATATCACTATAATATTGACGACTCGGAACACTAAGTTTTTTATAAGTAAAAACGTAAAGTTTTACCTTACAGCCTAAACCGGCTTTCACCTATAGGCCTCTGATGAAGCCTTCTATAGGTGAAAGCCGGTTTAGGCTGTAAGGTAAAACTTTACGTTTTTACTTATAAAAAACTTAGTGTTCCGAGTCGTCAATATTATAGTGATATTTAGAATATAATAATTTTAAGGTATGCATGACTTTCGAGAAACACATAAATAAACAGAACAGGCATTGATTGATTTAATTGTTTGCAGATAAGAACATAACAGAACTGTGTTACTGAAGTGGAGAAAACAATGTACTCTATCTTGTGAAAACTTTTAATTTTATTCAAGTACGGGAAGCTGTATTATTATTTAGTAAACATTCTCAATCTGACTGATTGATTTACCAATTTTTCAGATCCCAAACACATTGACTGCACTTTAGATATTAACTCAGTCAAATGCCATACTCTGACCATACAGTTTTTGAATACTGTGTTATAAGATATTTTTACAAATATAACTTATTACTTGGCTATTCCATCTCACACAAAATGTTATCTGATGGTGATAAAAAAAGAAAAAGTCTACTCTTGTTCTTAACAATTACTTTTAATAAATAATTGTTAAGAACATCAACAAATACATCAAGTGAACTGGATGTATATAATTCAAGAAAGGCTCTACAAAGTCAAATTACCTTCACCTGAACCGTGAAGTCTGTTCTCTGCAAAAACTACAAACCATTAAAAAATGTGTGTGTGTGTGTGTGTGTGCACAAAAGTATAGTATAGAGTGTAACATACAGTCAGAAGTTTGAGATATAATTGAAGTTACATAAAAATAAATTAGTCATCATCTTCTACAAGAATTAAACCAAAATGGTTTGTTCTAGCCCCAAGCAGATAGACTCGAGCTGGTACTCTAACGTTTATTTGAACATCTTACATCTCTCTGTCCTTTCGGCTTATACTTCAATAGTTGTTTGGTGATGCGACATTCATCCATTCGAGCAAGAATTTTCAACATTTTAGCTGATACTGGACCTCAGTGGCGAAGCATCCATATATGGGGTGTATATGGCGCATACAATTTAAAATTGTATATACAATCATATAAAGCTTTGTAATTAATTTTACATTAATTGAGTCGTAAAAGTTTGTCATCTCAAAAGCCAAAACTTAATTTTCACTTGAGCGATATAGCGACAGTTAATAAAGCATTACCGTTTACAACCACAAAAGTACCGTATCCGTCCTTACTAACGAATACATTCTCGCTATAACGGTCATTAACCCATGCACTTAGAGGTGGGCTAAACTAGTATTTTAGAATAACAGGTATGAAAATACCGTTCTAAGAAAATAACAGGTACAAATACATTATTATACATTATACATTATGTTATTACATACTTATTATACATAACCTATAAGCTATTATCCTTTGTAAGTAACTTGTTTTGAGTTCCCTGCAGGTCTCCTATGTAATATCTTCAAATAAATATATTGCAAGTAGGTTTATTTTCACCTAGATAAACCTTTTAATATATTAATAAACCTACTTGCAGTGTATTTATTTGAAGATATTATATAACCTATACTATATAATTTGTTCTTGGATTTCGTTGTCCATGACGTGTCCGTTACTTAACTAAATATCACTATAATATTGACGACTCGGAACACAAAGTTTTTTATAAGTAAAAACGTAAAGTTTTACCTTACAGCCTAAACCGGCTTTCACCTATAGAAGGCTTCATCAGAGGCTGTCGTTAGTAGCGCTCCTCGTCTTGTTGTTGGCGACGAGAAAGTGTTTCGAAAGATTGAAGCTGTGTGTGTGTGGTGAGATGTGTTCGAATAATGCGTGCGATTTGAATTGTGTCTGTTTGTTTAGGATGTCGTTTTTATTTGTTTTTGTGTGTTTGTATATTTCTAATTGTTCTAGAGTGTCTAGTTTTCGGCCTTTTGTGTGTACGTGTAGTATGTTCATGTTATTGTCGATGTTTTTATATGTGTGGTTTGCTTCAATGAGGTGGTTTGCGAAGGTAGATTCTGTAGTGGTGTGGAGTGCTTTTGTGTGTTCAATGTATCTCTGTTTGAAGCTACGTCCTGTCTGGCCTATGTAGAATTTACTGCAATTTGAACAATTTAGTTTGTATACACCGGGTAGATCGAATTTGTTTTGTGCTTTATACAGAAAACCAACTACAACTGACACACTAATACACAACACCTCCAATCACCCAATACAACCTCTAGAGGCTAAATCAGCGGGGTTAGAAACACCATGCACATGACGCCAAGATTTAGTATCGGTCCACTCGGTAATGGCAGCCACCCGATTAGCACTAAATGTCTTCAATTTAAAAGTAGGCATATTCAGCCAATCCAAGACAATCGTCGAGTCCGTCCATAAGAAAACTTGACTCAATTGAATACATGACGAGAATAAGCCAACATAATGACGAACAAGTTTGGCTAAAAGATAAGCTCCCAACAACTCCAAACGTGGGATTGAGAGAGTTTTAAGAGGTGCACTTTAGTTTTAGACGACACCAATGAAACCACCGGAGGACCAGAGTCAGTATAAATGGACAGATAGAGGACGGCCGCGTAACCCAACTGGGAGCATCACAGAAACCATGCAATATTACCCTGTCAATATGCCCACCTTTAGGGAAGAATGGCCGGGAAATAGTAATTACCGGAAGATGATTCAAAGAGGACAGGAATTGACTCCAATAATCGTTTAAGTCGTCACTTAGAGGAGCATCCCAGTCCAAGCCCTCAGCCCAGAGTTTTTGGAAAAAAGCCTTGGCCCTGAAAATCACTGGCGAAAGCCAACCACATGGGTCAAATAATTGTGCCATCTGAGATAACACGACACGTTTGGTAAATTGAACCTGAGCATTGCTGCAACAGGCCAAAGGAGGAAATGAGAAGCAATCGGTTGAATGGTCCCAACTTAAACCCAGAATATCCTTATCCTTAGCAACGACGGAATCACTTGGAGTGGCTGATTCAGGTAGGCAGTCGGGTTGATTAGTGCACCATTTTTTCAAATTGAACCCTCCTGAAGACAACAACAGAATTAACTCCCGTTGTAATTTGCAAAGCTCTGATTTTGAATCAGCGCCAGCAGCAATATCATCCACAAAAATATTACGGCTAAGTACCGCCGCTCCCGCAGGAAAATTAACTGCCTCATCCTGAGCCAGCCGCTGCAAGGGGCGCAAGCCAGCCCGTAAGTGACGGTACGCAAAGCGAAAACCCTTAGTGGGGCGGTAACCTCCTCACGCCATAAAATACACAGGTACGCCGAGTCATCAGGATGCATAGCAATTTGGCGGTACATCTGTTCGATGTCGCACGTAAAAACATGGCTAAACCGCCGAAACAAAGTCAAAACGTCGGACAGTAAGGTCTGCAACTTAGGGCCGACACATAACACATCATTTAAGGAAATCCCAGAGGACGTCTTCATACTGGCGTCAAACACCACCCTTATTTTTTAAGTATCACCTCTAACTTTAAAGATACCATGATGAGGAATGAAATATTTTGGAAAATTGGGGTCAGACACCAATGACATATGCCCCTGAGCGACATAATCCGTTATAAATTGTACATACTGGCTCTTAAACTGACTGTTCGCCGCAAATTTCCTCTCTAACGCAAAAAACCGAGACATGGCTCCCTTAAGGGAATTTCCCAAAATGTGAGAAGAGTTTTTGAAGAACGGCAAGCGCACCTGGTAACGACCCGACGGCAACCGACTTGTTGACTCCATGTAAAACCTTTCAGCAAAGTGATC
Source organism: Magicicada septendecula (assembly GCA_034769895.1). Taxonomy (NCBI): domain Eukaryota; kingdom Metazoa; phylum Arthropoda; class Insecta; order Hemiptera; family Cicadidae; genus Magicicada; species Magicicada septendecula. The sequence goes on along the minus strand of CM068375.1, from coordinate 54,814,850 downwards.
CTCTTCAGATAATTGGTGGGGTACAGCTGGAGGCTCTTCAACCTCCCAAAAACGATGAACTTGCTCAAGTAGGTTTGTTGTATCCGTAGATAACGTTGTGACGGAAGGATAAAAGTGGTGGAAATGACAGTGAAGCTGATGTGCAGATACCAGATCCAAAGGAAGGCCAGTGAGACCGCTAGCACAAGTCAATGCACAATTAAGTGCAATTGGGGCTCTACCCATAATCACAAACCCAAAACGTGTCCTAACTGCAACAGGCAAACCTGCACCCAAAGGAATAGTCTCTCCCATAAGAATAGCCGCTACAATATCGGCTCCAAACAACGCATCAATTGGGGCTGCTACATGGAAGGTAGGGTCCGCTAACAAAAGATCTTTTGTAGCCTGCTTAACATCAGGCAACACCTGGAACCTAGGTGAGTCCGACGAGATCTTAGAAAGAATTATAAAGGCATGGTTAGATGCCACAACCTCGCGTTTTAAAGTTTCCAAGGACAGATGGCACACCTTTTTTGCTTTGGTGGCAATATCACCTACCCCATTGACACTTACTGAAGCGTCAAAACAAGCACACTTTAAGCGAGATGCACATGCTTCAGTTATGAAAGACGCATGGGACGCGCTATCCAGGATGGCCCTAACTACAATATAACCACCATTCGGAGACGACAAGACTGCTAGACAGGTGGCTAACAGAACCCCTGCAGGATGGGGCAGAGACACGGTCAGAGTAGTGCTAGACAGATCAACAAGCGATGATTCCGAAGCCTTGAGTTCAGCTGTGTCAGAAATCTGTGAACGAGACGGAGACGGACGGGCACTTTTGAAATGAAGTAAAGTGTGGTGGTACTTAGAGCCACACGTTTTGCACCTATTTTTGCACCAGCCCGAATGTTTATGTTGGAGGCACGAAAGACAACATTTTTTATTTTTAAGACTCTGAAATCGCGCCTAGGGTCCTTACTCACTAGGGTCCTTACTTACGCGCCACGCCGGACACTTGATAAGCACATGGGTCCGGGAATCGCAATGAAGGCAACGTGAACTAGATGCATCCCGTTGCGTAACCTCCGCAGATAATGTAGACACAGCAAGAGGAGTAGCCTTAGAAAAAGAAACCTTCTGGGTTTTCTGGTGGCTAGTGCTGGGAAGAGCAGGTAAAGCCGATTCCAAAGATGCCTGTTCTTTCTGTTCCGCCATAGCGGTTAAAAATGTCATAATTTCTGTTAGGGCAGGGAGATTGTCTTTGTCCGTAACAGACGCCTCAAAGCCTTCACGCAATGATAGATCCAGCCTAGACAATACAAAAGACGCATATATTGCTTGATATATATCAGCAATGTTTAGAGCTGACAACGCTGAAAAGTTAGCATTGAAGCTGTCCACCAACTTTCTAATAGACGCAGCTGATCGCATAGAAGCGGCTGGTAACTGAAGCAGATTGGTACAATAAACCCGAGCGGCCAAACGAGGATTGTGATAACGACTTTTAAGAGTTGACAGTGCAAGTGAATAACTATCATCAACTATGGGAAGCGCGGCAACCTTCTCATAAGCCTCACCCTTAAGATGAGTCAATAAATATAACAATTTCTGCTTCGGAGTGAGGGCTGGACTTTCGTCCACTAATGTGGTGAACTTTGACCAAAACTCGGACCAACATTTGGCCTGGCCATCAAAACAAGGTAACGAAAGCTTCGGCAACTCATGAACGAGAACATCTGAGTGCCCGCCACTTGCCGATGAGAACCGACCGGAACCAACCGGTATCTCTGGTTTTGTTAGTTTTGAAGCTAAATGCTACCCCGGACATAACTATCCTCAATTTGCGCTACCACTGAAAAAATGTGGTCCTCGTCCAATCCCTCGGGCAATGACTCGGCCGATAGGTAAGGATCCACCTTACTTAGAAGATCTTGATATTTTTCGGACAACCTGGAGGCCAAGATGTTTCATGTTGATCCACGACCCTTAATTGCGGCAACCCTTCCAACCTATTTATTAAATGCTGCAACGCAAGTATTCCCACCGAAGTGGTCCGGTCAAAAGCTGCCAGCGACAATTTAGCAGGCATACTGAATTAAAAAATATCACGCAACCGACAACCACCCTTAACAAGAGAATTAGAAATTGAACAATAATCACGACCCGACTTAGCCTAACCGTGATCGAGATAACTAGGCGTCTCACACAACTACTTTGCATAAACAATACCGAGCAAGATAAATACAAAAGTAAATTAGTGCACGGCAAAATACAACTTACACAATCCAACAGGCAAGTAATGCCAAACACAATAAATTAAACACGCAACAAATTGATTTACACAGCGCAAAAGCACGACAACAAAAACACAAGTTACACAAGATTACAGCACATACGGTGCAAAATAATGGTACACAAAAGTGCACCCAAAAAACAAACATGTATAATACCAAACAGAATAAATACACACAAAACACAGCAAAGTACAATGTACAACAATTCACCAGTTACCGAACCAAACACAATAACTGGGACCCAATAAATGCCAAAATTGATGGTCAACGCGTCGTGTATGGACAGGATATCGCATATGCAAAATATAAATCGCACCTAAAGGTAATAGTCATGCCAAAAAATTAAATTAAATACAAAGGCAGGCTAATCCGAAATCCGGATAACCTAAAACCGTTCCCTTTACGCCTGACAGTCACAAACACGTAGCGCACAATTTCACGTGGGACGCAAACCGTAACAGGACGGAAACAAACTTCACCAGACTTGACCCAGTAATTAAACGACTACCCCAAAAAACAAGGTGCAAAATTTTTACACAAAATTTGCCCACCTGGTCATGCCCACACGACGTTCACTGCTGACACTAAGCAACAGCATTGAAACGCAAACTCGTAGTTCACATGCGTGCGTATTATACCAACGTGCTTCCGTGCGATAGCATGCAAATGACAAACATTCATGAACTTTAAAAAATTAACCGCATGCAAAACAACCACGAGCAGGCACAAAAAACGAGACGGCACGGCGGTAATTAAAAGAAAAATCACTCAGCCAAACTGACTTATAACCCAATTACTGAAACTCGACCCACCAGCAGCAACATGCACAAAATTACGAAACACGTGCTCCCAGTCGTGACGGCAAGCAATTTAATTGAAAAGCTAGCAACCTCATGAATCCTCTGGTAGTAAATAGATGTAAGATAATAGTTTAAAAAATTGAAAGTAACGGCTTTCTTACTTGATAATTTAATAGCCTCTGGTGAGCTCTATAGCAGTAGCATGTAGAATTGCTAACAAGACATAAATAATATAAAAATGACTTACCGTATCTCACGACTGGGTTGATCCTGACACTCAAGGCAGGATAGACTGGTTGGGAAAAGGATGGGTGAAATGCACGGATTTCTACCTGCCGAGGAGGGCCCGACTCGTGGATGATGACACTAAGATGGCTGGCGTACGACAAAAGCTACGAGTTCCTATGCAGGTATGAGCTCTACAAAAGCCATAGTGCCAACTTCGGAAAATGAGAAGAATGACCGGTTCGATCCGAAATATCGAACATTTATTAACAAAATTTTTTTTTATAATTAGTTAACAAACTTTAATGTCTGCTTTAATGTGATCACAGGTTTTCATTTTAAGGTTACGTGCCTTTCGTGTTATTAATCCAAGTGCTGGGGATGGATAGATGAAAGTATTTGAACACACTTAAGTAATTATTTTTTTTAAATTTTCATTATTATCTATGGATAATGGATTCTCATCATTATGTACTTATAATTATCTCATGCTGATTAATTGTTCAAGCATTATGAATGCAAATAAAATACTCTGTGTTTAGTAGTTTGGTATGTCGTAATTTAATTGTTAGAGATATTTTTGGAAAGATTATTGTTGCAATCCAACCACCATGGTGCTTTAAAAGAAATATTTAAATTGATGTTAAGCCTTAAGAAAGACTCAAACAAAAGTAATGTAATTGTAAAAGAAATTGATTCGAAATCAAGAAGCATAAATAAAATCTTGTTGCTGTTAGTCAAGTGTTTTCTTGCAAGACCTGTCACGATGGGCTCAGCACATTTTATTTCCATCTAGGCCACGCGTCTAGTCTTAAATATTAAGTGACGCCTTCCCAGAATAAAAAAAAAAAAAAATTTTTTTGAGAGATAAAAAGGGGTGTAATAAAAATTTTGGGGCGGCGTTTCAATGGTAGCAGAGCGTGGTTCTTTTTGAGCCCATGAGCTAAAATGTGACAGGAATTGCAAGGTAGCTTGGGAGGTTTTCTTTTGGTGGATTTTTGCAGGGTAAGATTCTGGGTACAGTAAAAGAGGGTGTGGGCACAAACAGACATGTTGAAAGAGAAAAGAGATTCAAACAGGATTTTATTGGTGTTATATGTTGATTGTATAAAATGTTGATGTTGTATTTTGTGTGTTATATATATGTTATAATAGATGTGATATACATATGTATTGGATGTAAACCGGAGCCAGCGTGGAGCTATTATTCAGTACGGGTCACACACACACGTTTATATATATATATATATATATATATATATATATATATATATACTGGCTCACTTTCTTGTTGGGGTTGGTTATTATTTGTCCATTGATTTTCGGTCTGACCAAGGCACTGTTTGATTGATTGATAATTCCGGAGCTGTGGCAGCCATATTGAGGATATTTGCTAGATAAAATAATTCTGAATTGATTTCTTTTGTGGAGAATGCGGGTATGGTATAATGTAGTGATGTTACGTACTTATTTCCTGCAAGCGTGGATTGGAAACGTCGTCCTTAAAGTATTCTGTAAAATGTTGAAGTGTGTCAGAGTGTAACTTGTGTATGTGTGTCTTACCAATTCATCCTCGCTTGGTAACGTAACTTACGATGCTTGAGTCCGTAGCGAACGTACGGATAACCAGGTATCGTAGTCCCGATCTGAGGTTCACTAGGAGTGTATAATTCCCAGGTGGCGCCAAATTGTTTAATTAAAACAATTAAAAATGTCTTATTATCAGCGATTCTGCTCAGACGGTGCGAAGAATTCGATTTGTCCCGCCGTTTATCGAGTTGTATGATCGAGCCGGCAGTTGCCGTATTCACTGCTTGAGCGCTAGTTATCACGTCAGAGACGTTCGCTGTAATTTATAATTTTAAGAATACACTTTCCTACTGAAAATAAAACACATTTTTATATACATTGGATATTACTGTTTTCATAGACACAAGCTATATTTGATTTCTTATATAATTTTGCACCGGTTATTTCTTTATGAGACTTTTTCTCTCTGGGTTTTACAATCGATTTTGAACGTGACTGACATACAGTATGTCGTTCTACGGAAGTGGTAAACAAATATTTTCGTTCAAATGTTTTGGATTCTTTTGATCACGTTAAAAGGCTCAGATGCAATTACAATAATAAAAATACACAACCTTACAATGTTTCTACTTAAATATGGTAACGTGTAACTATAAATGGTTTGTTGGAGTGTAGTAGAAGTGTTTCGTACATTAATGCTAGGTTATCTTTATAATTTGACCAATATACAGTGTCTTAATATTTTTATTTAATCTTTGAAAGAGAATAAAATTGATTCAGTGATATTTCAGAATATAGTGAGAAATATTCAAAGTGCGTTATTTCGGAAGTTTAGATAATTTATTGGATACTTAACAGCTTCGTAGCTTGTGATTAATCTGTTGGTCTGGACTGAAGGAATGTGGCAGCAATATAATTCAGTTTTCGTTTATTCGGGCTTCAGGCATCTTTTTCAAAGTATTTAGATTTATTTATTCACTTCGTCTTGAAATAAAACGTCTTCTCCATCTGCTAATTGAGTTCAGTGATAGTCAGCCTCCTTCTCGTTCAATTTTGATAATTTGTTTGACTTTTAAAACATTTTAAATAAGAAAATAGGTTGTTCTGAATTCTGGCATCTGTTTTTCCTGAGCGTCACTTATTGAGTAATGATATTCAACGGTAATTTCGTCTTTAACCGTGGTTTCCATGGTTACCAAAGCATTCTGATTGGGCTAGCTTGATATAAATCCATTGTTATCAAAATTTGAATTCTTTTCAAATCTTCCTATATCTTCTGACTTACTTCCTTCTCTTATCTTCCTTCTTAAGTATTAATTATTAGCACTGTCATTTGTATTTTCTTACAAAGATTATTTTGGTATCCCACAATATTGGGTTTTTCATGTTTTATAAGTTTACAATTACTTTAATATTTACTAATTACATTTCTCTGTTTACATAACTCCTTATTTTAATATTTTGTTGTTAATAATATTTACCATTTATCCTTGGTTAATTAGTCACCTTGGATTTGTTAATTACTTGGCTATTTTCATACAATTAGTATTTGTTGATATTTGATCGTTAGGCCCGTTTCAAGTCTAAGTAGCCATTACTGGTTTTTGATTGTTTCATCTATATATTAATAAGTGAAGAGAAAACTTTGTACCCCTTTTTAAGCATATTGCGCACACGGAGGAGTGTGAGATTTGGCATAGTTAAAGTTTATATGGAGAAAGAGTGCAGAAAGCTAAAATTTATATATAATATGTGTTACAAATACATTAAATAAAATAAAATAAAACATTCATTTGCACTTGAAAATTCATTTAAACTTTTTCAAACAATGGTAATTGTTAAAAATAAAATAATTTTGTTGCCAGGCAATAAAATTATAATTTTTTCATTTTAATGTACGTTCATACTGCCAATGTCAAACACATAATAGTCTGTGGTCAAACAGTCGCACAGAGTAGAGATTGTCACCAAAGAATTTTAAAATGTTGCCAACAAATAATTACTGACAGATTGACTGAATGAGCAGTGAATTTTGTGTGATTTCAAATGTTCCTTTTTCAATAGCCTGTGGAGTGTATGTCAAGGCAAAAAAGCGTTTATTTTATATTTTGTATATTAGATATCTGTGTTTTATATATTAATGTGCAGTTGAAAGTGAAATACAGCTTGCTTAATATACACCTGTTGCAAAAGGAAAATTTTGTAGCAGCAATTTGAATTGACTTACTCTCGCCTAATTATTATTGGTGGTTTCAAAAAAGTGAGTACATTTTATTATTTTTAAATTAAACCCTGTCTAATCTTAGTTTCAGTAATTTCATTACATTTTTTTTTTACATTCAGATATTCGCACCTACTTCCATTATGCCTCGACATAGAACATTGACGGGTCAGAGTGAGAGACGAAGAAGAAGGAATATATATTCGCGTGAAAGTCAAAATGATAATAGACCAAATGCAAATTTAAATAGTGTAAATAGTATAACATTGACGGGTCGGAGTGAGAGACAAAGAAGAAGGCATATATATTCGCGTGAAAGTCAAAATGATAATAGACCAAATGCAAATTTAAATAGTGTAAATAGTATACAAAATGACGAAATTATTTTGAGGGATACATTTAAATGCACACTGAACGTCATTCCAAGAAATTTTAATACTTTTGATTGTGGATTAATGCATTTACAATGCAGGTTTTGCAATGCAAAACATTTCGAATCTGAGGTCACTTTAGGTGAAAAGACTGCATTCACTTCATGTTGTCATAAGGGTAAAGCAATATTACCGGCCTTAAGTCAAAATGAATACTTTAAATCATTGTATGATGGACTTACTTCAAATGAACCTTCAATAAAAAGAAAGTCAAAAAATTATTTTGAAAATATTCGTAAATACAATTCATCATTTGCTATGGTTAGCTCAGAAGCTAAAATTTCGGATACAATACGCGTGGAGTGTATCATTTTAAAATACATGATGTTTTTTATCACACATCAGGTCCAATGACTGCTGGATATGGTCGCTCACCATGTTATGCGCAATTATATTTTTATGATGTTGACACTGCTGTCAATTATAGATTACGTGAACACTATAATCAAACATGCAATAACAATATAATGCGCGAAATCTCTCTTGAATTGAAACGCATTAATCCTTTCGTTCGGTCATTCATTGCAATGAAAGATCATTGTCAGAGAGTTGAAAATCAAAATAAAGAAATTTGTATGCTCATTAAAGTAAATCGTGATTTAGATCTACGCCGTTATAATGATGCAGTTCAAACTGATGTAGCAGTAATATTTAGTACAGTTGATGGTGAGTTACCCTTTGAACGAAATATGGTTTCATTTTCAAAAGTTAATGGTACCATTAAAAATATCTCTGTTTTGGATTCATCATTGGACCCTTTAGCGTATCCATTACTTTTTCCAAATGGTGATACTGGGTGGCATATCAATATTTCTCATAATGTACCAACTACATCTAATTCAAGAGCGCCCAAAAATAAATTAACCATGGTTCAGTATGCAGCCTATCGACTTGCAATTAGAGAAGATTTTAGCACGTTGCACCATTCACAAAAATTATTTCTGCACTGGATAGTTGATATGTATATGAGAATAGAGGGCACAAGGTTACATTTCATTCGACAAAATAAAACAAGTCTTAGGTCTGAAGTTTACAACAATTTAACAGATTATTTAGAATTGAACCCCAATGCCAATAATGTTGGCCGTAGAGTAATTTTACCATCTTCATTCAATGGATCTCCAAGAAATATGTATCAGAATTATTTAGATGCAATGTCAATTGTACAACATTTCGGAAAGCCTTCTTTGTTTATTACAATGACTTGCAATCCAAGTTGGCCTGAAATAGTTAGCAATATTGGTGTAGGCGAGTCAGCTAATTTTCGACCTGATATTGTTGTGCGTGTATTCAAGTCCAAACTGAAAGCATTAATTGAGGGCCTTACACTAAAAAAAATCTTCGGTAAAGTTGAAGCACTCATTTATACAATTGAGTTTCAAAAGAGAGGATTGCCTCATGCTAACATTTTACTCTCTTTAAATGAGCAAGATAAAATTGTTAACGCTACCGATATTGATAAAGTTGTATCTGCGGAGATTCCTAACATTCAAACACATCCTACATTACATGAATATGTTGTAAAACACATGATGCATGGTCCATGCGGTGTACTTAATTCAAATTCTGTATGTATGAGAGATGGAAAATGCACAAAAGATTATCCAAAACGATTTAATGAATTTACATGTGAATCATTAAATGGATATCCACTATACAGAAGGCGTGATAATGGTATTAATGCTGAAGTTCACGGTAGTTGCCTCGACAATCGTTATGTTGTACCATACAATCCATATTTACTTGCCAAATTTAATTGCCCTATAAATGTTGAAGTATGCACTACAGTTAAAAGTGTTAAATACATTTATAAATACGTGTATAAAGGCTATGACAGTGCATCTGTTGAATTACGTTAAGAGAGAAATGAACCAGGTCAAGAAATACAAATTGATGAAGTTAAAAATTTTTTAAATGGTCGTTATGTCGGATCAACTGAAGCTGTATGGCACATCTATGAATTACCAATGCATTTTCAATCACATGTCATCGTTAGACTTGACATTCATTTACTGCGTAGACAGAATGTTTACTTTCGAGAAGGGCAAGAACGTCAAGCAATTGAAAATGCAATTCAAACAAAATTATTAGCATTTTTTGAATTGAATCGATCAGATCCATCAGCACATGAATATAAGTATATTGAAATTCCTTTGCATTATGTGTGGGAAGATTCCCGAAAAAAATGGAAGAAGAGAAGGCGTGGAGGTGATAAAATCATTACACGCCTATATGTAGTATCACCAAAAGACATCGAACTTTTCCATTTACGATTGCTTTTATTACATGTCTGTGGTCCAAAATCATTTGAGGATGTTAGAACATACAATGGAATTATACACACTTCTTTTGTTGAAGCATGCCATGCTCGCGGCATTGCTTCAAATGATAATGAATGGCGCGAATGTTTAAATGAAGCAAAAGAATTACATTCACCAAAACAAATGCAAAATTTATTTGGTTACATTTGTGCATTAAATGTGCCAGACAATGCATTGGAGTTATGGAATGAATTTAAAGTATATCTTAGTGAAGATTTTTTGAGAGATTACAACGAAGAAGTATCCTTTAACACAGCTCTATTAGAAATTGAAGATATTTTGAATGTTCATAATTTGTCATGTCAAGAACTTGGTTTACCAGTTCCCACGTATTCGCAGAGAACAGATGAAGCAAATGCTATTGATCCAATAGAACAAGAGTTTCTGTTTTGTGAGCATTATGAAACTGCAAATATTGAACAGCGTAATCTAATTGATCGTGTGATTCGTGAAGTTTTGCACCATGATACTGGATCTAATGTTTTTTGTTTAACCGCTCATGCAGGTTGTGGAAAAACATTCACACAAACAGCAGTCATTCACAAATTAAATTCACTTAATCTTAGTTGCATTGCAACAGCGTTCAGTGGCATAGCTTCAACTCTATTACTTGGAGGTAGAACTTTACAGAATGTGTTTAAATTGCCTATAACCATTTTGGAAAATTCTGTAGCGAATATTACCGCAAATAGTAGCTATGGACGTTACATAAATTCATCATCATTGATAATTATTGATGAAATTTCTATGTGCTCACTGCAAGTGTTGAAAATCATAGATAGATTATTGCAGGATCTATGCGATGAAAATGATAAACATAAACCATTTGGAGTGAAAACGATACTTCTGTGCGGTGATTTTCAGCAAATCTTACCAGTTGTCCCACATGGATCACGTGCAACTTTAATTGAAAATTGTGTCACGAGTTGGCATAAATTTGTTTATTTTCATAAAGTAACGTTTACTCAAAATATGAGAGCCTTACCAAGTGAAATAGAATTTGTCGAATTCTTGACAAAAATTGGTAATGATGAAGCCCCACAATTCCCTCAGTTTGGTGAAAATATTATTGAAATACCTGAGCAATAAGATGAAAATAATATTATTAATGAGGTGTATGGAAATATTTCCGAAAACATACTCTCAGATAACATATTGAAGTCAGTTATTTTAGCACCTAAAAATGATGATTGTACTTTTATTAATACTGATATACTTAATCGAATACCAGGTGAACAGAAAACATATCATAGCTACGATAAAATAATTTGTGATGATGACAATGAAATCAATAACTATCCAGTAGAGTTTTTGAATTCTTTGACTATTAGTGGTTTGCCACCACATAAGTTAGTATTGAAAGTTAATTGCATCGTTTTACTGATCAGAAACTTAAATACAAAGGAAGCATTAGTCAATGGAACAAGAATGCGCATCAAGTGTATGCATCGTAATGCTATTGATTGCGAAGTTTTAACTGGAACCGCACGCAATAAGAGAATTTTGATTCCACGTATAAATTTAACATATTCCGGTACTGTTTTACCATTTAACTTTCAAAGAACTCAATTTCCAATTATACCTGCATTTGCGATGACAATAAATAAGTCTCAAGGACAAACATTCGAAAAAATTGGAATTTTATTGAGGCAGCCAGTTTTTACACATGGTCAATTGTACGTCGCAGCAAGTAGAGTTCGATCATTCGATGGTTTGAGATTTTATATTTCCGAATATAATGGCCAAGGCCATTTAGCAAATGATGAAAGAGTTTTTACAAAAAACATCGTTTACACAGAAGTTCTGAATCATTAAATTCACTTTCGAACTATTTTAAGTTCAATGGACAACATTTATTTTTTTAACCACCCGGTTTTTTTGATTTAATGAAAAATATATGAAAAAATACGAGGCACATATTTTTTATTTCATTTTTTATTTTGTATTAATTTTTTATTTAAATTTTATATAATTCGAAAAAGATAGGCAAAATAACTGTGTAGCCTTGGCGAAACCTGGTCAGTATGGCAATAAAAAAACCCAAGGAAATGTCAAAAAACGCGTTATTGCTTTTTAAATATGGCTTAGCCAAGCTAAACATCATTTTTCCTATCTTTCATATTTTTCAAATAACTCGAAAATTAATGCATAGAAAAAAAAATTAAAAAATTATATAAGCTTTGTAGCAGATAATCTTCAAACTGTTTTCGAATTTTGTACCTTACCAAAAATGAAATGTAATCTACTGGAATTGAAAACAATGTATCTTATACTTCTATGATTCTCATTTTTATTAGCGTTTATTTGATTCAATAATAACATGAAAAAATTAAAACTGACAATGAATTATATCAAAAAATAAATATGAATACAAGCTGTAATTGTGTTTTTTTTCAACTGTTACTAACATTAAATTTTAAATTTCATAGGTATTGCAGGGAATTAAGGCAAACAACACACGCTAATGACGTATTTGTACACGCTCGCAGCTGACGTAATAGAACAAAATTCAAAAAAATTATATGCAATGATTATAGAGGTATACTCTTTGACAAAAGAACCTCAATAACGTTCAGACTTAAAAATTTAATGAATTACGGTCGAATTTCGACCACTGGGCGACCACTAGTACACATTATGTCTCATTTTGTCCTAGATCGTTATTTTTGTTTTTACAATTAGGTTTATTATCTATGGAGGTGTTTTGGTTCAGTCTTTGTGTGATTTTTGTGTGTTACAACTGTGTTATTCATTATTTCTTGCTAATTATTTACTAACGGTTTTCTCTTTCTAACTCAAACATTGTTTTCTTTTCTTATTTTTTTAATTACTCTGCCAATGTCAATAATATGGCAATAATATGTACCTTTTCCTCATATAACATATAACACTTAGGTCTATGTTTGCGATAATTACCCAATCCATCTCCTATTCATAAACAATTGTTTATACAATTAATTAACACTTATTATTTAATATTGGTGTACAATTCATTACTTTTGATTTACGGTTCGGGTGATAAACAATCTCACCTCTATTGAAATTGTTTCATTACTCTCCCCTTATAACATGGGTATTTACTTATGGTTATGACATACCTATTTTATAACAACTCTTTGCTTTCCTTTCCATGTTAACATCATCTTATTACTTTTTCTTGTGATTCTCACCTTTAAATTCTACAATACATTCTTAAGTTCTATAATAATATAATTTTATAATTACTACAGTTAATATCACTCTTCAGTGTTCATTATGACTGAATCAATGTTTTATTTTAAATATTATTCATAATAACTTTCTTAAATGTTATTGTTCACTATTAAATCTTAAACATTGGTTACTTTTACTAAGTCTTTATCTTAGCTTTCTCTATTCTTACTATTTTTATTACTGACAATATTTTTTTATTTTTTATTTATCACTTGCACTATTAAATTATTTGGTGTTAATTTTAATTTACTTAGTGTTTCTTTTTCTATCATTTCACTTTAGGGTAAATCCATTTTCACTAGGTTAACTTCCGTTTACTTCTCACTATTTTACTCTCTTTCTCTCTTTCTCTTTCTCTACACATATTATATATAATTATTAATATCATGTCTTTCTCTATTAACAACTTACATGTACTTCTAACTCTTTGGCTAGTGTATTTTTAGCTATCGTGTTTTATTAATGACTATTTACGATTGTCACTCAATCAATACTAACATTCATTAATTATTTTGGTTCCTTACCGGTTTCATTTTCTTTATTATATTTGATTACATTATTCCTCATTTCTCTATTCTTTATTCCTTGTTTGTGTTCTTGACGTGTTTCATTTTATCTTCTTCATCGTTGGTTTGTTCCCTCTTTGTTCTCATTTTCTTCTCCTTCTCTTCTCATCTTGTTTACTTTATTTTGGTTCTTAGCTGGCCAATCTCTGGGGTTGGGTCAAAGTCGTTTGTCTGTCAGTCTAGTCGTCGAGTTTCTTTAATAATCACTTTTGGTTTATAATTCTTTCTCCTTCTTTCTTAATTACTTTTTACGTTTTTACTCTCTTCGTTATTTATTCATCAACATACATTATTTTTTAGCGGTTTTTACATACTTATTGTTATCAAAACTGATCTGAATTTGGCGATGTTATATAATGCCCTTCCACCAAAATTGATCATTTTATTAAATTTGATTCTAAGTTTGATGAAATTATCAATTGTATTGTATCATTTTTTCTTAAATTCTCCTGCTTCTCATTCATTTTTTATGCTTAATTCTGTATCTTTTATTTCCTTTCTTCTGATTCTTTTCTTCATTATTTTCTCATATTACGAACTGGCTTACTGATTTTTTATTATAAATTATTCCCTATAAATCTTATTTTCCCTAACTATCCCTACTTTGTAGCTGAAATCGATTCGGATGGGCTCTATTGGCTTACCTAACTCCGTCGTTCAAAACTACTCTTATTCTGAGATCAGGGGAACATCATCCCTGCTCAGTTAAATGATTGCTGGACTTATTCAACAGTCAACCTCAATTAATGAATCTTCAATACAGTCATCTCGTGACTCATAATAATAATAATAATCATAATATTTGTTGGGAATCTTTTACTATTGTATTTCATTATTGCTCCGTTCGAGTCATATATTGTTTTTCATCTTTCTTTATAGATACTAATTGATAATACTTGAAGTATTGCTTTTCATTGATACAATTCACATTTTTATTCATTTTTAATTACTCTTTGTTTCATCTCAATTCATATTATAACTCTTAGAATGTTTATTTTATTTATTTCGTTTTTTGATCATAGGCTTGTTTAATTTTACTTCCCATATTTTTCTAAATAGTTGTGGAATTTGATCATTTTGATTGATACTTTTTTTTCATAGTTTTTTAAATATCATAGTAAGTTAGTGCTTCTTACTAGTTGGGAATTTTTTGTAGCTTATTCCTTTATAGTATGTTTTGCTTTTTTATGCCTCATATTTTGGCTAAAGATTATTGTAACTTAATCTTATTTTGTAGGAATGTTCTGTAACTTCACTCCTTTATTATTATTTTTTATTTAAATATTATAGTAAGTTAGCATTTCTTACTTTATATGGATTCTTGGTAACTTTATTTCTCCATTTTATAATTGGTCTAAAATATTATCGAAGTAATTGTGTAAGCTGTCCTTACATAACTTTTTTGAATGTTGAAATTCATTTTATACCTTTCTTTATTACTTATTAGCAAACTTATTCATTTGTTTTATTATTTCTTTTTATTTCAAAGTAATTTAGTTGTTTTTCAATTTTAAGTTTTTTCAGTCATGTTTGGCTGTCATAATAATTTTTAATTGATGCCTGATTGTATACCCCCTTAATCGTTTGTTAGCTTGGTCGGTCATCAGTAGTTCAGTCCTATATTCCAGTGTTTATCTGCACTTGGTTTATCCATGGTCCATGATTACCTGAGTTCCCTCCTTTGTTCGGACTGCTCTGGTGTGCATAACTAATTCTGTCCGTGTTATATATGTCTCTTCTATCTGGTACTGCCATTCTTCTAATACCATGTTTTCCTTGGCATCACTGCCTACCTCAATCACTTGATGATGTTGTTTATTACTCAACGAAGTTAATCGTACTTCCGTCACTGATCTTCTCACCGATATTGGTTATTTTGCATTTCTATCTCTGGTAATTTCCATTTTCCTATAGACTTTCTTAATTTGTCGTACATTGTTTTGTCGTGATGCTTTTCAACTTTGGATATCCTCCATTTAAAGATAGGTTCGCTGAAGTTTTTATTCGCTGGTTGTTTGTTGATCCCTCCTAGAATTTCCTTCATAGTTCTCCTACATTTCATAACATTCATCATTTCTGCATGGTCGGTAATTGGTAGATTAAACATCTCAAGTAGTCCATTCTTCATCATCTCCAATTCTTCTCTGGTATTGATCAGTTTTCTTTCATGCATTTTCTTAGACTTCTTAGTTATTTGTTTCTTCTGTACTCCTCTACTGTTGGTTCCTATGTGTTTAATTTTCTCCTTGTTTTTGTTACTTTTATTCTGATATAACCATGTACTTGGGTCTTCATTAATTTCTATTTTTCATTAGTTCCTTCAGAAGTATTGTCTATTGTTTCATTCAATTTCTGGAACCCGTTATCTAATGTTTCATTAAGTAGATCTATTTTGTAATTGGTTTCTTCCCATTTCTTATTCATCTCCGTTTTTGTCTGGTCGCTTTTTTCATGACTCTTCTTTCTGCTTCTGAAAATTGTCGTTCGTTTCTTCTTTCATGCTGTCGAATTTATCGTTCATCTGTTTCAGACTCACCTCGTTCTTGTCGAATTTCTCCTCCTGTTTCTTAAAATTTTCATTGGTTTCTTTCTTCATGCCGTCGAATTTATTGTTCATACTTCCTTCCTTCTCTTATCTTCCTTCTTAAGTATTAATTATTAGCACTGTCATTTGTATTTTCTCACAAAGATTATTTTGGTATCCCACAATATTGGGTTTTTCATGTTTTATAAGTTTACAATTAATTTAATATTTACCATTTATCCTTGGTTAATTAGTCACCTTGGATTTGTTAATTACTTGGCTATTTTCATACAATTAGTATTTGTTGATATTTGACCGTTAGGCCTGTTTCAAGTCTAAGTAGCCATTACTGGTTTTTGATTGTTTCATACACATTATATCTCATTTTGTCCTAGATCGTTATTTTTGTTTTTACAATGAGGTTTATTATCTATGGAGGTGTTTTGGTTCAGTCTTTGTGTGATTTTTGTGTGTTACAACTGTGTTATTCATTATTTCTTGCTAATTATTTACTAACGGTTTTCTCTTTTCTAACTCAAACATTGTTTTCTTTTCTTATTTTTTAATTACTCTGCCAATGTCAATAATATGGCTATTAATTACTACCTTTTCCTCATATAACATATAACATTTAGGTCTATGTTTGGGATAATTACCCAATCCACCTCCTGTTCATAAACAATTGTTTATACAATTAATTAACACTTATTATTTAATATTGGTGTACAATTCATTACTTTTGATTTATGGTTCGGGTGATAAACAATCTCACCTCTATTGAACTTGTTTCATTACTCACCCCTTTGTTATAATACAGTCCCTGTTCTTTCGGGCGCAATTTGTTATACTACATTTATTGCTGATAATAAAATATACGATATAACGTCTTTACTTAGGCAATAATTTCAAAGGTCGGGCGCCATCTTGATTTGCAAGAAAATAAATATAGACGTAAATAACTTGTAGTTTTTTACTTACCTTTACAATTTACTATAGGGCAGGAATTCGTTTAAGCGAACTCTTGAGTAGCGGAAATTGTTATGTGAAATAATAACACCTGGTTAAAGTTTTTACCAAATGATATTACCCAATTTATTTTCCAAAAGACTCTACGTACATATTACGCCATGGTAATGTTAGCGTTTAGCAAACATTAAACCCTCCAAAATACCTACACATTAAACATGAAACATTTGATATGTGATTATTAAACATTAAACATATATATATTTCGCACAACCCAGCACTTAGAAGATTTAAGTCACTCTCTCTCTCTCACGCTCTGGTACAATTTATTTATTTTATTGAGCTCATTTGAATTTTAAATAAAATCTTTATTGGTCATTATAATATTGAATGATGTTGATTTACTGAATGAATGTTGGAACGTTCTCACCAAATTTTACAGCTACTTAGCTGCGGTTGTTTGTCCGGTAAAACATCGCACACCGCGAGTTCACCGATTTCGCTACCGGTCACATCTTGAAGTATTAGATTTACCACAACATTTGATATTTTAACCACTTTTGGTGGTGTAAAAGTTAAAATTTTCACTTGGTGAACTTCTTGCCGGCCGGCTACGTTCACGCTTCCGGATGAAATGACACACAGTCTTTGTTTCACATTGCGTAGGTGGGGTAAAAGCGACGTCATCAGGCTTTTGTTCATATAGCCAAGCCTTGAGTTGTTTACGGAAATATGCATTCCTTACCACTGACGTCATCAGGGCTAGGCACTTTATCGCTGTATGTGACATACGTTTTTTGCTGCGTTTGTCGTTTTGCAATGAAAACGGTCAGAATCCTGTCAATTCACTTTTGCGTTTATAAAATAGTTATATAGTCCACTCACCATAGCTTTACAGGGATTATTAAATATTTAAATAATTATTACCAAATTGTTAAAAATGAATGAATACAATAATTATAGTCTTTTGTACCATGTTTTTATTAATTTAATATTGCACCAGAATTGTACCATCACACCTTATAACATGGGTATTTACTTATGGTTATGACATACCTATTTTATAACAACTCTTTGCTTTCCTTTCCATGTTAACATCATCTTATTACTTTTTCTTGTGATTCTCACCTTTAAATTCTACAATACATTCTTAAGTTCTATAATAATATAATTTTATAATTACTACAGTTAATATCACTCTTCAGTGTTCATTATTACTGAATCAATGTTTTATTTTAAATATTATTCATAATAACTTTCTTAAATGTTATTGTTCACTATTAAATCTTATTAAACATTGGTTACTTTTACTAAGTCTTTATCTTAGCTTTCTCTATTCTTACTATTTTTATTACTGACAATATTTTTTTTTTTTATTTATCACTTGCACTTTTAAATTATTTGGTGTTAATTTTAATTTACTTAGTGTTTCTTTTTCTATCATTTCACTTTAGGGTAAATCCATTTTCACTAGGTTAACTTCCGTTTACTTCTCACTATTTTACTCTCTTTCTCTTTCTCTACACTTATTATATATAATTATATAATTATTAATATCATGTCTTTCTCTATTAACAACTTACATGTACTTCTAACTCTTTAGCTAGTGTATTTTTAGCTATCGTGTTTTATTAATGACTATTTACGATTGTCACTCAATCAATACTAACATTCATTAATTATTTTGGTTCCTTACCGGTTTCATTTTCTTTATTATATTTGATTACATTATTCCTCATTTCTCTATTCTTTATTCCTTGTCTGTGTTTTCTTGACGTGTTTCATTTTATCTTCTTCATCGTTGGTTTGTTCCCTCTTTGTTCTCATTTTCTTCTCCTTCTCTTCTCATCTTGTTTACTTTATTTTGGTTCTTAGCTGGCCAATCTCTGGGGTTGGGTCAAAGTCGTGTGTCTGTCAGTCTAGTCATCGAGTTTCTTTAATAATCACTTTTGATTTATAATTCTTTCTCCTTCTTTCTTAATTACTTTTTACGTTTTTACTCTCTTCATTATTTATTCATTAACGTACATTATTTTTTAGCGGTTTTTACATACTTATTGTTATCAAAACTGATCTGAATTTGGTGATGTTATAATGGTCAGGCCATAAACTTTGTAACGCGACAGAAATGCAGTCCTCAAGGTTACATAAATAGAATATTAGCAAAATAATAAGTAAATCAATATTTAACTCCCATGATAATACAAAGGTCTAATAAATACATTTATTATTATATATAAAAATGAATAAGGATGCAAGGTAGGGATAACAATAAAAAAAAAAAACCTGTAAATTAGACAGTAGTAGGAAATCCATGGTCAGTGAAATGTAGATAAATATATTATAATGATAAGAATTGTAAGAAAGAAACTAGTACAGAAAATGTCAAAGTAAATGACAATTAAATTAAATCAAAGCGAGACAATAATTTACCTTATAGCAATAGTAAGTAAGGATTATGAATTAAAGGATATTATTTTGTGACAATGAATGTTATGTTAAAAGTTTATGTTATATTATGCAAATTACTTGTTGAATTAATGGAAAGTAATGAAGCTAAATGTATTATTCAATTACTGTTATAGAAGGATGTGGGAAGCAGTTAGTTAGTGTTAATGGATCTCAATTTTCTTATATGTGATCCATAGATCAAGATAAAATTGTTATTAGTTATGAAAAGAATAATTATTTGTGTAAATGTTAATAGTTAAGATTTGATTATGTGTATGAACTTATGTAAAAGGGCTATAGTTGTTCACCAGTTATAATCAACGGTAGGTCCATATACAATAAAAGGCCTAACAGCCAATGACACTATATAACCACTCATAACATAAAGGTTAGGTACGGAAATTAATAATAATTAATGAATACGGGTCAAAGAGCTAGGAAAACATTTGATAAGTAATAATATATAATAAACCACCTCAATTTAAATAAATTATGATAATGCCACAAGCCATGATATCGATTGATTACGTTTGATATCGAAAAAATAATAAATATAGAAGAAACAGACTAAGATAAAAAAACCAGCAGAATATATGTAGAATTTAGTAAACAAACTATAGATAAAGTTATATTCCGATATGATGGAAGATTAATAAGGAATGGACGAAAAATATATGAAATAAACACTATATACAAAACATTGAGAAGGAAGAAAAATAATGTGTTGCTAAGGACAACAGGAATGAAGAGAAGTTGTTGATTTCGATTATTGCCTTTTATGATCTGAACGTGATGAGATTAAAAAAACCAAAGAAATATTTAATATAATACAAATAATCTGAATTAATTTGATACATCTACAAGCCATAAAATTCTAATGATAATCGTATTGACTTGCCAGCAAAGTTTAACCAAATGAGATCATAGTAGAGTATCACAACAAAAATAAATAACTGGGTTCCACAAGGAAGGACTTGAATTGTCCTATACCAGAAAAGAATTAACGATATATTAAAACCAATACAAAGAGTCAACTGTGTCACAACAAATAATATACACCACACTGGAACTCATAACCTTTTAAATACACGGAACATCACTAATTACTTCAAACGATAGAAGAACGTATTTGGATCCAGAATTTGCAGAAGGACCACCCGTCTGGCCGCAAATAAACCCAGGGAGCTGTATTTTCGAGGTGACCAGGACAAGAATTCCATTTTATTGAACCGAAGAAAGGAATCTCGAACAACATCTCCATTCTGAGCGACGAGGTTATCAGCCAACTTCCTACTCGAGTTGCTTCGTTCTAGTCTGGTAAATTATAAATGTATAAATCACATTAACAACACAACACTTCAAATTTGTAAATCTTGCATTCTTATCTATGTATTTTTAATCTTCCCCACAGTTACAAGAACCTTCACACCCTGAATTAAGTTAATTACAAACAAAAAACAAATTATATCACTGAATATAAAATAAAGTATTGGACCGAACAATAATCGATTCACGCAATCTATAGCCTTTTTGTATGCCAATTGGAAACAATCTTATTTAATGTTAATGGAGTGAATAAATAAAGAAACCTTGTATAGTTTCAAAATCTTATTATTTGGGGTATTATTTAATGAGTTGGGAATAAAAAGTAACTGACTAAGTACATAATAATTGGTTACCGTAAACAGTGAATTAACCTATAAGTTTCGTTGGCCCGGAACTGCAGCGCTTGTTGCGGAATTCTCCGACACCAAAGAGAAGAGCAGTAAAATACGAAATTTACATAATTCTCTTCGAGGTATACTAGGGCTGAGCGAAATTATAGAATAAAACACTAATTACTTAAGTTACAATCACACTAACACTGGTATTTTACTTAGAGAGATAAGCTAATAGTAGTTAACGAAATTACTATATTCCCCAACTCCAGATATCTAAAAAATTGAATTAAATTGACGACCGAAGAGAGGAGAGACAGAGGATCATACCCGTTCCTATTAACAAATTGGTTTACATTGCGTGACACGAACGAGACGCACGTACTTGTCTCAATACAACTTGTTTGTGTGTTGTCATTTTCTCTGTAATGGATTTTCAGCCATTTTGCCAAGGTTGCTTTAACGAGAACATGTATTTTATATATCGGCATTTTAATAATTTCATCGTTACTGAGTGTGTTGTGTTGTGTCCGTTAACTGGTTAGTGTTGTGGTTGTGTTTTCTTGTGTTGGGGAAGTTTGCTCTGCTCTTTTGTACTACCCCTTTCCTCTCGCAGCGTTAGGGGAATCCTGAAACCACTTGGACGGAATCAAGTTTTTCCTGTATATTTCTTCTGTGTCCATTTGTTATTTTCACTCTGTGTCTGTTGTATATTTGGGCGGCTCTATGATGAGTAATATTAATCCCGACCTATTTCTTAAGGACGAGCTAGAGTTTGAGATTCGGTCCCGGAGCAGGAGGCCGCAGGGGGACATCGCTTCCCTGAGTAAGCAGTTGAGAGACGCGCTCGCCGCTGGTGACGTGACATCTCAGGTCAAGTTAACCGATGTGCCTGCTGAAGTAGAATTGTGTCACGAGAGGTGGGGAGAGCTGCAGGAGTTGATTGAGGGTCTTGAGTCGGCCCCACCAACCTCACGAGCTAGACAGAGGGCAAGACAATGTTTGCAGCACCTTCAGCACCGATTAAAGAACCTGGCCGCTCAACCAGGAACCTCTGAGACCAACACTGCAGTTAAGTCGCTGATGGACCAGGTGGCGACGGCATTACAGGGCCCTGTGCCCAGTCAACCCCGCACTCTTGCGGTATCTCCCCAGCCACCGGTTTTGGAAGCGGAGCAGACTCAATAACTAGCTGCTCACTTGCCTGCTTTCTCGGGGATGGCAGCGGGGTCCTATCATAAACTGCCTAATCCGCTCTCTCACATCATCCAGCAGCTGTATGTCGTAGATGGGCTGGTTGTGGACAGGTTGATACCATTTTTCAGAATCTTATTTCAATTGTCTGACTTTCCCGGAATGTCAGACCAAACCCTCCTTGAACTTGTATATCCCTACTGTCGGGGGTCCATGGCTGAGCGGTTCGTGGAAGCACTACGATGTGGCGGCAGTATCGCGTCCTTCCATCAGGAGGTGTTGGACGCATTCGTACCTGGTCGACTGCTGGAGCAGTTATACCATAAGCATTTTTACCGCGTACAATCTAATGGCGAAAGCTTGGCCGGTTTTGTTCATAGTATCCATGATTCCGTGCGGATACTCGGGTTGGGATTGTCCGAGCAGGAGATTGTGCAAATAATATTAGAAGGGGTTATGCCCCAGGAGAGATCCCGACTGGTGTTTGCGGAGCGCCCGCGGGGCTTTGCGGACCTGGAGAGATTGTGTGTCATGTCCCGGGCCATACAGGCCAACAATGAGTCTAGAGGACCCGGAGTTACGTGTCAGCCAGATTTTCGAATGGGTGAGCAACGTGTCGGTCAATCCTAATCCCGATGTATACCATCCACCGGAAGTTCTAGGACTGTCTATTTCGGCTGTAATAAGCCGGGGCATATTGCCGGCAATTGTCCGGAGGGTCGCGCGCGTCCAACGCTTTTGCTGAGGGACACCAAACCAAAAAACGAGGTAACCAGGGGAAGATGAATCGGAGGTCATCTTCCCCTCTCTGTCACCGGTCTTCAAAAGTACGTGCCTCCAGGCCGTCGGTAGGTCCCAGCTGTTCGGGAACCAAGATCCTCCAAACCATCTCTAAAGCCACCTCTGTATGCCCCTTTTGCTGCTGCAGTTGAAAAGGAGTCAACTCAGAGCATTAGTTGACTCTGGATCAGTCCGATCCATCATTTCATCTAGTGTGTGAGGATCTCGAAAACCAGGGCTTGATTAGACGGTCTGATCAGTCTTCGGTAGTGTGCTGGACGGCATCTCGGGAAATTCTGCCCATCTCTCGGGTGGTTTCCTTCAAGTTTAAAATCGAGGGATTTTCTTGGGTGTGGAGCTTTTTGGTTTCTCCGGCTCTGAGAGTCAACTGTATTTTGGGTGTCGATTTCATCTCTAAGAGTGGTCTCGTGCTAGACATCCAAGGGCACCACTGTTATTTTAAATTCAATCGGGGAGTAGTGATCCCTTTCCTTGGATATCAGGGAACTGGGGAAGATATCCAAGAGATAGAATGCCCCGATATATCTAGAGACCATCTCAATCAGTCCCAGCGGTCCGCCCTAGATCGATTGTGTGAGAAATTCCCCACAGTTTAAAATTCCCCACCCTTGGGCTCACACATCTCTTGGAGTACAAAATCCGACTAACTGACTCCATGATAGTGCGCTCACACCCATATAAGTTTGCCCCTCCAAAAATGACCGTTCTGAGGGAGGAGGTTCAGGAATTGTTAAAGCAAGGGGTGACTGAACCTTCTAATTCCAGCTATGCCAGGTTCCTGGTACCCAAGCCTGGAGGTAAACACCGTATGGTAATAGACTATCGCAAATTGAATGCCAACATTGAGGTGGATTCTGTCCCCCTTCCGGATCTGCACTCGGCGTTTGACTGGTTCAGTGAGGCGAGGTACTTTACCATCATTGACCTCAACTCTGCATATCACCAGATTCCGTTGTCAAAAAAAAGTAAGCCCTACACGGCATTCTGTGTTCCGTAGAACCTATATCAATATACGAGGGTTCCCATGGGTTTGGCGGTGGGGGCCCAAACCCTTACTTGTCTACTTGACACCGTGTTTCACGATGTCAAGTTCAAATTCATCTTCAATTATCTTGATGACTTGCTGGTATATAGCAAGAGTTACGAGGAACATTTGGGTCATCTAAATGAGGTGATGTGCAGGTTGAGGAGTGCCGGCCTCACTGTTAATCCGGAGAAGGTGAAGTTCGCCCAGACCCAAATTTCATTTTGGGGCATCTAATCTCACATAGGGGTGTCACGGTGGACCCCGAGAGAACCCAGGGCATCAAAGATTTTCCCCAACCCAGGGATGCCAAGGGGATCGCAAGATTTGTGGGGATGGTGAATTTTTACCGTCATTTCATCCCCAATGCTGTAGAAATCGCAGCCCCGTTGAATGAATTGAGGAAAAAGGGGGCTAAATTTGTATGGGGGGAGAAACAGCAGAGGGCCTTTGATGCTCTTAAAGAGGCGATTATGTCTCCTCCGGTACTAAGGATGTCAGATTTTTCAAATAAATTTGTGCTACAGATGGATGCGAGTTCGGTTGTGCTCGGGGCGGTTCTGTCCCAAGTTGTTGATGGTGCTAGGCAGCCAGTGGCGTTCATATCAAGGACCTTGACCCAACAAGAAAGGAAGTGTTCTGTTTATGAACTAGAGTGTTTGGCAGTGGTATACGCTCTAGATAAGTTCAGGCGTTTCTTGGAACATGCTGAGTTCCCGACCGATAACCAGGCTGTCTCTTGGCTTCTTGCTCATCCCCGGCAACTGGGTAAAATTGGAAGATGGGTGGTCAAAATTTAATCGTTCAAATTCAAGGTGCAACACATTAGGGGAACACAAAATGTGGTTGCAGACGCCTTGTCCCGCATGTTTTCCCAACCTAGTGAAGTTCAACCTGAGCAACCCTGTTCTTTATTATTAGACTTCGCACTAGCCTTTACTCATGTGTTACCCCATCAGTTAGATGATGAAGAGTTGGGTCCGATCATCCATAATTTAAAAGAGGGTAACGTACAGGTCCCTTATTTCTTGTCCAAGGGCGTCCTGTGTTGTAAGGAGAGAAATGGACGTGTCCCTAAGATCGTGCTGCCTAGCAAGTTAGTGCCCATGGTCTTCAGTTATTATCATAATTCCCCAGTAGGAGGACATAAGGGGAGTTCAAAGACCATCTCCAGTATTAGAAAGCATTTCATCTGGAAGGGCATGGATAGGGACATTGCTATGAGAGTGAAAGCATGTCATCTCTGTGGCCTAAGTAAGCCTGCCCAAAACTCGAAGCTAGGTTTGTTGTCATCGGACGTGGCGAGCAGACCAATGGAGAAGTTATTCATCGACTACGTGGGAGCTTTCCCACGTAGCAAGTCAGGTAACTCTTACCTGCTTGTCTGTGTGGATGCTTTTTCTAAGTTTGTCTGGCTATTGCCCTTACGGCAGGCAAACGCTCGTTTGACCATTCTCGCCCTACAAAACCATGTGTTTCAGCATTTCGGACTTCCGGCCATCATTGTCTCAGACAATGGTCCCCAGTTCATTTCGGGCGAATTCCGGCGAATGTGTTTCGCCAACGGGATTCAACATGTAACCACTTCTCCTTACTACCCGCAGCCGTCCCACGCGGAGAGATTCAACAGGAATCTTAGATCTGCTCTGATTGCATACCACGCTGAGCAAAGAACTGTTGGGACCAAAATCTTAAGTGGTTACAGTTAGCATTCAATATGGCCCTCCATGAGAGTCACAAGGCCGTTCCCTTTGAGGTGATGTTTGGATTCTCGCCCACACTTCCCTTGGCCAACTTGTGGAAAATAGGTGATCTTCTGCCAAGTAATCCAGACATTAGGACGGCAGACAGGTGGAAAAAGGCCCGGAAGAATTTGCTTCGTGAGCGTCCGTAATCATTAAAATCAGGGGCGAACTCCTAACCCCTTCAAGGTTGGGAATTTGGTCTACGGCCAGAGCCACCCGATCAGCTCAGCCGTGGACAAAATAGCCGCCAAACTTTGTTATCGTTGGTCCGGTCCATACCGCAGTCTACAGTTTGTGTCGCCCGTGACCGTGAAGTTGAGTGAACCCGGCAAGGAGGTCGAAAGGTTGACCGCTCACATATCCAAGTTAAAGTTTTGCCATAAGGGCATGGGTATGTGAATGGTGATGCAAGGGTTGTGTTGCTGTCGGTGTCGATTTGGCTCTTGGGGTCTCAGTTGGGGAGTTTAGGAGGCCTTGGGAGGTCGGAGCTCTAGGGTGCACCCGTTTCTCATCTTTCTTCGGTTGTTCTTTCTTTCTCTCCTCGCTGTATGCGGACCAGGGCCCGGTAAGCATGCAGCATCACATACTTACACATATACATGGTCAGGCACACATGCACACACACTCCAATTCTTCCTTCCTATAGTTTCGTTTTCTCCCTGAGCTTCTGCCCTCCTGAGTGTGATATGTTCATTGAGATTTCCCCGAGCAGCCAAGACACACATGATGATTATGATTGGGGTACCAAATGGTTGTAAATTTCTGGGGCAACCAGGTTGCCCTTTTGGGGTGAGGGTGTCCCATGGCTATATTAAAGGTAAACACCACAGCCAGATTAATAGTATTTCCGTACGTTCGGTGCATTATCACTGCATGTTACAATGCCCGCCTTCGATATCTAGACTTAGTCGGCCACCGCGACCTTGATCGGTGACCGTCATTTGGTCGGCAGTGGCGTCTGTGTTTTTACAACGAGATTTATGCAGCAGCGTTTTAGGTTTTATAATTTCATGCAGCATCTGCTCTCGCCTCTCTTTCTCTTTCAACTTTGTGCTGTACGGATCATGACGGCATACCGTGATTGTCTACTATGATCCTATAATTCTATAAAGTGCTTCAGGTTTCCCCGCTTAGTCGGGAGGAAAGGGGTCGACGAGATGGGAACTCAACATCTTCTCCCATCGGCAGAGCAGTGTGTAAGGATCCCCAACGCCGTCACGCCATGCTAAATCATTCTTCACACCAAACTTGGACAGCAGGAATCTGTTTTATGTAATCGAGAAGATCAGGTGGGAACTTTCCTTTTTTTATGCATCACACAGGAAATACTCCGCTGGTTACCGGGTAACACACACAGAGAAACTCAATTCTAGAAATTAGACTCATGCTTCAGAGTTAATATTGCCTGAACATGTTTTGTGTAAACATGCTAAAGTGTGTATAGTGATGACTGTGTTATAAGTATTAGTATATTACTCTTTCATGATGTCAATGGTTACCATTGTAATAATGTAGGTATTTAATTTTAATTCCTCCAAAAGAAAACCAATTTCAAAATTCAATTTATAAAAAAAACAGACTTTGAGAAAATAAGTACCCAGACAGTGAGCCTCCAGGTGGTCTAGTGGCTTACGCGGGCGATTGATGCGCTCGTGGTCCCGGGTTCAATTCCCGGCGGAGGTTCCATACGGCGTGCACTCAGCGTCGTGAGGCAAACTGAGTAGGCGCTGAGATAACAGCGCCGCCTCCTGGCTGTGAATACCGCAACTAGCAGCTGGTGGCGCGTAGTACTAGCCATACACCGTCACACTAACACAAAAGCCGCGCGGTACGCCTTGGTCCTTAACGGACTGTTGAGCGGAGGTTTATTTATTTTATTTAAGTACCCAGACAGTACTTGCATCTACCTGTCATGTGACTTGTGATCCTGTGCGTACGACCTTTCCGGTTCATTTCTTTCTAAATTAAAACTCCTTCTGATTTAATTAATTATTATTTGGTTCCGCTTGACTATACAATATTTATTAACACAAATTTTTTTTTATAATTAGTTAACAAACTTCAATGTCTGCTTTAATATGATCACAGGTTTTCATTATAATGTTACGCGCCTTTCGTGTTGAAAGGCACCCAAGTGCTGGTGACGGATAGATGAAAGTATTTGAACACACTTAAGTAATTATTTTTTTAAAATTTTCATTTTCAAATTTAAAATTATCTATGGATAATGGATTCTCATCATTATGTACTTATAATTATCTCATGTTGATTAATTGTTCAAGCATTATGAATGCAAATAAAATACTCTGTGTTTAGTAGTTTGGTATGTCGTAATTTAATTGTTAGAGATATTTTTGGAAAGATTCTTGTTGCAAACCAACCACCATGGTGCTTTAAAAGAAATATTTAAATTGATGTTAAGCCTTAAGAAAGACTCAAACAAAAGTAATGTAATTGTAAAAGAAATTGTTTCGAAATCAAGAAGCATAAATAAAATCTTGTTGCTGTTAATTAAGTGTTTTCTTGCAAGACCTGTCACGATGGGCTCAGCAGATTTTATTTCCATCTAGGCCACGCGTCTAGTCTTAAATATTAAGTGACGCCTTCCCAGAATAAAAAAAAGGGTCTAATAAAAATTTTGTGGCGGTGTTTCATATTTTAAAACAATGGAGCTCCTTAACCAATACATAACAAATACACAAAATAATTAAAATCATAAATTCATCAATTGTCCGTCATGAATTATCAAGTCCATTGATTACTGATCTCTCGTCAGTTAACTAACTACAGTATATCCCTTAATTTGAGTTCATTAGAATATTTAATGATTGTTTAAGTAGCAAAAAATAATAATCACAAGGTTAGATAACCCCTCTTGAGTTCATATTAATTTAGTGTTTATATCACTGGTTGGATAACCTTTACAAGGTAGGTACAGATATTTACTTCTGTTTAAAATTCAATAATATTCATTTTAAAATTCATGAATCAAAGTCGATTAGTTTATGGATTCATGTTTCAAAAAAAGCTATAATAGTTTATGTTTATTTTCATTACTCCTTGTCAATTCATAAAATTACTCTTATTCAGGTTAAATTTTTTTATAAGTATAATTAATCACTATACTCCCTGAAATTAACTTAATTGCAGCCTACTGCACACTCTGGAATGTTGTTTCACTATTGCATTTGCATTTATGCATTAAACTCGACACTTAAAAATTTTTGGTTATGTGACCAATTGTTTACATTGAAAACCCGAACAGCTGATTCAATTCCGAACTCGACTTTTCTCGTGCACAGAAATGGCTGTCATTACTGCTTCGCTTGTCAGATATAAAGTGTGAAGAAATTGGCGTCTCTCTCGCTGTTCCAATTTTGGGATTACATACCCCCTGTTGATTTTAATCGTTTCATTGGCTTAGAGATTGCTGCCATTCCTTAGAGCGAGGTCACTCCCTCGACGAACACAATTAATTTGTATAAAATTGTTAATGAGTTTGGGTTGGAGAGTAGCGTCATGACGCTATCTTTTGGTCCAAAATAAACAGAATATGTTTTAAATTGGTTCCACATCCTTGTGTTACTAGTAATACTTTATGTAGTCACACCATGTTATTACAATTGATTTGTTCATTAAAACAAGTCCTCACAAGATATATGTTGGTGCTTTAATTAAAAAGTTAATGTTTTTCACTTACGACTATGACATATTTCTTATGATTTTACATGTTTAATCATGGAAACTGAACAAATGGTGATTACATTTCATCCATATGTTTCTTCCCAAGTCCTTTTATGATAATCTCTACTACAATAATTGTCTTAAATTAATAAAAATTACAATATTTGGTCTATGCTTTCTTTGGCCTAGAACATAGTTAATTTGATTCACTCTTTTTATTTTAATAATTGGCTCTGTTCATATTTTACTGTGATATAATCATTCTGAGATGTCCATTACAAGTTCTGGATATCTCAGCTTTTATTCAAATGTAGTTAATTTCTTGTTTTTAGTTTTATTAGTTATTCATAGTTTTGGTATGCCATGTGTCATTATGATTTGGTATATGATTAATAATATACTCAATTTTAAGTGGTTCTTTTTTGTACAAATGGTCTTTATAGTCTAAAGAATGTTTTACAATGATTAGTCTCCCATTATTATATGTGAGATTGTGAATAATTCACTAACACTTCTTGCATCTAGTGTAGTCAGACAGTTACATTAATTTTTCATAATTATGGTTTAAGTAATGGTTCATTATCATTATTCTACCTTATCATAGCAGTATTAGATAGACATTGCAGTACACATTTATGTCACTGTCTTTCTCTGATTTACAGTATTGTGGGAATCCTGAGTGTGTTTAATTGGTACATCTTTCTGTCCATTTCAGTTTGTGTAATTACATTAAACACAACACATGTCACTCTTAATTACTAAATTATAGCACTAGGTTTGTCTTTATAATGTCTAGTTTCATTGGTGCATAACATAAATTAGTTTTACAACGTTTTACTCTTAAATTATTCTAGTTACAAGTGAATTTGTACCAGGAGTGAGGTTATTTGGGACCCCCTTTGCTGACAAAAATGGTCTATGCATTTTATCCCCATATCTCAATGTTTTAAGGTTATTGTTTTACACTTACATTCTTAATCAGAATGATCAATATTGCACACCACTATATAAAAATTATTCCGATTAGCGCTTTCAAGCTTCACAGCTCATCGTCAGATCAGGAATAGACAGAAAATATGTAATACCCAACCCATCACCCCTCTCCCCCACCCTGCTCACCCACAACAAACTAAAAATTAATGACCCTTCCCCACCCCCTAAACTCTGTCTCACCATCAGTACAGTTACATATTTTTCTAGTAAATTCCTTGTGTGTGTGTGCGTGCGTGTGTGTGTGCGTGTGTGTGCGTGTGTGTGTGTGTGTGTGTGTGTGTGTGTGTGTGTGTGTGTGTGTGTGTGTGTGTGTGTGTGTGTGTGTGTGTGTGTGTGTGTGTGTGTGTGTGTGTGTGTGTGTGTGTGTGTGTGTGTGTGTGTGTGTGTGTGTGTGTGTGTGTGTGTGTGTGTGTGTGTGTGTGTGTGTGTGTGTGTGTGTATGTGTGTGTGTGTGTGTGTGTGTGTGCATCCTTTTAAACTACCCTCTTCCTCTCCACACACGTGGGTCAGTCACACACCCTTATTTTAAAACAACCAATTAGTACTATGAAATATAATTCTTAATCTTATCTATCTGCCCTCTCTCATTTACTTCTTAATCATGTTATAAAATATTTCTTCATTATCAAATTTAATTTTAATATTAATTAAATTGTCTAACCCTTTTTCTCTTTCTTTCAATATTTGTAACTCCTCTCTAAGCTTCCTTTCAACTGTGTTATTTACTACTTTTACAATTTCGTATTCTTCCAAAGGATTAACAAACTTGTGGTTGTCTTCTATGAAATGTCTTGCATATAACGAATTGGTTGTTCTATTACCTTCTCCACGTTTGTGGTCAGACAACCTGCATGCGAATTTTCGCCCTGTCTCCCCTAGGTACACTTTGTTGCAGTCTTTACATTTTAATTTATAAATTCCGCTTTTCTGTAATACTGGAATTTTTTCTATATTCTTATTCCTTATCTTATCAAATACCGTTTCACATTTTTTAATAGCTATATCTACTCCATATTTATTAAAACATTTTATAATTTTTCTAGTATGTGAACCTATGTATGTCAATGACCCTGCATAATTCTTTTGTTCTGGTTCTATTTTAGCTTTTTGTATGTTGACCTTTTTCATAACCCTATCCACTATGTTGGTGCTATAATTATTATTCCTTACAATTCCCTTTATCGTTTTTAACTCCCTATCTTTTGATTCAGTCTCTTTTAAACACTTCTGAGCTCTGTAACAAAAGGAATTGATTGCCGCCATTTTATATCTGTATGGGTGGTACGACTCTCTTGGTATAATTATATCAGAATACGACTCTTTCCTAAATATCCCAAACTGTAGTTTCTCATTATCTTTAATTTCTATGTTTAAATCTAAGTAATTTATTTGCTTACCTCCTATCTCTTCCTTAAATTGTAAGTTTTTATCCTTATTATTTACCTCCTTTATAAACTCATGCACTTCTTCTATGCTTCCTTCCCAAACTACTAATACATCATCAACGTATCTAGACCATAATTTTATATTGTCTTTATACTTAGTGGAAGTTATTAATTGCTTTTCAAAATCATTCATGTATATTTCAGCAAGAATAGGGGATAATGAAGACCCCATAGGTAAACCTTTTTTCTGTATATAAAACTTGTTATTAAACCTAAAATAGTTCTGATTTACACATTCTTTAATTACTTTCATCAACTGCTTTTTATACCTGTATTCTCCCATATTATTATCGTTTATTAACTTAATAACTTTATTTTCTGTGATATTAGTAAACATGTCCTTAACATCCAGTGATATCAATTTTGTATTTACATTAATGCTAATATTTTCTAATTTTTCTATCAATTTTATATTATTTTCTATGTTGTATTTTGTCCCAAATTCATATTTCTCTTTCAGTACTCTGCTAACTTCCTTTGATAATTTATAAATAGGTGCATTAATAAAAGAAACAATCGGTCTAATTGGTTTTCCTTCTTTATGTATCTTAACCTGACTTTTAAAAGTTGGTGCTGTTGGATTACTTTCCAATAAATACTTTTTCTTTTTTTCTTCTATAAATGTTATCTGTTTCATCATTTGTTTTATCCTTGACTGGTACTTACTTGTATAATTTTTCTTCTATAAATGTTATCTGTTTCATCATTTGTTTTATCCTTGACTGGTACTTACTTGTATAATTTTTCTTCTATAAATGTTATCTGTTTCATCATTTGTTTTATCCTTGACTGGTACTTACTTGTATAACTTAACCTGACTTTTAAAAGTCAGGTTAAGATACATAAAGAAGGAAAACCAATTAGACCGATTGTTTCTTTTATTAATGCACCTATTTATAAATTATCAAAGGAAGTTAGCAGAGTACTGAAAGAGAAATATGAATTTGGGACAAAATACAACATAGAGAATAATATAAAATTGATAGAAAAATTAGAAAATATTAGCATTAATGTAAATACAAAATTGATATCACTGGATGTTAAGGACATGTTTACTAATATCACAGTAAATAAAGTTATTAAGTTAATAAACGATAATAATATGGGAGAATACAGGTATAAAAAGCAGTTGATGAAAGTAATTAAAGAATGTGTAAATCAGAACTATTTTAGGTTTAATAACAAGTTTTATATACAGAAAAAAGGTTTACCTATGGGGTCTTCATTATCCCCTATTCTTGCTGAAATATACATGAATGATTTTGAAAAGCAATTAATAACTTCCACTAAGTATAAAGACAATATAAAATTATGGTCTAGATACGTTGATGATGTATTAGTAGTTTGGGAAGGAAGCATAGAAGAAGTGCATGAGTTTATAAAGGAGGTAAATAATAAGGATAAAAACTTACAATTTAAGGAAGAGATAGGAGGTAAGCAAATAAATTACTTAGATTTAAACATAGAAATTAAAGATAATGAGAAACTACAGTTTGGGATATTTAGGAAAGAGTCGTATTCTGATATAATTATACCAAGAGAGTCGTACCACCCATACAGATATAAAATGGCGGCAATCAATTCCTTTTGTTACAGAGCTCAGAAGTGTTTAAAAGAGACCGAATCAAAAGATAGGGAGTTAAAAACGATAAAGGGAATTGTAAGGAATAATAATTATAGCACCAACATAGTGGATAAGGTTATGAAAAAGGTCAACATACAAAAAGCTAAAATAGAACCAGAACAAAAGAATTATGCAGGGTCATTGACATACATAGGTTCACATACTAGAAAAATTATAAAATGTTTTAATAAATATGGAGTAGATATAGCTATTAAAAAATGTGAAACGGTATTTGATAAGATAAGGAATAAGAATATAGAAAAAATTCCAGTATTACAGAAAAGCGGAATTTATAAATTAAAATGTAAAGACTGCAACAAAGTGTTCCTAGGGGAGACAGGACGAAAATTCGCATGCAGGTTGTCTGACCACAAACGTGGAGAAGGTAATAGAACAACCAATTCGTTATATGCAAGACATTTCATAGAAGACAACCACAAGTTTGTTAATCCTTTGGAAGAATACGAAATTGTAAAAGCAGTAAATAACACAGTTGAAAGGAAGCTTAGAGAGGAGTTACAAATATTGAAAGAAAGAGAAAAAGGGTTAGACAATTTAATTAATATTAAAATTAAATTTGATAATGAAGAAATATTTTATAACATGATTAAGAAGTAAATGAGAGAGGGCAGATAGATAAGATTAAGAATTATATTTCATAGTACTAATTGGTTGTTTTAAAATAAGGGTGTTTAAACTTTGTACTGGTTTATCAGCTGTAAGCGGTCTACTACCATTACACGGCACGCACGGATGACGTCACGCGTTTATCAAACGCGGCAGCTGGCAATCACCGCCGGCTGCAAGCAAGTTTAGTTCAGTTTATAACAAGACTCCGAGCGCAACTCTCGTAAAACACTTCTCTTACAGCCGCGGCTTCTGGCTATTTTTTAGCATGCATTTATAATATTTCATTTCATTCAACTACCTGCGTCCATCTACAATGGACCACGATTTTATTCAAAATTAATTTCGGGCGTTATTGCCTCAAATGCATCCGCACGTGCCGATCGTAATTAACAATCAGATTTTTTCAATAAACGAATGTTCAACATCTTTAATACAGTCCACTTCTTTCTAACAAACAATCCAGCCTTCCTCATTAGCGTCTTTGGAATAACTCACGATTATTCAAGAGCTTCCAAACCGCAACATTTTTGGTCCTCCGGGCCGGATTTCATATTTTCGGGCCAAAAACGACATCATTTTAGGTCCAACCAGGCAGGATTTCATATTTTCGGGCCCAAAGACGACATCATTTTTGGTCCCCACGGCACAGATTTCTCATATCTGAGTACACAAGCGACAGCATTTCTTATCCGCATCATTTCTGGAAAAACCGATCTGAAGTTAATCACGCCCTACGGGCATCATTTTCGTCCTGAGCGACACCATTATTGTGAATCACGTCGCAGTCATCTCGACAAGATTCACCCAAGCAGTAGACCAGAGACGACGGGACGAAACAGGACAACATTTTCGAGATTCCACAGCTTTAATTGATGGAGGGTATAACATGAGGCATCGGCTGACCGGCAGAGACAGGAGGTGTGGCAGCTCCAAACGGGATCGAAGCCAGCTTCATCACGAATGGATCGACGGCCACGTGACTATAAACTTTACTTATATTTGATTTTTAATAATATTTCACTCAGTGGGTATTTTTTGACACATTTATATAAACAAACACCTTATTACACAATACAAATTAATAAATGGTTGGCAGCTCATTATCAGTTAGAACTTTAAAGATGAAGATATACTTTGTAACCATTTAGATTCATAATTTCAATAATTTAACTGCCAACAAGTTTGATTAGTTAGAGAGAGTAAGTTTATGTTCAAAACAACGATCGCTAGCTACCGAAACGTATTTAAACTCATTCAAATCAAGTTTGTGGTTCACATGCTCTATGCTCAATTGCTTTCTAAATATCTTTCCCTTTTTATCTTAAACTATAATAATGGCCGATGTAAGGGCTCTAATAAAAAAACGAGGCACAATTAAGGCCTCAATATCCCGAGTAAATACCTTCGCGGATAACTTCGATTTGTTAAACAGCGATCCTCATGCGCTGAAAATAAAACTGCGTCATTTGATGGAATTATCCACCAAATATGACGAAATTCAGTCACAAATCGAGGCTGAGGAAGCAGACGTTGCTTTAACGAGTGATAGAGTACAAACGGAGGACGATCTCTGTACTATAGAATGTAAATTGCAACACCTGCTAGAGCAAGCTGAGCATATGAACCAAAAACCAGTAATTAATGCTGAAGGTAAACAGCCTAAAACACCCCCCATTCAATTGGAACCAATAAAATTACCACGGTTTGAGGGTAGTATTGTGGAATGGCAACATTATTACCATATTTTTCTGGAACTAATTCATGTCAGAGCAGATCTGACAGATATACAGAAACTTCATTATTTGCACTCGTCATTACATGGCGAGGCGCTTAACGTAATAAAATCGTTGCCCATAACACATGAGAATTACGCGGTGGCTATCGATCTGTTGAGGAATAGATATGATAGTAAGCTAATTGTTTCCGCTCACCACGTGTGGAATGTCCTAGACGTACCATTAGTTCAACAGGAATCCCAAGTTAGCATATCGCAATTTATTGATCAAATCTCTGCAAATATAAACGCTTTAAATAATCTCAAACTGCCAGTCAACACGTTTGAAATTATTGTCGTAAATTATTTAGCCAAAAAACTTGACAATTACACTTTACGTTTGTGGAAAGAGAGTTTATCGGAGCATAAATTCCCTGATTTTAATAATTTTATAAATTTTCTAAATTCACGTAGGAAATTACTGCAAAATCTCGATAACGCGACTAGCCCAACGAGCAGGTTGAACAAAAGCGATAAGTCTCCTTATCGCAAGGCAGTTAAACAGATAAGCACTCCAAAGGGCGCATTCCACTCACATATTAGAAACAATTTATGCAGGCTGTGTAACGGTGGACATACACTTAGCGATTGCCCACAATTTACATCGCTGTCTATCCCTGATAGAAAAAACGCGTTAATAAAAAACAAACTTTGCTTAAACTGCCTCCGTTCGGGACACGAGGGTTCAAAATGTCCCTCAAAATTCTCATGTAAAAAATGTTCTAGGCGTCACCACACAACGATTCATGTCCCCAACAGGGACGTAACTTCTGTTAACAACCAGTGTTCACTGAAATCACAGACCAATAAATCGGTATTGTTATCTACCGCCGTCTGTATGACATACAATAAAGTCGGCAAAAAATTTCCCGTTAGGATATTACTGGATTCCGGTTCTCAAGCGAACTTTTGCACAATGGATTTCGCCCGCAGGATGGGCCTCCAATTGGTTAAGTCGCAACTGCCCATCACGGGTATAAACAACTCGCTTTCCCAGGCTGACTTCAGTACTAATGTAAGGCTACATTCACGCTATAAACCCTTCACGTTAAACGTACATTGTGCCGTATTACCCAGTATAACTAATAATTTACCGGCGGAGTCGTTCAATCTTGCCTCTTTAAATTTACCCAAGCGCATATTCTTGGCGGATCCTCACCTACATTGCTCGTCGCAAGTCGCTATATTAATCGGCGCTCAACATTTTCTCCAATTAATTGAACCTGTGAAATATACGCGCGGACCACACTTTCCTATAATTCAGGAAACCAAGTTAGGATTTATTTTGGCCGGTGACTTACCATTCAACGTCGATATAACTAAAACGGTTTCTTCCTTTATGGTCTGTAGGGACGATAATCAGGTTTCCTCGCAACTAAAGGAATTTTGGAAGTTGGAGGAGATCTCTAGTCGCGAAACCCGATCTGAGGACTCGCCGTGTGAAAGGCATTTCGTGGAAAACACTAGCCGCAATCGCGACGGGAGATTCGTGGTAGCCCTGCCCCGCAGATCTGATAAATCTTATTTGGGAGATTCTCTCCGCGGAGCCATACGCAGATTCCAATCGTTAGAATTCAAATTCAAGCAGAACCCTACCCTTTATAAGGATTATAGTGAGTTCATGAGTGACTACTTAAGACTTGGCCACATGTCGCCGCTTAATGAATACGATCTGTCGCTTGACAGGTCAGAGATCTTTTATCTGCCCCATTACGCAGTCTTCAAAGACTCTAGCTTAACCACTAAATTGCGCGTGGTATTTAACGCATCCGCTAAAACCACCAATAATTTGTCCCTTAACGATACTTTAATGGTCGGTCCTACGATCCAGCAGGATCTGTTTTCGATAATGGTTCGGTTCCGCACCCACCGATACGTACTTATTGCGGACATTGAAAAGATGTATCGCCAGATCATTGTTAATCCTAAGGATTCAAACTTGCAACGCATTGTTTGGCGTGATGCTCCGCATAAGGAATTGCGACATTACGCGTTAAGGACGGTTACATATGGCACTGCTAGTGCCTCCTTCCTTGCTACGCGTTGTCTGGCTCAAATAGCATATGAAAATAAATCCGACTACCCTACAGCTGCTAAGGCCATAGCAAATGACTTTTACGTAGACGATCTCATAACGGGTTCGGATGATCCGAACGGCTTAGCTGAAATGAAATGCGAGATCGAGAAGTTGTTGAGGAGGTATGGTTTTTCGTTACATATATGGTTCTCTAACCACCATAAGATTATGACTCTTCGCGCTGTGACGATTTCATTAATAAAAATATGTTAATTAATTAAGTTGATAATATATAGGCGGAGAAATTTTAAATTCTTAATAAAATCTCACATTGTAAACTAAATCTTATGGCAATCATTTAATAATAATAATATTTAATATAAGTCTAATAATAAAATTAAAAGGGAATGGAATTGTACAGAAAGGGTAAAGCTTATTAATTTATCCTGCATAAACAAGAACTGACCAGAATTAACTTGTTTTCTGACCCCTAAATAAACTAAGTATTATTGTAAATTTGTTATTATTTAAATAATTAATTAAGACCATTGTTACGTACTTGGATAACTTCTGCAACTAAGAATATCACGATTTAATTATTTAATCAACCGTAGTCCTTTAATTAAAATTAGAAAAACGGAACTACTTTTATGTTGCCTAGTAATTGTCTTGAGATTACTACGCTCCCCTTAACTATTTTCTTCCACTTGTAATGGAGCGCTCACGCCGTAAGCAGCGTAAAGCGTTGTTTCGCTACGTGTATATATAAAAATGTGAAAGGGTTGATACAATGACTATTTAAATAAGTAATTTGTGTGGTGATGACATCTCTCTATATTATAAACTAACGGACTATGTAAATAATACAGTATTACAACCTAGAAGGTGATAGTCAACTAATCTATCATCATGTGAAGTGTATAACAGTGAAACAAACTTTCTATCTATGTATTCTAACTACAAGAATTACTAAGAATAACTACAGTCGCCGGAGATGAATGTACCACACCGGGAATGATTTCACATACTTCTAGAACTTCACCATCACAGTATGATAAGGTAACTACTGAACTTCAAGAAACATCAGGAGGACCGAAGGACGAATTCTGCAGCAACTTCAGGAAACACACAGGTGACATGGAGGCTTGTCTTCCATGGTTAAGAGTTACAAAATTATAAACCCAAAAAGACAATTTAAATTATCATATTAAAGACTTGAAAACTTATGTTTAAATGTAATAACATTAAAGACTTTAGAAACCTGACATTTTAGGTAACATGTAGTATAAAATCTAATAACGCTAGTTATAGCAAAAAGGTAAAGTTTAAACTAATAGTTTTGTTGTTTTAGAAGATTAGTAAAAACAAAAAACCATTCTTCAAATGGTTAGAGTTTCAATATTGTACATGGCAAGGTGACCATAATTCATTTAATATATTTAATCCCGGATCCGTGGAATTAATCTATAAGATGTACATCATATTTTGAGGCCCCTTTGTAAAGTAGTAATTTATATATTTAATCATATAGTAAACTATATTGTTGGAGAACTTTCAATAGAGAACATAATCACCAAATGTAATAAAGAGATGTCATCTAAGTACCGAGTAAAATGAGTGCATAAATCAACAGTCTCCCCTTCCTAATATCCTGCTATATAAATTGTTTATTTGTTGTGATTATTTTCAGTGCTTCACAACGAAGGCAGCCGGTATAATTGGCACATCCAATTATTACTGGTTCCCTAGGTTATAACTCAAGAGATGAGGTTATAGCGCCCAAGTAACCCGTGACTTCAGCAAGGGTCAAAACGTGCGTACATTGGGAATCCAATGGAATGTTGAAGGGGATAACTTTTTATACACCGTTAGGGGTGATGATAATTTAACCGTTTTCAACAAGAGAAGCGTGTTGTCAATCATCGCCGGGATCTATGATCCACTAGGTTTAATCGCTCCCATCACATTTTGCTGCAAGCATTTCGTGCAGCAGTTGTGGTTGGCGGGCACTGATTGGGACGAACCCTTGTCTGGATCATTAGCCAATAAATGGTTAGAATTATACGCTCAATTAGTCTCCGACACTCATTTTGAGATTACGAGGTCGGTTAAGAGTTCGAACAGTTACCCAGTTAGTTCATTGCAGCTGCACGGATTCGCCGACGCTTCGGCTAAAGGTTACGCGTGTTGCATTTATGTGCGGGCGGTCTATTCGAACGGCGCCATATCATCAAACTTGTTGTGTGCTAAATCTAGGGTCGCTCCGCTGAAACAGATAACGCTTCCTGGACTTGAACTTTGTGCTTGTTTATTGTTGGCTCAATTAACCTCCAAGGTTTTAAATGCCGTCGATTACAATTTTGACGGACTATATCTTTATTCGGATTCGATGATAGCGTTGTACTGGATACATCAGCAATCTTCCCGCTGGAAGGTATTTGTGGCCAACCGTGTCGCGGAAATACAGCGTCTTGTTAGCAGCAGGGGAATTTGGCGTCATGTAGTATCAAATGACAACCCTGCCGACGTTTTATCGCGCGGTTGCCTCCCTCGTAGTTTGGACTGTCATACTCAATGGTGGCATGGTCCCTCCTGGTTGGCTCGTGATGCGGCTTCATGGCCGGTCAGCGCGTTCGACATTAATACTCCCTGTACTTTTCCCGACATTGAAGAGGAACGTCGCAAGCAGGCTCAAACCTCACTAATTGTCGCGCCCTCAACACATAGTTACATTGAAAATTATTCATCTCTTACGAGGCTTATTCGCGTCTTCGCATATTGCCGTCGATTTTTTCGCAATTCTAGGCTCGCGGTGGTTGATAGAGACACGTCCTTTTTGTCGGCTCAAGAATTGTCTGACACGCTCTTGATTTTTGTCCGGCAATCACAGAAATTGCATTTCGACGTGGAGGTTAGGGAACTTGAGGCACACCGGTGCCTTCCACGCAGTAGTAAAATTCTTGCTCTCAACCCATTCCTGGATAAATCAGGCATTTTAAGAGTGGGTGGACGCTTGCAATTCTCCCCACTTAGCTACGAGACTAAACACCAAATAATTTTGCACCCGCACTCTCATCTCACGAGATTAATAATTGAATACGAACACATCCGTTTGTTGCACGCTGGAGTGCAATCAACTCAAGCTTCGCTTAGGCGTAAGTATTGGATCATACACGATAAGTCCTATATCCGCTCAGTGATACATAAGTGTGTCACTTGTTTTCGTTTCCGGGCTAAAGGCGCGAATCAATTACTCGGTCAATTACCCTCTTCTAGGGTCACGCCGTCAAGGCCATTCTCACAGTCGGCCGTGGATTACGCCGGTCCTGTACATTTGCGCCATGGCGGGCAGCGCTCTAAGTCCACGACCAAGGCATATATCGCTCTATTTATATGCATGTGTACTAGGGCCATCCATTTAGAATTGGTGTCGGATCTCACTTCCAACGCCTTTATAGCGGCTTTAAAAAGGTTCATATCGCGCAGAGGTATTCCCGAGCAAATATTTTCGGATAATGGCACGAATTTTCGTCGTGCCAACCACACGTTGCATGATTGGTACAAATTTTTAACCTCCAAGGAAGTTGAGCAATCTTCTCTGGAGTTTTGCGGTCTCCACGGCATCAAATGGTCCTTTATCCCCCCTTCAGCCCCTCATTTCGGTGGTTTGTGGGAAAGTGGTGTAAGGAGTGTTAAATTCCATTTACGTCGCGTAATTGGCAGTACGATCTTGAATTTTGAGGAATATTCTACTCTTCTTTCTCAAATTGAGGCTTGCCTTAATTCACGCCCGTTATGCGCGGTGTCCGACGATGCTAGAGACCCTGAACCCTTAACACCTGCTCATTTTTTGGTCGGTGCTCCACTGACGGCACTTCCGGAACCCGACTATACACAAGGCAATAATACTCATTTGGGCAGATGGCTTCTGCTCCAAAAATTTACGCAGACCATCTGGAAACGGTGGTCTAGGGATTATCTGCACCAGCTGCAGCAGCGCAATAAATGGCGCACCCCATTAAAGAATTTGAACGTCGGACAACTTGTCCTCATTTTGGATGACAATTCCCCCCCTCTAGAATGGAAGCGTGGGGTAATTACCAATGTTTTTCCGGGTCAAGATTCCTTAGTACGCGTCGCAGAAGTTCGCACCGCGCTAGGTATCTTACGCCGACCCATCCACAAATTATGCCCCCTTCCGGTGGCTACACACTAATCGTATGCGTGCCATACGAGGTGTGTGTGTGTGTGTGTGTGTGTGTGTGAGTGTGTGCGTGTCACATTACATGGACCACGCCCGGGACATTCCCCGGGGCGAGCATACAAGTCAATTGTATCATAAGCATTGTAATATTGTTTACGTGCCGCTAGCTATTACAGCAATAGTGACTGTGTTTCATATGTACTATCAATCATTATGGATGTTGTGTATTGTCAATATGTTTGTGTGATTCAAATTCTGAGAACCACAAGTGTCATTTATAGTGTCAATTATTCTATATATGTATTGTATTTTCTAAGGGTCAAACATTATGAAATTCA
The DNA here is from genome assembly GCA_034769895.1 of Magicicada septendecula. Lineage (NCBI taxonomy): Eukaryota > Metazoa > Arthropoda > Insecta > Hemiptera > Cicadidae > Magicicada > Magicicada septendecula. The sequence continues at coordinate 54,772,189 of CM068375.1, read as the reverse complement.
TTGGGGTTGTTATGTCAATATCATGGGGAAATTATTGTATTTTTTATGGTGTTATCACTTGTTATTGTAATGCTTGGCAAATATCAAGGGGTATTATTTGGGAAAGATCAATATCTACTTAATTATTGTATTATTGTGCGTATTGTATTACTATTGTGTTTTGAGTAATTTTAACGTCAGTAAGCCCTTGCTATTGGCGTGAGGATCAATTTATTGTATGCCTGGTGATTGTTAATTGAATTCATATTATGTTTATTATGTCATTGCTCTCTGGCCAGTGCGCCAATTATTGTATCGCTTACGACATGTAAGTCTAATTATTATATTGTTCAATTTAACCTTTAATGTACAAAATCGGCCCGATTTTGGCGGGCAGTATGTTTAAACTTTGTACTGGTTTATCAGCTGTAAGCGGTCTACTACCATTACACGGCACGCACGGATGACGTCACGCGTTTATCAAACGCGGCAGCTGGCAATCACCGCCGGCTGCAAGCAAGTTTAGTTCAGTTTATAACAAGACTTCGAGCGCAACTCTCGTAAAACACTTCTCTTACAGCCGCGGCTTCTGGCTATTTTTTAGCATGCATTTGTAATATTTCATTTCATTCAACTACCTGCGTCCATCTACAATGGACCACGATTTTATTCAAAATTAATTTCGGGCGTTATTGCCTCAAATGCATCCGCACGTGCCGATCGTAATTAACAATCAGATTTTTTCAATAAACGAATGTTCAACATCTTTAATACAGTCCACTTCTTTCTAACAAACAATCCAGCCTTCCTCATTAGCGTCTTTGGAATAACTCACGATTATTCAAGAGCTTCCAAACCGCAACAAAGGGTGTGTGACTGACCCACGTGTGTGGAGAGGAAGAGGGTAGTTTAAAAGGATGCACACACACACACACACACACACACACACACACACACACACACACACACACACACACTGAAACACAAGGAATTTACTAGAAAAATATGTAACTGTACAGATGGTGAGACAGAGTTTAGGGGGTGGGGAAGGGTCATTAATTTTTAGTTTGTTGTGGGTGAGCAGGGTGGGGGAGAGGGGTGAAGGGTTGGGTATTACATATTTTCTGTCTATTCCTGATCTGACGATGAGCTGTGAAGCTTGAAAGCGCTAATCGGAATAATTTTTATATAGTGGTGTGCAATATTCATCATTCTGATTGTGATTTCAACCACTAACACAAATTTCTTCATTAAACTTACATTCTTGTTAATCATCATTTATTAATTTTTTCACACTATATTTACATGTTTACTGGTGATTATCAGGTTTCGTTTAATATTTCTTGTTTGGATTTACTTGCATTAAAAACAGGCATGGTACTCTGTCATTGCTATGACAACTAACTCATTCTTACATTGACAGTATTTTATTTCATTGTTTCTGTTGTTTATTAATTATATTTTCACTATAAATAAAGAGTTTTAGTCATGGTCAAGTCTTTAGTAATAGTTTGTCCATGTCTGTGTGTCTTTACTGGTTTCTTAACTCTGTAGACTCCTTGCTTTATTTGTTTCATTTTATATTGGTACGGTACTCATATTGGCCCATCGTAGAGTAGAGTTGTTATCTCTTCCTCGCTTATCAATTTATTTGCGTTTATTCATGTTACCTTCTGTATCTTGTTGGTATTCGTTGTTTGTATATTTGGTATTGTTCTCTCATTTACCATATCTATTGGGTTACTGGTTAATCACATTACTATGTTGTTTTCTATTTTTTTCTTCTTCATTATTGTTTATTATTCTTCATTAGTTCGCGGACCGGATATAATATTTAGTACACAATCATTCATCTATTATTCATCTCTTGGGTGTTCTAGTGTTAATTAATGAGTGTTTTATTCCTTATAGTTGTTTTCAAATGTACGGTGAAGATATGTACCGTTACAATATATTACGACAGTACAAATAAGTGATGTACTGAGCATGGAATATAAAAATTTAAATTTACCTAATAAACTGTAAATAATTAATAATATATTAGAAATAAGCATGTCAGGGATTGCAAGCTTGGCTCAGACAAAAATATGAACAGGTGTTTCGACCTGAATCGACGTGCACACACACACAAATGTAACTGAAAGTGTGTACACCAGTATTTTGCTAGTGTGTATGAACGCAGGTCTCTGCAGGCGAGTTTGCCACCCCAAGATGAATAATTGCACAATTACTGTTTTTCCATAATTATTCATAAACTATAATTAAGAATTAAAATTCAAAAGCACAATAAAATGTAATAAAATTTACTAAATACTGTGTACGAAAACCACGCGAAAGTGACATACCGTACGAGTGTAATAGTGAAATAACTGTGTACAAATCGAAAGGGTTAAGTTGCAATGTCCAAAATTACAGTGAACATGTGTTGTAAAATTAGTTATAAGATAAGTATAAGAGTATACTTACAGGACTCTGCAATTCGCAGAAATATAAAAAATAGCAAATTTGACAAAGAGTGGGGGAACTGAATCCAGAGACAGTTTCTAACATGTCGATTTCGTACCACTGCAGGTGTCGTCCAAGACATGGGTATAAATAGGACATGCAAGCTACAGTGGTTCTCTTTCTTAAATCATCCACGGTGCAGCGGGAGCTTATGCCCGTCAGCACGGCGTATTTATTTTTTTAAATGTTCCAGTTACGCACAACTATGCAACTAATTTGTAAAGACAATCATTTTAATTAATAACATCAGTACATAAGAAGATCCATTAACTTCAGAAACAGCACGAGGAGAGTTCCAGAGAATGATTCAACACTAGACAAGAGAGTGATACGACGCTGGACAAGAGGAGAGTTCCAGAGAGAGATACGACGCTGGACAAGAGGAGTGTTCCAGAGAGAGAGAGTGATACGACGCTGGACAAGAGGAGAAGATAGACAGCCGACACTGGACAAGAGGAGAAGAGAGACAGCCGACGCTGGACAAGAGGAGAAGAGAGACAGCCGACGCTGGAGGCGAGACGAGGACGAATACCGATGGATCAAAAAATGATCGAGTATGATTGACACAAAATGGTGATAAACAACTTATTTATATCTTAATCATACAAAGAACTCAAAGACAATTAAAGACATTTCTATTTTATTTAAAAGTAAGAGCAATGTTTCTTGTAAAGTAGAATTAAAATCATAGATGTTTTAGAAATTCGATTAACGTAACAAGAGCTCAAATTAATATGATATAAATGATTACAAAGCATTTAAATGAAAACAATTAGTATTTGAGAAAACAGTACTGAGAAACAAAAGATAAATTCAATAACTATTAATATTTTGAGTACATTACAATATAGAAAAAGAGATTTAAATATTGATATTTTGAGACACATTAATTGACTGAGTAGTCTGAAAATGAGATTTTTCTTGTATACAATAATTAGTAGAATAGAATATTTAGTCATTAAGGATGTATATAGCTTAAGCCTTACGGCATAACAACAAATAATAACGAATGTTTTAAATCGAAGTCAGTGCCATGTGCACATTTTTTAATAGTATCAAATAAATTTTAATTACCGTTTCAAGTTACATAGAGTTCTTATTGCAGATACACCTGACACCCAATTTAAATGTTATATTGTTAAATAATTTGTCAATCTTGCACGTGAGACCGGTCACGCCTATTTTATGTATATGTAACGTTGCATAAATTTGGCGCTCCAAGATCGTGGGGCTCCACAAATTTAAATTATATTAAATTTGCAATTTGTTACATTGCATAAATTTGTCGCCCTGGACGTGGGGCATGACATGCCTAAATTTATGCACTAAAATTTGTTACATAAATTGTAGCCCATGAACGTATGACCCGATCCCCATCATTTAACTATTAAAATTTTTTATGTAGCTAAATGGTTGCTCTAAAATATAAAGAGTGTGTTAAATGAAAAATGTATAGTATGTAATTATTATTTATATTAAACAGTAACTGAATGTAATGTTAATTGTTGTGTAATCACACAGCTGGCGCCCACGAATAATATTGTTGTCTATGTAACAGGTGTAACTGTAATGAGTATTAATAATAACTATTAATAAAAATACAGAAATAAATAAATAAGTAGGGAACGGTTATCAATAATAATTGTTAAAGAATTACTACTAAATAAATATTTTAATAATACTTCAACATGACGACTCCAGGAAATTTAGACGTCGAGGCATTCCAGATGATGATGCGTGCCTGGGTCGATGAATTAAGCACAAAACAGACAGAAAATTTAAATAAACAGACAGAAAATTTAAATGCTAGAATAGACGAATTAAAAGAATCTAATAAGAAACAATTAGAAGAACAAACTGAAAATTTTAGACAAGACACCGTAAAAATAGCAGAGAGTCTAGAAGAGTTAAAAATTGATAATCTCCAGTTGAAACAAGACAACATAGAAATAAAACAAAGTATAATCGATAGTAATGCACAATTAACCGAAAAAATTGTTAATACAAACAGACGTATTGACACGATCGCAGAAAATGTCTGTGGAATAATTAATAAACAAACGGAGCTAATATGTGAAAAGATAGTATGTGAAGAATTCATACTAATTGAAAATACGTGTGTAATTACTAACGATAATTATAAAAAAGTAATTAACATTAAGGAGGAGAAGCAAATAAAGGTTAATAAAACATACCTTATTAATAGCGATATCCCTATTGTGAGTCACACACACACTAGTAAGTCACATAAGGTGAAACACTTAAGGCACTACACTTACGGAGATAAATATCACTGTAGGTATAACAAGAAACGTAGTAAGTTATCTAGACGAAACACTACGCAAAATTGTGGTAAATATGATGTTAGATATACGCACGATAATTATAATAACGATAATTATAACTGTAAGTATGAAAACTACAGAGGTTATCATAAACGACGTATGAAAAAACCGTCGACAGCTGTTCAGGTAAGCTCACTCAACCAAACTAGTGACGAGAGAATTGAGAAAGAGCGAAGCATTTGTAACGAGAGAAAGAGGGTAGATTTTAAGTGGCCGACAGGCAAGATGAAAATGTTACCCTATAAACAGGTGACTTATACGATCCAAACAAACGTTCACAAGGTAAGTACGCACACAAACGAGGGGGTAATACAATGGAAATTTGTCACGAGGGTGAACACAATGAATTTCCTGTGTACAACAACCAATTGTTATAATGAGGGGTGTCAGTTCTAACGACACACCGAACCGAACTCAATACCCTAAAATAAATAATTATTTTTAAATGAGAAAAATAATATTACTATTAATGATTAATAATAATATCAGAGAGTATAATTAAGAAATGTTATAAGGATAATTATTTGAAAGGGTTAATTAAGAAATGTATTATTGATGGTAAGGAATGCTATTGTAGAGAAATATTTAAGAAGAAATGGTAAGGAATGTTATTATTGATATGTTATAAATATGAAGAAATGATTAAGATGAGCAATAATTGCCATAATTGTTAGAACGACTGATCAAGCGAACACTTATTGAAGATACAAGGACACAGAAGAAAGCGAGAGTGAAAAGTCATAAGGGCAGAGACTACTTAGGATTAAGGACTTCGAGAAAAATATCGTTGTTTTCCAAGACAGTTCCTCTGTAACCGATCATGCGACACACTACAAGCTAAAAGAGTATTCTGTTACGGAAGTGTATTTCAAGAAAGTAGTAGTGATCAGAAAGGTAATGTTAAAGAAATGTAATAAAAGGTAATGAATGTTAATGTAGTGTATAAGTAATGTATTAGATAAAGTAATGTCATGTTAAGAAAAGAGCTAAGGAAGATTAGAAGCGAAGGTAAGAATGTATGAGTAAGATAATGAAAAATTAAGGACCGAATTTACACACATATGTAGGAATGCAGAGTATACAGAAGGAGAACAAAGGAGAGCTAATTGCAGTGGATTTTCTGGGACCATTACCACGATCAAGTCGAGGTGTGAAGCACATAATGGTATGTATCGATGTGTTTTCCAAGGCAGTCCGACTGTACCCAATTATGTGACCCACAACCAAAGTTGTTCTAAAGATACTACTGCAGAAATATATTCCGTTATATGGAAAAATGAAGAAGGTACTCAGTGATCAAGGTGTACAATTCCAAAGTGAAAAATGGGAGAGGACGTTAAGGGAAAATGGAATACAACCAGTACTCACATCCATAAGACATCCTCAAGGAAACCTTGCTGAGAGAGTTAACAAAGAATTAGGTAAATATTTACGAATATATTGCCATGATCAACACAATAAATGGGCAGGATATTTACCATTTCTTGAAAAAGCCATTAATGAAAATTATAGTGAAGCAACAGGATACACTCCAATGGAATTAGAAGAAGATAAGAAGCCAAACAGATTTTGGACTAAGTATATAAACAAACCTAATAACCAAAATGTACCTGTACCAATAAGTGTGAAAATTGGATACGCAAGGCAACGGATAATAGAAAGGAGTAACAAGAGAGTAGAGAGATTTAAACTAACTCACAAGCTACAACAATTTAACGTGGGAGAAAGTATACTACTCAAAGCAAATCCAGTAGGAAAACGGAGTGATAATACGGCGAAGAAATTCTTCAGACTTTATAATGGACCGTATACGTTAAGACAGCGAGTAGGACAGAACACTTTCATCGTATATGATGAGATACAGAAGAAAGAAATTGGTAAATTCCACGCAACATCATTTAGGAAGTTCTACACATGAAAACAACGAGGTCAATGAAACCAGTCAGATCAGCTGTTTGTTGAAGCCACCCTACTACAAGGTCACGAGCAGTGAGCGTACGAAGAGGGGAGGTAAGACATTTATATACACTCCAATTAAGGGTGAAATGACGAATATTATTCTTTATTATTTGTTACATTTTTTTGCAAATAATAATAAATAAATAAATAAAAAAAAATTATAATAAATAAATTTATTAAATTTTTTTTTGTTACCAAGCAGAGGAATAATGCGACAGTACAAATAAGTGATGTACTGAGCATGGAATATAAAAATTTAAATTTACCTAATAAACTGTAAATAATTAATAATATATTAGAAATAAGCATGTCAGGGATTGCAAGCTTGGCTCAGACAAAAATATGAACAGGTGTTTCGACCTGAATCGACGTGCACACACACACAAATGTAACTGAAAGTGTGTACACCAGTATTTTGCTAGTGTGTGTGAACGCAGGTCTCTGCAGGCGAGTTTGCCACCCCAAGATGAATAATTGCACAATTACTGTTTTTCCGTAATTATTCATAAACTATAATTAAGAATTAAAATTCAAAAGCACAATAAAATGTAATAAAATTTACTAAATACTGTGTACGAAAACCACGCGAAAGTGACATACCGTACGAGTGTAATAGTGAAATAACTGTGTACAAATCGAAAGGGTTAAGTTGCAATGTCCAAAATTACAGTGAACATGTGTTATAAAAATAGTTATAAGATAAGTATAAGAGTATACTTACAGGACTCTGCAATTCGCAGAAATATAAAAAATAGCAAATTTGACAAAGAGTGGGGGAACTGAATCCAGAGACAGTTTCTAACATGTCGATTTCGTACCACTGCAGGTGTCGACCAAGACATGGGTATAAATAGGACACGCAAGCTACAGTGGTTCTCTTTCTTAAATCATCCATGGTGCAGCGGGAGCTTATTCCTGATTTTCCAGTTTTTTAAAAGCTCTAGGTTTCTTTGATTTTGCTATTAAAGTCAACCTAAGCTTGTGGTTGCTGGTTGCATTACTCCAAGCCAAGATGTTGACTCGTTCCTTGCTTTTCTTGTATCCTGGTGTAGTGGCTTCTTTTTTGATGCAAGCGTTTTTCTAGGGAGCACCTTATAATTTAAACCGGCTTCATCACAGTTGTACAACTGCTCCCCAGAAATTCTCTCCTTTTCAATAAGCTTAAAAAGATAGTCTTTAAACAAAGGTACAGCCTCTTTATCAGCAGACAAAGCCTCCCCACTTATGATAATCTGGCAAATACCGAATCGTTTTTTCCACCGATCTAACCATCCATCACTGGCAGTAAATGCTTCTATTTGTTGATTAGATTGCAATGCTTTTTCCTGCAATATTGGCCCTGTAATAGGCAAGCCTTTTCCACTTAAGTGTTCATGCCACAAAAATAAAGATTCCTCAACTTCTTTATGCACTTTCGCTTTAGGCCGGATAGTACACTTTATAAACTGTACATGCTTTCACCATAGCAGTCCGCTTAAAGTTAGGAACCATTGCTTTTTAAATTAAGAATAAACAATTGGTATGAGAAATACACATGACTTCTATATTCTAAGATTTATATTTAAAATCATTTACTTGAATTCGGGTTGATAATTTCTAAAAAAAATATCCGTCACCCTCAAACGATTTTCACTATTTATTGATATTTTTGTTATTATGAGGTAATCATTTAATATAATGTTATTTTTGAGTCACTTTATCTATAAAAATTAGGTACTTTATTCTTATAAAGAAATTGAATTCCTCCTCCTAAACCAATCCCCACCATTAATGATATTTACACTTTCATAGAGTAATAGTTTTATCACATGTAATTGCTAAAATCAAAATTAAATACTTGTACTTTACTTGATATCAGCAAAGTAATTTTAAAATAATCACCCCCTCCCCCTTCAACTACACTCTCCATTTATAGACATCTCATTTACCATTTTACAGTGGATTAATATAACTTTATTTTTGGGGAACTTATTTATCAAAATTAAGTACTTTAGTCTTGTTAAAACGTAAAATGTTGCAGATAAACTACCCCTCCCCCTTAACTGATCTTCACCAAAATCCATAAGCCTTGAATCTTCTAAACTTGGGCATATATGCAAAAAGTTATTCGATCCTGTTTAAATTTGTGGCAGTTATCGTTCGCCATAGAACAATCTACACACACACACACACTTTTTGGAAAATGGCTTTTCTTCATGTTTTGAGGGTAGTACAATCAGAATTAGCCCTTATCTCAAACACGATTTTTTTTGCAATCACCATACTTCCATTTCCATATGGAATATTATAGTAAAAATCTTTATAACTTTTTTGTAGATAAAATATTTATTTAACTTTTCATTAATTACACAATGTTTTGTACATAAAACAAATTACTTGTAATATAATGTTCAGCACTACATACTCTAACGTTATTTACTAAACTTCCAAATGATGTTTACCTCTGTATATAAAAAGTTTAGTTTGTTTTGCTATTATAGTAATGGTGTCTTTGCAATTCTGTACTGTATCTGACAAACTGTGTAGTTTGATTACATCTATGTATCTCTCTATTTTCTTTCAATCAGCAAATAAAACAGAAGATTGTTCTAAAAAAAAGTTACAAATTTATTAAACAGTAAAGAGTATGACACTTACAAGAGCCACTTAGACCTGTCTGCTGTAGGACCTGTCACAGTCTCTCAAACAATTAAGTAGATAAGAGTGCTAACTGTTGCAATCACTTACTGATGATTATATTCTTTGTTAATAAAATATTATTAAAATGGTACTTGAAATACTTTAAAACCTGTCAGATTATATTGTCAAAAAAAAAAAGAACAAAGACAGTAAATATTTATCAGCTATGTGACACGTACCGGTACAGATTATAACAAAAACATAGTGAAATAACAGGTTGTTGTAACCAGAGCCACTCTTAGGGGTATGCAACAGGTGTTGTTCTATGGAGCCCTGAACTCAGTAAGGAAAAAGGGAAAGACAGAAAATGATTGAATGAGACGGGGTAGAAACAAATTACTTACTTTCAATTTTTCTGATTCTATTTTTTAAACTCTTTCCTATACATATATATTATAACATAACTTACTGAATTTATATATTCAAAATTATATCTAAAAACCGGGCTGTTAGGCTGTGGAATGACATCTTGTCAGCAACGTTTTGACTCCCCCTCGGGAATCTTCCTCAAGGTGCCGAAAAACCTCTGATGCTATTGTTTCTTCAGACGCTCTGTTGCTTTTTGGTGGCCTGAGGATGAGTCCCAAGGGGGACCAAAACGTTGCCAACAAGATGTTGCTCCACAGCCTAACTGCCTAGTTTTTAGATACAATTTTCAATATACTGACACCGGCCATGCAAGCTTTAGACAAAAGTTGCTGAATTTATATTTGCTTAAATATTGGCAGCAAACTACAATGTTATGACTAGCAAAACATTTGTATTAAAGCATTACATTTGTATTTGTTACATTTTTATCTTCACTAATTATATATAAAATAATACTGACGTAGAACACAATTATTTTATACAGTTTGTGATAACATAGGACAAGTCATGGACAACAAAAGTCACTTTTTCACTGAAAATCAGGTGGTGTAATTCACTGGAATATTTAATTGAAGTAGCTACAGGCAATACTTTCAAAAAGTAAAAACTTTTGGATAGTTTAAATTTTATTTTGTTTAAAAAAATTATATTCCCCAAAACATAACATAATCCTTTTTTCAGCTATATGCTTCAAATTTACTACTTCAGAATGCTTTACGAAGTAGCTTGAGCTAGTTCTATAGTTATTTTTTGACATTTTACTTTACTACTACTTTCTTATTCTCTTTTTTTTTTATAATGGCAAATGCAGGAAATATTTCTAACTTGAGTGCTACATTCATCTCTTTAACTGCAGAGTTAATCTACAAACAAAAGAAACTCATTAGTACTTAAACAATTTGTCAAATTACTGGAAACAATATATGAATATATTGACTGACGATACATTGTGGTATGAAACTTCCAACTTTCCTTATTCAAAGTTATGTCCAGTAGGGTAATTTCTCATTTCACCAAGCACTATACATTTTATTTATACAGTGCAACTTCTTTTAACAACCTCAATAAACCTCATACCTCAATAACAACTTCTTTTCTTAACTGTTTGCATATTCATGGCATTGCTTGCTTTTCTCAGGACTCTGGTTGGAAACTTAATTAAGAACACCTGTCCATTAAGACATCCAATGCCAAAGTTTTTTCTGCATTACACATTTTGACGTTTCTCATGCACATTCACAAGGTGAACTGTACAAATGACATCATACAGGAAATAAGGCATTTGACGTCGTTGGTATATAAAAAATTCTGCTTCCTAAACAAATATGTTAATAATAATCATCATCAACTAATTATAAGTATAACACTACTGACTCAGAATACAAAGCTTTTTATTGGTGAAAATGTTAATATTTTTACTTTATAACCTGAACCAGTTTTCACTTATTATAAGCTTCGTCATAGGCTCATCATCATCATCTTCACTACACAGAATAGGCAAGGTGCTGCCTGTTCCACCTTCAAAAATCCTCCACCCATCTCTTCCTGGGTCTACCCACACACCTGTGTTATAGGTTTATATTTTGAGACTTGTTTGACCAGTTCAGAATCTGACATCATTTCTAAGTGTTCTTTTCACCATTGTTTGTAATCTTTTAATTTATCATTCAAGTAAAAAATTTGGCACTCTTCTTTTATCGCCTCATTTCTTATACGGTCAAGTTTAAAACACCTTTTAACACTTCTTAAGAATGGCATTCTGAGGTCTATATTTTACTGTCCTGTTTCTTGGTTGTTGTCCATAATTCACACCCATAGGACAGTACAGGCACTGCCATAACTTTGTAAACTTTAATTTTGCATTTCGATGTACGTCGTTTCTAAAGATACAATTGACTGTCCCACAGATTGTTTGGAATTTACCTAACTTAACATCAATATCATAATTTCAATCATAGGCTAATAATAATAATAATCTCTGCTGCTCATACCACCAAAGTATTTTGGGACCTAGCCAGGGTAGGCTGCTTCACGTAAGGTATTTGGCATACAAGGAAGGCAATGTGGCCAGCACTACACTTCAGCCACCATTATCACCCCAGGATATTATCCCAGATACTCATTTTCATAGGCTGAGTTGACATGGGGGCTGAATTAAATCCAGCACCATGATCTTCTTCTTCACTCCAGGATTAGGCGACATCACCTGTTCCGGTCTCTATTTTCAAGCCATCTTATAGGATCTTTGCATTTGAAAGCCGTTACTTTTGTTTTATTAATAGACATATCCAAATTATATTGAGCAATGTAATGGCTCAGTTTGTGAATGGCTCTCTGTAAATTACCTTCTGTAATAATGAGCTGGTCATCTGCATATAATAAAGTATTCAAAATAGTCTCACTATTTATCTTAATCCCCATATAAAATTCTGTCCTCCACTTTCTCACCAAGTCATCTACATATAGATTAAAAAGCGCAGAGGATAAACTACATCCTTATCAGGCAACTTGATTCATCACAAAATTCTTCTGACAGATGTGATCCTGATCATATAACAACACTAGTGTTTATAAGCTCCTAATTGTATCAATGAGGTGTCTTGGAATACCTTTGGCTTCTATAATTCTCCATAATAGGAGTGTTTTAACTCTATCAAAGACTTTTTTGTAATCTAACCATGATCTTCTTGAATCAAATCCAGATCATCTAGATACCTGTGTTATACTCAGGACATCTACTAGCCAGGCATGATACACATTGATCTGTAATTAAAAAATTAAATTTCTTGAATGATCTTCATACAATCGCCATTGAAATGTAAGGTTGTCCGCCAGTTTATCAGACATACCAGTTATTGTTTTACTTTTGACTGTTCATAGTTTTTTGTACCAAATACACTTTAGGAGTTACATGAAACATTATCATGGCACTAATTGTTTGATGACATGTGTATAATTGTGTTTTTTTGTTACAGCTGTCAACTTTAATTATCTCTTGTCAATTTATATCTTTGGGTTATTCAGGCAAATGTAAGGAAACCTATTTATGAAATAATTAATTGAGATAAGAGATGTAAATAAAATGAAACTGAAATTCACAGTGAAACGGAATGCGGGTGAGGTATATAATGTTGGCTCAGTCGTCACACTCCACTTGTCTGCAGCAAACCTTTTGTGTCACAGGATACCTCTGAAAGGTATGTTAAAAAACATAAACTAGTAAGCTCACTGGGCTGCAGAACTCACTCACTATTTTAAAAGAAATATATTTAGTATTAGGTAAATTCTAATTTAGATATCAATTATTTGATTATATATCAATTATTTGATTATAACAAGACATTACAAAACCCTTGTACATAGGTTGACTGTAACCCTTTTATTATGAGACTGTAACCAAACAATGCCTAAATATAATGCCTAACTAAAAAAAAAAAAAATAGTCCTAGTTTCTAAGTTTATGTATGGTTCCATAGACATCTATAAGTCTATATCTAATAATTTTCACAAATATACATAACTGTCAAAAATATTTTAAAATATTTGGATTTCATTGTCCATGATGTGTCCGTTACTTAACTAAATATAATTAATTCACTACCACCTCGGAACACAAAGTTTTTTATGAGTAAAAATGTCAAAGTTTTACCTTATAGCACTTTTACCTATAAGGTAAAACTTTTACATTTTTACCCATAAAAAACTTTGTGTTCCGAGTCGGTAGTGAATTAATTATATTTATATAAAAATATTTTGTACACATAGCTTACAAACTTTTTGAAGACAATTCAAAATTTGCAAGAATGTTGAGTGATATAAATTCTATCAAACTATTAAAAATACCAAGTTTTTATTTTGTAAAAAACTCTTAATAACTTGATGTCTTACATAAACTTTGACAATTTCCTTAAACTTTTGAGTTCCATTTTTGGCCCATGGTGCTCCTAAAGTTAAACAATTTTTGCAGTAAATGGTGCCTTCAGATTTTTGTTAAAATTCCATTTAGTCTCATACCTGGTTGGATTTTTAAAATGATTTCAAATTTGTTTAAACTTTTTTGATCCCTGGATTTTGAAATTTTCAAAACTCTACACTATATTTAGATTTTGGTTAAAACTATCTTAAATTTGATAACCTACAAGGATGTTTACAATTTTTTTAATTTAGACCCCTAAAACTTTTACCACCTGCTTCCATATTCTTGGGGCGATCAATCTCAAACACAATAGGTGTCAGTACGGTAAAAGTACTCACATGCATGCCAAGTTTTATAAAAATCAGTTGATGCATTCGAATGTTGTCATGAGACATATTTCACTTAGACATTTGATACTGTCCATATATGTTAATTTTTTCTACATTTTTATATCACATTAAAAAAAAATTACTTTAATTTTTACCTGTGGTACCCCCAATAGAAGACATTAGAAAAATGATATGTTCAAACAAGTTAAAAATAATTAATAAAGCTACTGTTTATGATCTACATAGAATTTAGCAAACAATATTACAGTGCATGCTGAAAATTGCCTTACTTAAAAAATATACAAATTTTATGAAAATTTATGTGTTGTTGTAGATAATTTTTATTTGATGAAAGGTTTTTCAGGTTTTAGTCAATACTGTAGAGAGAATTTATAAACCACTTGTGTCGATTTTTGAAAATTTTTATAATACTTTTTTATGGTTTTGTGTTGTATTTTTGTCCTATTGTCTTCATCTACAATATTGTCCTGATGTTGAAAGGTCATCACAAATGGTTAAAAAACTGTATATCACTACCAGCTCGGAACACATTGTGTAGTTTGGTAGTGATATACTTATATTTAGTTAATCAATGAACACGTCGTGGACAACAAAATCCAAGAATTAAAAAATTGTGTCTACTTTTTGATCAAAAGTTGTAAAATCCTTCATCATTTATTAATTCATAGTCACTACTAAGTTAAGGATTTACATAAATAATATTAATGGATCCTTTTTTTGCGACTGAAGTAGTTTAGGATTCAGGAAGTGCAGGCTCCTTTTATGGGCCATTTGTCATACAAGAAGGTCATTATACTTCTGCTGCCCTCCGTTACCCTGGGATGTTGATGTTTCTATGTTTTGTTCCTAGGAGTCAATGAGTATCAGAGGGGGGATGCTCCTTAATTATCGTGCACCCAGGCACCCAGTCATAATTTTCATAGGCTATGTAAAAGATTAAGAATCTTTCAAATTTTTGTTTCAATCAAAAATTAGAAAGTCCTTTTGATATTTGTCATCTCAAAAGGCATTTAGAAACTATATGAGGTGCTACCCAAATGTTAAAGGAATTTGAAAGTAAAAAAAATTAGTTGCTTACCATAACATTTAATTTACATGTCTTCTTTGAAGTAGTTCCCTTGTGCATGTGTACAGCAATTCCAGGATTTTTCCACGATTCCATGCATCTCTCGAATTTCTCAAATGTGAGTGTTTTATGCCTGTTTCCATGTGGATCTCCTCAATCATGTTAAAATAATGTCCTTTTAGCTGTAATTTTATCTTATTAAATAGGAAAAAAATTACAGGGGCAAAGTCAGCCAAATAGGAGTTGGTTTGCAATCACTGAAATATTTTTGGAAGTCAGGAATTGTCGAACAATAAGGATGCATGAGCAGGTGCGGTATTATGGCGGAGAAGCCAATTGTTGTTCATGCACTTCTCTGGACGTTTGCTTTGAATGACCTCTCTTAGCTACTTCAAAACTCAGTAAAATTTGATACAGATGGCTTGATACGAATTCTTTTTGGCTAATCCTGTAAATGTCAGAAAATCAATCAACATGGATTTGACATGGCTGTGAACTTGAAGCCCTTTTTTCAGCCACAGTGAATTTGGTGACTTCCACTGCAACGACTGCTGCGTAGTCTCAGGATCATAACTATAAA
This sequence comes from Magicicada septendecula, assembly GCA_034769895.1. Classification (NCBI taxonomy): domain Eukaryota; kingdom Metazoa; phylum Arthropoda; class Insecta; order Hemiptera; family Cicadidae; genus Magicicada; species Magicicada septendecula. The sequence continues at coordinate 54,756,441 of CM068375.1, read as the reverse complement.
TCCATAATTCATCACCAGTTACGATTTCAGTCTGGATACAAATTTCGCAGAAACATGTCTCATGTTCAAATTGTCGGACAAAATTCGTTGAACTGTCCCACATGGCTGTCCTATCTCACAAAGATTGTGGATTTTTTTAGCTAAAATCTGCAAGCATAGACTCATAATCTTTTGTTATGGCTTCTGGTGTTTAACTTAAACAGCTAAAACTAATAACAAGAAAGACAGAACTCATTAAATACATATACAGATCAGCCTCTGAAGAAGCTTTTTAAAACGAAAACTGGTTCAGGCTATAAGGTAAAACTTTTACGTTTAACCCATAAAAAACTTTGTGTTCCGAGTTGGTAGTGATTTAACTATATTTAGTTAATTAACAGACATGTAATGGACAACTAAATCTAAGAAAATACAGATATGTATAGAATTAATGTGACAAAATTTTAACTATGATAAACAAAAAATATACAATATTGGTATTTAACACAGTTATTTTAAAGAATTTTATGAAGAAAGTGTACAGGTTCAGTGAATGAAATGTGTTCACAAACTATGAATCACCTAAGTGATGGCGTTAAGTGGGGGAGTGTAAAGTATCATTCACTTTTAAAAATTTTGAATGACAAAATTGCTTGACCTCAGCATCCCAGCTTACAAGGGCTTTAACTAGTGTAAATCCACATATCCAGAACTACCAACAATTCTCCCCCCCCCCCCCTAAGTATGGCTTATCGTCAATAGTCAGTACAAATTTTAAAAACAGTACAAGTGGTGAAAGAAATTTACCTAACCATAAATTTATAAAAACTAACACCCGCAGCTCAATGAGTCAAGAAAGACTTGTCAGCCGACTGAAACTGAGTCAACATAAGAAATTGTACTTAAACAATTGACTGTAGGTTTTGCCAAGCTGAAAGCATCAAAGGTTCAATATAAGTAACTTGCTAAGTATTCTTACATTTTACTTACTAAATTCCACCTATTATTTCAAGCAGCCATCAATTAACTTCAATTTTTTATATGTCCTATTTTATATTGGAAGTATTCTTTAAATTATGTTCTAATTCAATGTTATTTATTTTGTAGTGTTGTAATAATAAATAATTTTCTTTCAGTAATCATAGTTTTTGCTTAACAGGAAGACAAAATGAAACTTCCTTTCATTTTATTTGTAATAAAATTCTTTTGTCTAGTTCCTAAAAGTTAAACTGAAAAGTAGCTTTTCGTTTAAGAAGACGGGTTTCAATTTTCATATAGTAGATGGTTTATTTACTTAAAAGTTTAATAAACTTATTAAATTAAATTAAACTAATATGAGTGAAAACATAACTAATATTAATTTCTCTTAGTGTTTTGGTGTAACATTTTTGCTACCAGTACTTTTTTAGTTGAAGGTAAAGGCAGCACTTTTATTCTTCACCTAGGGTGGCAAAATATATCGAGATGGCTGAGACTGTAGTAATTAAAATAATCGTAATAACTATTGTAATAATTTTTACAATAATACTAAACATTGTCTTTTGAAACTTATTGCTAATATAATTTCTTTATTCTTATTTAAAAAAAAGATTAATACCATACTTAAGAAAAGCAACTACAAATATTTTTTAAATAATATCCTTTACTTTATTTTTACATTTCTAAGAAAATGGTTTATTTAATGACTAATAAATATTAAAATCTTTTTACTTTTGGATGCTGTGGTGTGACTAATACACAGTGATTTCTTTTTAATTCTTCACCACAGAAAGGCACAACCATGAGGTCATTGGTATTGCTGCTGTTAGGAGCAGCAGTAGTGATGGCAGACAATGCCATGCCAGACCCCATCGTAAACGAGGAAGCGTTTATTAATGAGATCAATGCAAAACAAGATCTGTGGAAGGTAATTGTATTTTTTATTTTTTGTCCCTTTATTTCCCGTAAAGCCAATAAAAGTTAAATGAAACAGAAAATTGTTTATTCAAGTTTATACACTGTTTTCAAACTGAAAAAATTAAATAATTTAAATATACTTTAATTGTTTTGTATGAATTGTGCAGCTTAGCTGCTGTAAGCCAAGGTAAAATAATTGTAAGTTGTAAGAAGTCTACACAAAATTTGTGACTATTTAATTATTATTGGTTGTCTAATAAAATTTGCTGGTCAAGTTTCACATTTTATTTTAAAGTTAAATTTTTTGAATCATATAATTATTACATACAGTGCACTTTGAAATCATGTAAATATATGTGGTATATATTGATACTCACATAGATTCTACATAAAATATCTATGTTTTTATAAAATTTCAACATAATTTATATTAATAAAATCAAATCCAAAAACCATAATTTATGATCAGCTATTTGGTAAATTTAGTAAATAATTTATTTAGTAAGTGATATATCTATGAATTTATATGAAATATTAGTTTTAAGATTATTAAAGAAAATTATGAAACTCTGTAAGAAATTCTGTGAAAAAAGTGATATTTATTTGACTAAATTACACTATGTATATCTAACAACTTAAGAAGAGCAAAATATATAAATAATGTTACCATTAAATCCATTACCAAGTATTAATAAAATGACCAAATTGTAAACATAACTTATACAAAATTATTTTTCAAAATGTTTTTTACGTCACAGCACAAAAATATTTTATCAAATAAATCTATTGTTGTTGTTGTTGTTGTTGTTGTTGTTGTTGTTGCTAATTTCATTAGCACAATATAATTCTTCTCACGATATTTATATTACTTAGTACAAGACCCAATTTGGTCCTATAGTTGTCAACTGTGGGAGTGTAGGCATGTGCAAGCACCTCAATGACTAATTAAATCCACTACTACCAGTCTAAGGTTGTAAGAACAATTATTACACTTTATGGATTGTTTTGAACCAGACTCTTCATACTCTGTACTTGACCATATGTGACAAAAGAGCCGTGAGGTACGACTACATTTAGCAAGCCATACCAACAAAACAACAACAGACCCTATGAAGGAGGAAGGCAGCTATCAAAAACTAACGCAAGTTTACCTAAAAAAAAACATGATTCAAAGTTAACCTGAATTGTACAGAAGTGTCTCAAGATATATGACTCCAATGTATATCTGTAACGAGTGTCTTCCCAGAACTGTGTTTGACATCAACAGCGACCTGGGCACTAGGGTGGAACGAAAAAATCAAGTTTGGATTTTTAATTTGTAATAGTGCGGAAAAGTTGCCTTTTGGTGTAGATAAGATAAAAAAAAAATATGAAAAATATTGGAGCACGTCTTGAGGTGCCGCAAGGACGATAAATTTTCATAAAATTGCAATTTTCGCTACATTTTTAAGTTTTTTTAAGAAGTTGTCAAAATTTTTTTTTTTATTTCAAATACTGTCAAAAAAGCAGTTTTTATATCAAAAAAGACATACAATTTTTTTTTAACTTTTTGGATTATGTCTTGAGGTGCCGCAAGAGCGGTAAAGTTTTATAAAAACACACTTTTTGTAACTTTTTCAAAGAATTTTACGAGTCTCGATTATGCAATAAAAAGTTTCAAATAGGCGTTTTAATATGAATAGAGGATTATTTTATAGAGGATTGTTTTTTGATGGAAGAAGAGACAAAACAATTGTTCAAGAAAAGAAAGGAATTAAGTTGTACAAAAAAGTTATTTCAGAAGAGCACGTTTCACTAATAGAGGAACCAAACTCAAAGTTTTTAGGCCACGTAACACCTAAATCTGGCACTGGAAAAGACATAGCAGACAGTATACTGGAGTTTCTTGAAGATAGAGAACACAACGAACAACTTTTGAACTTTACTGCTATTGGGTGTGATGGAACCGTTGTAAACACTGGACATAATAATTGTGTGATTTCTTTGATGGAAAATGAAATAGGAAGACCTTTACAATGGTTAGTTTGTTTGTTCCATGGAAATGAGCTACCTTTGCGACATCTTTTTTGTCATTTAGATGGTAAAACGAAGGGACCCAATGAGTTTAAAGGCGAAATAGGTCAGCAGCTGGAAATCTGTGCTAATCTTCCTGTGGTTACTTTTTTGCCAATTGAAAATAACCTTCCTCTTTTGGAGAACATAAATGATTTAAGTACAGATCAGAAGTATTTATTGGATATGTGTATCGCTGTATCAAGTGGAAATTGCTCACTAGATTTATCTTTAAGAAACCCTGGAAGACTTGCTCACTCCAGGTGGCTTACATTAGCAAACCGTATACTTAGATTGTATGTGGCAACTGAGAATCCAACTGAAAACCTTAAGACTCTGGCTGAATACATTGTGAAAGTGTATGCACCTGTGTGGTTTAACATTAAGTTAAAACCTTCATGTACTTATGGTTCCAAACATCTGTTTAAGCTTATCTCGTATTCACGCTATCTCTCTGATGATTTCAAGAACGTTCTAGACCCGGTTATTCAAAGAAATGGGTACTTTGCTACTGCAGAAAATCTCCTTTTGTCCATGTTATGTGATGAGCGCAAAAATGTAAGAGAACTTGGTTTACGACGTGTTTTAAAAGCAAGAACAGAAAGTAGAGGCGGAGTCAGGAAGTTTAAAGTTCCAAAGATAAACTTTGACGCAAAGGATTACATTGACATGATCTCATGGGCTAAAAATGACGTAACTGAACCCCCCTTGGTAAAACATGTTTCCATTGACTCTCTTAAAGACTTTATACGGAAGACATCTGAAGCTCAACCAAATAGTAAAGTGGACCCGCTTATCGACTTTCCCCGGCTTCCTTGTCACACGCAAGCTGTAGAAAGAGCTGTGAAACTGGTGACCGAATCGGCTCAAAATGTCTGTGGTTCATTCGCAAGAGAAGGATATATAAGAGCAAAAATTGACTCACGTGAGAACATGCCAAAATTTGATACAAAAAAACAGTTTAATGTGTCAGTGAAGTAGAAACAAACATTTTGCAGCTGTAACATTTGTAATTATTAAGGGTTTTTTAAATCATAAAAAATGAACTTTCAATGTCTTTAAAAGTGTATTATGATATTTTTTTACGTGTGCTCTAATAAAAAAAATATATAATTGATTTGACGAGCTTTTATTTCAACCTTATTTACTACTATTTGTAACAACCAAAATGTTCGCAAAAGTTTCAAAATTAGCAAAAATACAAACTTTTTGACATTAAAAAATATTTTTTTATTATTATTATATTTTGTAATTAATAATTTTTTCTAATTCTAATGCTTATATATGTATTTACAACTATCTTTTATAACATTATATGTACGAGGAAACCATAAAAAATAATTTATCAAAGTTTATAATTTTTCAATTTTTTTACAAACTTTAAGCTCTTTGCGGCACCTCAAGATGTTGTAGTATAGCAACCAAATTTTTTTTTCTTCTTTTTGAACCTAAAAGGCAACTTTTCCCCACTATTACAAAACTAAAAAAAAAAAAAAATTAAAAAAAGGCCATTTTCGTTCCACCCTACTGGGCACACTGTGAGTAAGTGCCCACCTCACCAGGACCTTTCAGCCCTTACAATAACAACAGCAAATAACAACAATGACATGTCAGTTGTGCTTCAGGAGGATTTATCCTTTAATCCTCCTTGGGAGAGCATTTCTTTATTTATCACCTATGGACCCACTGTGTCCCATAAAAGTGGAAGTAAACATCTAGGGAACGTCAAAATTGGATTAAAATTCTTCATGATTATTGTGAACAAGGATATGGATGGTGTAGGTATTCTTTCGGCTCTTACGTTGTCTCTTATGGTCGCGGGGTTCTCGTTATTTCCTGCCCAACGTTGCCGGCGTCAATTTGTAGGTAAACCGATACGTACGGTCTAAATTCCCACTGTTGTATTTGTCGATTGTGTTCTATTAATTTAATTGTATAAATTCTCGGAAATATTTGGAGTTGTGGAATATATGGATGTACTCAATTAATGTTAACTTAACTATTTAATAATTATCAGTGTTAGTGTGCCTCGAACTTAAATAACTTAAGATTTATTCTACAATTTCATCCAACCCTATTATGCCTTGAAGAGAGTTCTGTCTGATTTTATATTTTTACGCTCCCTCTTTGGTGTCAGATAATTCCGCTGTAAGCGCTGTAGTATCGGCTCAACGAAACTTGTAGGTTATTCGATGTTTATATTAACTATTTATTCTTTACTTATTCAGTTACTTTTGTTCCAGTTCACTAAACCATACTCCAAATAACAAGGTGTGACAAATATATAAAGGTTCTTTATTTGTGTATTCAATTCACATTAACTAAGATATATTCCAATTAATATATGTTGGGACTATAGATTCAGGTATCGATTGTTGATTATTTAATCCTTTGGTTATATATTATATTTGATTTGTATTTTATTTATTTCAGGGTGTGAAGGTTCTTGTAACTGTGGGGAAGACTAAAAATACATACTAAGAATGCAAGATTTACAAAAATTATGTGTTGTGTATTTAGTATGATTAATATAATATAACTTTACCAGTCTCTAATGAAGCAAATCACGTTGGCAGTTGATCGCTAAATTCGTTGTTCTGGTCAATTATGAAGCACAGTTTTCTTTCTTCAGTTTAATAAAAGTAATTCTTGTCCTGTCCACTTCGGAATACAGCTTCTGAATTGTTTTACGGCCCGATTGATGTTTCTTCTACACCGCCAGGATCCAAATAGGTTCTTCCTTCGGTTGAAGCAGTTAGTGTTGTTCCGTGTATTTGCAAGGTTATAATTTCTGGTGTTGTGAATATTATGATTTGTTTTATTGTTAATTCTTTATATTTGATTAACTTTTCATCAATTCCCTTAGGACATGGGACAGTCCAAGTTTCTTCTTGTAGAATTTGGTTATTTGTTCTCGATTATTATTTCATAATATATCGTTATTTTATTAATCTGTGTTAGTGATAGGTGTAAGTATTATCATTAGAATTTTATCTTCTTTATAACCGTATCTCTTGATTTCGAATATTACGATTCAATATATTCTTCTTGGGTTTTTTAAATCATCACCTTCAGTTTTTACAAAAGCAAATCTTGTTATTTTATAAATCAACAACATTCTTCTTAAATTTTTCCCTAGCAACCTATATTAATTTCCGCTTCCACATGTTTGACTATATAGTGTTTCTTTCATATATTTTGTTGTCTATTCTTTGTCAATTTGCTGTCCTATCGGAATGTAATTTTACCGATAGCTGGTTTATTATTTTATACACATCTTCTACTGGTTTTTTGATATAATTCCGTTTTTTTTTTCCTTTTTTATTATATTTAATCCACCTTCGATATTATTTTTTACCAATCGATATTATGGCATTATGGTATTATTATAACTTGTATAAATTTTATTAAATATTATTATTAACTTAATGTTTTTTCTTCTTTCTAGCTCTTCATAGTGTATTTATTAATTATTATTGATTAATGTATCTAACCTTTAAGTTATAAGTGTTTATTTAGTATTTTTGGCTGTTAGGCCTTTTATTGTAAATTGATCTACCTGTGGTTATGTCTGTTAGGCATCTATAGTCCCTTTTATATAAATTCGTACATGCAATCAAAACTTAATTATTAACATTTGTATAAACAATTATTTTTCTACATCTAATAACAAATTTATCTTGATCTCTCGATCACATATAACAAAATTCGAACTCATGAACATTGGTTAACTGCCTCACACTTCATTCTATGACAGTCATTGAATAACACTATTTGTTTCATTATTTTTCATGAACTCAACACATATTTGATATAACATCACATAAACTTTATCATAACATTTTTGTCATAATATAATACTTTTTTAACACAAAATTCTTATCTGTTATTACCATAAATTAAGTCATTGTTTCATTTTTCTGTTTTGTTTTTTATTAAACATATATCATTAGCTATTATTTATTTTACAGGTTCGTTTATTCTATTCAACACTACCTTGCATTCTTATTTATTTTGTCTATGACTATAATTGTCATAATTGGGTCTCTGTTCTATTATGGGATGAAGTATCAATTTATTTATCAATCTGTGAATCTTCTTTTATGTAGCATAAATGCGATCATTTTTGTTGCGCTACATATGCTTCCCCTCCTAAAAAAGTTTAGTTTACCTGAATGAAGTTTAGGTCAAATAAACTTGCCTTTTTCACATGCCTTTTCTTAATTTCATTGTTAATGGTTGACGATGGTCTTCTCAATGCAACTTCATTAGACTAGTACTAGTACCTTTTTTATTTAATAACATTTCATCATTTTATTTAACATTCTTGATTCTTGATATATTTTTATTTCTGTACACATTATTTGTTGGTAACTGGCTACACTATTCACTGATACATTAGTTTTACATCTCTCCTATTTATAATTACTATAATTACTGCATTTTTCATTATTCTTCTGTCAACTCGCTTCTTTCTGTTTTCTTCGTCCTATTCCTTTGGAAACTGAATTTATTTTTGCAACTATTCTAATATTCCTTACATATTTAATTTCCCTAACAATCCCTAACACATGCGTTGGTACAGTTCAGAGAGGCACTGTTTGGCTTCATACTCTGCTGCCCACACTACATCTTAATATAGTACTGCTGGAATTCATCTACAGTCAGCTATAAAATATAATAATAATCTCCTAATAATCTCTTTAATCATTTAATAATAAATATTTGGGAAAAGATTTTTTCTTTGTTGCATTTATATTTTTTCATTACTATTCTTCATATTTCGTAGTTCCATTTTAATTCCTTAAACATTCGTTAATATTGACTTTGACAGTTATCAATTGTAATCATTTTTGTTTTCATTTTTGTTGAGATTGTAATGTTAAGTATCTTCTTCGTTTTTTTTTTTTCTCTGATCTCAATATTTTTTAATCAGTTGTTGTGTGTTAATCATTATAATTGCATTTCTTACTAAATATATTCCTTATACTTAATTATTCTTCCTCTTATCGTATTTCACTATTTTGGCTGTTTATTTTTTAATGAATTATGTTCATAAATACTCTTTCCTTCTTGTCTTCTTTAACATTATATTAGTTACATTCAATCGTTTACTGAGATTGTTCCATCATGTGGCAATGTAGTATGTATTTTAGGTCATATGATTTTTTTTTTTTTCTTCTTTATTTTGGATAAGTAGGTTTGAGGTAATAACTTTTTATCTTGGGGTTCATTTTTCATTATTCACACTATTTCTTTATACACATAATAATAATAATTATCGTTTTCTTCTGTAATCTTGGGGTTTGTTATTCATTATACACATTATTTCTTTATACACATAATAATAATAATTATCATTTTCTTCTGTAATCTTGGGGTTTGTTATTCATTATACACATTATTTCTTTATAAACATTTAACAATAATTCTTGTTTTCTTCAAAATCGATAATACGTTGTTCTTATTATATTTCAAAATTTAGTGGTAGTATTCAACTCAAATTATTTTTAAATTCCAAGTATTTTTCTTCAAGATTGATAATAAGTTGTCCTTACTTCATTTTAGAATTTATTCATAATATTTCTTCTGGATTTAGTAATTTTTGTTTCTTACTAAATTCGTTTTATATATAATAGTTATTTCAAATAATTTGTGTAAGTTGGTCTTACTGTCTTTTAGAATTTTGCTGATATATATATGATTTCGTTATTACTATTACTGTTTACATGTTTCTGATCCTCTTCTAACAAATCTTCCCTGATATTCTTTAAATAGTGGTTATTAATTATGGTTATTTTATGATTACACTTAATTTTATTTATTAATCGTTGTTCCCCAAGATTACGGTTCAGTGACGGGTATTCATTAATTTTCACTGCCTCTATTAGTTTAAATGAGGGCTTACTCCCTCTTCTCTATTTTCATTCTGATTACTGTGTTGGTTTTGTACTGTTTCCGTGCGATCCTCCGTATTATGTTCTGCTATCCTATAATTTCCATCGTGTGGGTAGTTGTCTTCATGCCGAGATTGGTCATAATGGTTGTCATATCGGTGACTCCTTGGGTAGTATCGTCGCTGATTACCTTGAGGTCTGGAGTAAATATAATTGACGTTATGTCTATAATTATTGGGTCGTCTGTCCCCATCTCCTCTATTATTGCGACTATCACGATAATTGTAATTGTTATTGCCGCGATAATTATAGTTTCTGGAATTATTATTTGTGTTTTCATTTTGTGTTCTATTAGTATTAATGTTATGCGCAGGTCGATTGCGATCGTTATTATGAGAATTGGCTGGTGGCGCATTATTATCATACTTCTGATATTTATGATTTAGCATTCTATTTCTTTGGTATTGGTTCTCGTGTTCATAATTCTCCAAGAACTTGGCCATGGCTGGAATCGTTTTGATTTGACTACACATACGCGCATTTTTTATCCCTTCCTCGTAATGATAGGATAGTTGTATTACCAAACATTCTTCGGGGATTCGGGGCTCTAAGTTCCGCGCCGTACATACTTTTCCTAAAAAGTATGAAGTAGGGGATTGGCCTACATTTGTTTCGTATCGACCGTTACTCAAATTATTCCCAATCATATTCTGGGTCGATTCCGACCAATACTTCTCCTTAAATTGTTTTTTGAACTCAGTCATGTCCAATATATCCGGGCGCACCGCTGTCCACCAATTATCATAAGTATCTTTAAACGTTTCATCAATCATGCTTCGTATAATACTCCAGCGACTCTCTCTATTTCTTATGATCACTTCTTCCAATCTCTTTAAAAATTCCATAGGATTGCGCTTATAATTACGAAAATTAATCGATTCTCTGTTCTCATGGTTATTTGTATGACTAATTTGGCATGTCCTATCCCGCCATGAATCTACTTCCTCCTGTAATTGTAACTCACGCCTACTAATCTCTTCTATTTTATTTTTATTGGTATTGATTTGACCTTCCATATTATTTAAATTGCCATAGACCCTTTCGAGTCGTTCGCCCATGTCTGTCTGTATTTGCTTAATACCTTCCTTATTCTCTTCCCGTACCTGATGTACTTCGTTTTTAATTTGCTCACATTTTTCGACAGTTTCCTGTTGGATTTCTTCGACCAATGTTTTATTCTCAATTTTTGTGTCATTAATTTTATTCTGTAATTCTTCACGAATCTGTACTATTGTTTCGTTAGTTTTTTCTAACACTTTATTTGTTTTGGCTATTTCTAATTTTCTTTCCTCATTATTTTGGTCCACCTTCTGGTTAATTGTCACATGAAGATTTTCAATTTTTTCATTAATTTGCCTTAAATTCTCTTCATGTATTTGTAAGATGTCTTCCTTCATTTGTTTTAAACCCTCATCATTCCTATCTAACCTTTCGTGAATTTGGTTTAATCTTTCGTTCATTTGTTTTGAGGTTTCCTTATTTTCCTTAATTTCCTCATTTGTTTTATCTAATTTCTCCTCCAGTCTCTTTGAGTTTTCCTTATTTTCCTCATTTGTCTTCCTCAATTGTTCTCTTAAGTTTTCCTTATTTTCTTCATTCATTTGTCTATTGCTTTCCATTATAATCCTCAACAGCTCCTGCATGCTCATGTCTTCCTTTTTGTTGGATTTATCTGGTTGGTCCCCTTGGGCAACTTCTTCCATTAATTCCTTTTCCTTGTCCGCAATTATTTCAGTTTCCGTTATTTCGTTTGTCTGTTGTTCCATTTCGCTATCTGTTATTAGTTCTATTTCCTGTTCTTGTTCATCTATTTCGTTCTCCGTTTCTCCTGCCCTAATCCTTGATCTACCTCTGGTATGCATATTTATTCTCCCACAGTTGCCTGCTCTGGTTAAGTAATATTAATATGGTTACTGTTACTTAACTTAAGCCCTACACAAGTTGAGCGCCAATTTGTAGGTATTCTTTCGGCTCTTACGTTGTCTCTTACGGTCGCGGGATTCTCGTTATTTCCTGCCCAACGTTGCCGGCGTCAATTTGTAGGTAAACCGATACGTACGGTCTAAATTCCCACTGTTGTATTTGTCGATTGTGTTCTATTAATTTAATTGTATAAATTCTCGGAAATATTTGGAGTTGTGGAATATATGGATGTACTCAATTAATGTTAACTTAACTATTTAATAATTATCAGTGTTAGTGTGCCTCGAACTTAAATAACTTAAGATTTATTCTACAATTTCATCCAACCCTATTATGCCTTGAAGAGAGTTCTGTCTGATTTTATATTTTTACGCTCCCTCTTTGGTGTCAGATAATTCCGCTATAAGCGCTGTAGTATCGGCTCAACGAAACTTGTAGGTTATTCGATGTTTATATTAACTATTTATTCTCTACTTACTCAGTTACTTTTGTTCCAGTTCACTAAACCATACTCCAAATAACAAGGTGTGACAAATATATAAAGGTTCTTTATTTGTGTATTCAATTCACATTAACTAAGATATATTCCAATTAATATATGTTGGGACTATAGATTCAGGTATCGATTGTTGATTATTTAATCCTTTGGTTATATATTATATTTGATTTGTATTTTATTTATTTCAGGGTGTGAAGGTTCTTGTAACTGTGGGGAAGACTAAAAATACATACTAAGAATGCAAGATTTACAAAAATTATGTGTTGTGTATTTAGTATGATTAATATAATATAACTTTACCAGTCTCTAATGAAGCAAATCACGTTGGCAGTTGATCGCTAAATTCGTTGTTCTGGTCAATTATGAAGCACAGTTTTCTTTCTTCAGTTTAATAAAAGTAATTCTTGTCCTGTCCACTTCGGAATACAGCTTCTGAATTGTTTTACGGCCCGATTGATGTTTCTTCTACACCGCCAGGATCCAAATAGGTTCTTCCTTCGGTTGAAGCAGTTAGTGTTGTTCCGTGTATTTGCAAGGTTATAATTTCTGGTGTTGTGAATATTATGATTTGTTTTATTGTTAATTCTTTATATTTGATTAACTTTTCATCAATTCCCTTAGGACATGGGACAGTCCAAGTTTCTTCTTGTAGAATTTGGTTATTTGTTCTCGATTATTATTTCATAATATATCGTTATTTTATTAATCTGTGTTAGTGATAGATGTAAGTATTATCATTAGAATTTTATCTTCTTTATAACCGTATCTCTTGATTTCGAATATTACGATTCAATATATTCTTCTTGGGTTTTTTAAATCATCACCTTCAGTTTTTACAAAAGCAAATCTTGTTATTTTATAAATCAACAACATTCTTCTTAAATTTTTCCCTAGCAACCTATATTAATTTCCGCTTCCACATGTTTGACTATATAGTGTTTCTTTCATATATTTTGTTGTCTATTCTTTGTCAATTTGCTGTCCTATCGGAATGTAATTTTACCGATAGCTGGTTTATTATTTTATACACATCTTCTACTGGTTTTTTGATATAATTCCGTTTTTTTTTTCCTTTTTTATTATATTTAATCCACCTTCGATATTATTTTTTACCAATCGATATTATGGCATTATGGTATTATTATAACTTGTATAAATTTTATTAAATATTATTATTAACTTAATGTTTTTTCTTCTTTCTAGCTCTTCATAGTGTATTTATTAATTATTATTGATTAATGTATCTAACCTTTAAGTTATAAGTGTTTATTTAGTATTTTTGGCTGTTAGGCCTTTTATTGTAAATTGATCTACCTGTGGTTATGTCTGTTAGGCATCTATAGTCCCTTTTATATAAATTCGTACATGCAATCAAAACTTAATTATTAACATTTGTATAAACAATTATTTTTCTACATCTAATAACAAATTTATCTTGATCTCTCGATCACATATAACAAAATTCGAACTCATGAACATTGGTTAACTGCCTCACACTTCATTCTATGACAGTCATTGAATAACACTATTTGTTTCATTATTTTTCATGAACTCAACACATATTTGATATAACATCACATAAACTTTATCATAACATTTTTGTCATAATATAATACTTTTTTAACACAAAATTCTTATCTGTTATTACCATAAATTAAGTCATTGTTTCATTTTTCTGTTTTGTTTTTTATTAAACATATATCATTAGCTATTATTTATTTTACAGGTTCGTTTATTCTATTCAACACTACCTTGCATTCTTATTTATTTTGTCTATGACTATAATTGTCATAATTGGGTCTCTGTTCTATTATGGGATGAAGTATCAATTTATTTATCAATCTGTGAATCTTCTTTTATGTAGCATAAATGCGATCATTTTTGTTGCGCTACAATGGGTACAATACATAAAGGAAAAGTAAAATCTAGCAATAATCACTATCTTGCAAAATGACTCTTCAGTGATTCTTTCTCAAGTGTTTATGTTTCAGAGGGGAGCCAGAAAACATGTATAGCCCGTAGACAGCAAATCATAAATATTCCTCTGACTGGAGTGGCTTACCCCATCCATAGCAGGACTTACCCAAGAGGTTCTTCTTCTTTTGTTCTTTTTTTTCAGAATCAGCATCCAACTTGGAGCAGATCTAGTACCGTGCCTGTTCCATTGCTACATTCTCACTGTATTCTAATAATACAGACAAATACGATTCATGCACATCTTTTGTATTTATCATATTTATCGTAAGTTTACTTACTTTTTAAGTTAAGGAGATTTTCTCATTTCCCTCATTTTTCCTTGCATGGACGTGAGCCCATTGCACGAGCCCAGTGTGCCTATTTATAAAATTGGGACTGTGTCTTCCTATCTAATTACGTCTACTGAATATAATTCCTATCTAATTTTTCATATGAATAGCATGTAGAATATACTTGTAACAGATGACTGAAAACTCACACAACCCAGAATTTGAATATATTCTTGGTGACAATAAGGAGGACATGTAGGAAAATTACAGATACAACATTGGTAACTCTGAATTTTTTCTTACCATGACATGCATTTTTAAACAGTAAGTTGCATTAATTGTGTAATCAATATAATTGGTTTTTAAAGTGTGTCCTGTTTGTAATACATTTCCAAACACAAACAGGTGTGTAAGGCAGAATAAGATCTTTTCACTGAAGCTTATATTCAAATATAAAAATGATTTTGGAATAAGTTTCCTGATACCTGTATGCCAAACAAGTCAAGAATAAAACATTTTTATTCACTCATTTAATTTTTTTCTTAATATTATATTGTATTTTTCGTATAACTTTTCGAGCATCCATACACCATGCTGATTGGTAAATAGAAGATAAGATTAAAACCAAATTTATTGGTATCAATTTGCTAATTAAATAGTTAGCTCAATATTAATTATTATGTTATTTATTCAGTTAATGAATTCATTATAATTCCCATAGTTATTAGAATTAATTAGTGCAAATAGAAGAATTTAATACTAAGCACTCGTACAAAATACCCCCCCCCCCTACAAGTACTATACAAATGTTGGAATTGTTTTGTCTTCATTGTCTTCATCAAATTGATATTTTGTAAATAATGTTTGGAAACTTTATAAAAATTAACTTTTTAACTAACTTTTTATTTACTTTTGATATTTTACTTCACTGTGTCTTATCACATTAAAATAGTGAAAGACAATTATAATATTTGTTAATATAACTTCTTTTGGATTTCACTTAATTATTACTAATATTTTTTTATTTTGATCAATTGAAGGCAGGAAAAAATCGTGTCACGTCAGACGGAATAAACGGAATGAAACAGCTGCTAGGATTTGAAAAAAGCTTTACTGTTAGTGCACAAGAATTACTTCTACAGCGTGATTACCAGATGCCAATTGGTGGTATTCCTAAGGCTTTCGATGCTCGTCAGAAATGGCCTGACTGTCCGATAGATGCAATTCAAGATCAATCCAATTGTGGATCATGCTGGGTCAGTACTGTTTTTTTTTGTTTTTTGTTTTTTAGCTAAAGTTGTCTAGATGTACCTACACAACTTGTTGATTAAGTTAAAATGTTGGTAAAAGCTTGTGTTCATTCAAATGCCCTATTAATTTATTGCAAATATATTTAATAAATAACAGACAGGCCTTGAGCTATATATTTACAAAGATAATTGTTTATCTTGTTATTTGGATTAGCAATCTCTGTAATTCCAACTTTGTTGTGCTTACTTGCTAAACTGCTACCTGTCATGCTCTAGACGAAGCCTTTCAGTGTCTCCACCGTTATCAAGTCCTAAACCATGACATCATGGTCGTGGACTTGATAATGGTGTACACAACAACTTGGGTCATGGTTTAGGACTTGATAATGGTGGAGACATAGAAACACCTCATCTAGAGTGTGACAGGTAGCAGTTTATGAAGTAAGCAGCACAACAAAGTTGGAAGAAGATAGTTATTAAAAGAATATCAAGAAAATAAAAAGTTTTTTGAAATATTGTTTATTTTAACACAAGTGAGATTATAATTAATAAGTTAGTCTAAACTAAATGAATTAAGTTAAATATGAAAATCTGTAATTCTCATTGCACAGTTTCTGACTAAGGAACACTAATTTTTATTGCACTTATCAAACGCTCTGATGAAGTTCGCAATAGCAATACTCGCTCAGGCAAATGTAAAAATTTTAAAAATATTTTTATCTAAAGATTAGTATTCCACATTCAGAAATAGTGCAACACAGATTAGTAATAATACTTGAATAAGTCATGGACAACAAAATTTAAATAATAAAATTTATGTGTGTGTGTGTGTGTGTGTGTGTGTGTGTGTGTGTGTGTGTGTGTGTGTGTGTGTGTGTGTGTGTGTGTGTGTGTGTGTGTGTGTGTGTGTGTGTGTGTGTGTGTGTGTGTGTGTGTGTGTGTGTGTGTGTGTGTGTGTGTGTGTGTGTGTGTGTGTGTGTGTGTGTGTGTGTGTGTGTGATAAGTCCATCAAATCAACTTTTTAGTAAGGGTGCATTTGAACCATCTTAACTAGGTAAAATTTTATTGTACAAATTGAGTAAGAAACCAAATTAAAGGTAATTTTATATACTTAAATTCTGTCAGTTCACTTTTAGTTTTTGTATGAAGCTTAGAATCTGTGAGAAATTAGAAAAATATGTACATGGTACTTGAAATGTTTTAAATATGAGAGCAGCATGTGAAATTGACTAATATAAGTAGATCAATTTTAACTGTTCTTTGCAACAAAACAAAACAAAATATCGGTATGGATTACTTTACCATACTTCCATGTTCTAAGATTTATATTTAAAATCATTTTCAAAATGAAATATTTTCATAGAAACTACTTCTTTCTTCAGCCTTAACCACAGTACTGTGGTCACTATCGTATACCACCTCACGTTAGCGCACTCGATTTTCACTGATGATGACAGTCGATAGTACTGCCGAAACGTTTGGTTTTGTAGAAAACATTGGACCACACCAAACAGCCCGGGAAGGAATTTTAACAACAAACTACTTCTTTGTTGCCGATAACGTAGTGCACATGACATATAAATAAAAATTATCCCCTCCCCTTTCAACAATCAATTTAATTTATAGAAAATTAATCCCCTTCATATATAGAAAATTACCCCCACCTCTTTTATAGATATTTCATCTACGTTTCTGCAGTGGATTATTATGATCTGCTTTTCAGGATACTTTATTTATCAAAATTAAGTACTTTTTTCTTGTTAAAACATAAAACATTGCCAGTAAACTACCCCTTTCTCTTAACAGATCTTCACCAAAATCAATAGGCCTTGAGTCCTCTACAATTCAGGGATGCATGCAAAACATTATTTGATTCTGTTTGAATGTGCGGCAGTTATCGTTCGTCATAGAAAAAATTACCCTTGTTAAAACATAAAATGTTGCAGGTAAACTACCCCTTTCCCTTAACCGATCTTCACCAAAATCAACAGACCTTGAGTACTTAAAACTTTAGGAACGTATGCAAAAAATTATTTGATTTTCTTTGAATATGCAGCAGTTATCATTCGTCATAAAAATAAAATTTCCCTTGTTAAAACATAAAATGTTGCAGGTAAACTACCCCTTTATCTTAACCAATCTTCACCAAAATCAATAGGCCTTCAGTCCTCTACAATTCAGGGATGCATGCAAAACATTATTTGATTCTGTTTGAATGTGCGGCAGTTATCGTTCGTCATAGAAAAAATTACCCTTGTTAAAACAAAATGTGGCTGGTAAACTACCCCTTTCCCTTAACCGATCTTCAATAAAATCAATAGACCTTCAGTTCTTTATAATTCAGGAATGTATGCAAAAAATTATTTGATTCTGTTTGAATTTGCGGCTGTTATCATTTACCATAGAAAATACCCTTGTTAAAACATAAAATGTTGCAGGTAAACTACCCGTTTCCCTTAACCGATCTTCACCAAAAACAATAGATCTTGAGAACTCTACAATTCAGGGCTGTATGCAAAACATTATTTGATTCTGTTTGAATTTGCGGCTGTTATCGTTTGCCATAGAAAAAAATTACCCTTGATTAAAAAAAATGTTGCTGGTAAACTACCCCTTTCCCTTAACCGATCTTCACCAAAAACAATAGTCCTTGAGTACTCTACAAATCAGGGCTTTATGCAAAAAATTATTTATTCTGTTTGAATTTGCGGCTGTTATCGTTTCCCATAGAAAAAAAGCTACGGATAGACAGATAGACACATAGACATATAGACACACAGACACTTTTCGAAAAATTACTTTTTTTCATGTTTTGAGGGTAGTACAATCAGAATCTGCAATAATCTCGACCACGATTTTTTTTGCCATCACCATACTTCCATTTCCTTATGGAACATGGAAGTAAATTTGACAGACAACCAAAACACTCACCAGTTACCAGTATCAGTTTTTTGGTGATGTTGATATCTACTGTTACTTTGTAACTACTACTAAAAAGAAAATGAGTGTTGAATAAATATTTTTTCAATGAAGGGTAAAATACTCTTTACATGCTACTACTGTTGCAGAAAAATAACAGAAAGACAAAAGTAAAGATAATTATAACACTAAATCTTTCATGGCCGGAGTCAACTTCAGTAAAATTATTTTCTGTGCTATTGGGCCATGGTCTTCTTCCTATAAAGACAGAAGTTTCTGACTGCACTTGTGGCAGTTATCTTCAGCAGGTCTCCTGTTTATTACCTTGTCCGTCTGGCTGGTCCACTGAAGATGTATATGCAGTCACAGTCAAGAAATATGGCTTTATAAGAAGATAACCATGACCCAACAGTCTGACAAATAATTTACTGAAAAAGATAATTTGATCATCCACAAAAAATAGAAAACTGTTGCCTAAATTTGATACTTTACAATTATTTGCAAAAAACTCTTTTTTATATAAGGCCTTTTAGTATCCATGTTTCAACAAAAAAAAATTAAAACCTTTGACCTAGCTGCAAACTCATTATTCATAAAATATTTCAAAGAACTTCCACACCTTTGATTCATTTTGTAATTTTTTTGTATTTATTTTAATTTTATATATTTTTTGGAATATATGTTATTCATTATATTACTAAATTTTACTAGATATATTTTAGTTTTAAATATTTTACTGTACATTAATTATCTTACTTTGTCATTCACTTAAAATATTACGTACTTTTATTCTTCCTTTGTAAGTAACTTGCTCGACTTTCCTACAGGTCTCCCATTACTTACTTAGTTTTAGTATATTTCACATCATTTTAACTGCATGACATCAGCTTCATGATTTGAACTGGAGTTCTTTATCATTTTTATCTTTCGTCATTGTTCTTTAATACTTATGTTTGCCTTAAAATATATATTTAAAACAACTTACCGCTTATCGTTTTTACATAAAATGTATAATAAACATTTTGACTTAACAAAATATCTTGTTTTAAATATTGATTTAAAACAATTTACCACTTATCGGGCTCATATAATACTTCTAAAAAACATCTTGACTTGACAAAAATATTAAATCAATGGTTAGAGTTCAGTAGATGATATTGAGTGCTAACTGCTTGAAGCATGTACAGATAATTTTGCTTGATTTTTTGAGACAACATTGTCTTTATGTTACAGTAGGTATTTTTTTCTGTTGTATTTTTAAATGCTTTTTTGAGGACTCCATGTCAGAATATCACTGTCAATATGTTGCTGCCAAAATATTTCCACAACATTGTGTCCCTGTCAATAACATTATCTCATTATCTCTCTCTCTCTCTCTCTCTCTCTCTCTCTCTCTCTCTCTCTCTCTCTCTCTCTCTCTCTCTCTCTCTCTCTCTCTCTCTCTCTCTCTATCCCCTCCCTCTCTAAGTAATTACAGTACTTGGAAAAAACATTGATATAGACACTCACACAAAATAATATATTAACACAGATGTGTTATTGATGACATCATACTACTATACAGTGGAAAGATTCTTTCACAAGATATTGTGAACAGCTACTAACCCACATCAACAACAGAAAGCAAGATCCACTACTGAACATGAAAGCAACAATAACATTTCCTAGACCTTACCATACAAAACTGGAACACAGATACAAATTGAGTATATACCATATAGAAAACACACTACAACGTACACACTTGCACGTAAGTCTAACACCTCCACTCACCCAGTACAACACCAAACTATCAGTTTTAAGATCCATGTTACACAGATTCCACTAACACAGAAGGACCATCAGGATGAATTAAATACAATTAAATATTTAGCAGAAGCCAATGGATATTAGAGAACCATCATTTACCGATTACTACACTGAATCTAAAAAAAAAATAATAGAAAAAGACAGAAAATGACAACAAATTCGTAATACTTCCCTATATTAGCAACTACACTGAAAAAATTAGCTGCAAATTTAAATAAGCATGTTACAACATTGTACACAGAACCACAGACAAAACGTAACACACACAAACGGTTAAGCAAATCTGATTTATCTGGAATTTACAAACAAAACTGCTCAGCTTGCAATAAATTCTATGTAAGCAAGACAGGACCCAGCTTTAAAGATACAATGAACGCATGAAGACATTATTCTTCACCTCTGAATCCACTTTTGCAAACCATCTGATAGAGCTAGACCACAGATGCACAAACATAAACAACAGCAAGCAAACATCCAGACTATCCTCAGTAGTGGGGGCGAATTGGTTAAAATCTACAAAAACTATCATGACACTGAAGATGGCCTCCAACGGTGGGGCCAAAACGTTTGTCACCAACAACAGTCGACCATGGCGTAACAGACTGCCTGTGGATAATTTTAACAATGCTGATGCGGGCTGTGAAAGCTTAAGACCTAACAACATGCAAATTCTACACATAAACACAAAGAGTTGTAAACTAGACGTACTTGAATAACTGGAAACATACAAACTTACAAAACGTATGGAAACAGTGTTCTAAGTGAACAGACGTAATTAAAATCAAATATATTCTCTTTGAACACATTACACATCACACACAGACACAACAACCATTGGCGGTAACTCTAATAATTGAACTGACACCGCTCCTGGTGGCCATCTCTGATGAAGCTCACAATGAATGAAGGTGGCCAAAGCATAGGTAAACATTTTTTTACCAAAATTTTGATTATTTTAACTTGCAAGGGAGATAAGCACTGTAATACCATACAATATTTAAAGTTGGTTTAGAATGTGTTGTCTCCTAAAATTGTGTTTTTGAAGTCTTCTTCCGGTATGGGCTGCGTCAAAAATCTCTTGTATGACAATGTTTCACTCATAATACAATGAGTATCATCAGGTCTAAGTGACGAGTAAGTTTTAAAGATTTAATTATATATTTAATTAAGTAAGTCACTTAGACCTGAGGGCACTCATTGTATTATGAGTGAAACATCATACAAAACATGTTTGACGAGGTCCTTAACTGAAGAAGACTTCAAAAACATAATGGACACCGGCCGCGGAAGCCTACATATAGTCTCCTAAAATTGAGTAAACTGTGTGTGCGTGTGTGGCACATGTGTGTGTGTGTGTGTGTGTATGAGAGAGAGAGAGAGAGAGAGAGAGAGAGAGAGAGAGAGAGAGAGACTGTAAGCCTACTGAAACTATTAAACTACTAAAAGATAAACAAACAAGCAGACTTTTGTTCCTTACTACTTTACTATGAAAATTATTATTCAGATTCAGTTGAGCAAAAATGTTTTGTTTTCTACAAACAGAGAACACAGTTACCTTCACAGCAGCTAGCTGTAATCTATATGAGGAAATTATGATCATACGGTAATACTGTATGGGTCTGTGTTACTTGGCCATAGTGTTGCATCCTATACAGTCCTGCTAAATACATGGTTTTCACACGGTTGCATGAAGTCTTGTATATTTACTTTTAAATAGTGCATGAAGTACAAAAAAATTAATAATTAAATAAGTCAACAACTTATTGCTTTCTATTTCTAACCACAACTCAATTTTAGGCTGTGTCTTCAGCGAAGGCAATGGCTGACCGCCTCTGTATTGCTTCAAACTACAAAGTAAAAGTCAACATCTCTGCAGAGGAACTAACAAGCTGCTGCAAAGCATGTGGGAAAGGATGTCGTGGTGGCAATCCTTTAGTAGCGTGGCAGTACTTCATCAAACACGGTCTTGTCACTGGTGGAGATTATGGTTCACATGAAGTGAGTATTTGACGATTTTTAAATGTGTTGTCATGTAATACGATTTATACGACAAGACAGAAAACATGATTATTACCAGTAGGCTCACTGAGTTGCAGAGCTTGCTTAGTATTTTGAACAAAATACATTTATTATTAGCCAAATTTCAATATTAGGATAATTTTTTTACTTTCCTATTTTATTTATTAAATAAAATGCAAAATTTTAAAGCAGACAATCGTACAATAAATACTAAACTACCGCATTAGTTTTTTTTTAGTTAAATTTATAACCATAATGTGTAAATGACAAAGAATTTAGCCTTAGCTTTTAAATATACTTATGTTTTCATAGATATTGTAGTAAAGATACCCAGTAGGTGTGTCTGTCGTTTGATAATATTATTTATTGTTTGAAGTTTGTGTATTTTATCGAACGTGAATTGTGTCGTTCGGAAGCGTCTGGTAGCCTGCGTGCCTTACCTGTCCCTTCTCGCACTCTTAGTAATTCCGGGTAGGCGCCAAATTGTTTTTCTTGAAAACAATTAAAAGTTTTTATTTGTATAGTATGGTGATTTGTTATCGAAAATTCGAATAGTTCGCTGTCTGGCTTGTAACTGATTCTCGTGTGAGTGGGGGAACACGTGTTGCCAACTTGAATTAATGTTGGTTATGTCGACCCACTGCTAGTAAACAAAACATACATAATATTTTCTACAAATAAATACTGGACAGTTGGTTATCAGTACGCACTTTTTTATTAGGCTTTTGCTTGTTAATTATCGTTAATGCTTCATAAAAATAATAACTGTTATAATAAAATTTTAGCCTCGGCAATATAATCTCTCGCTCAGCGGAGCGCTAGGTAGGCAGTGCAATGTTTACAATTGACTCTGGTTATTATTTTACAAAATAAATCTGCCAGTTGGGTTCTTTTAAGTACGAAACAGAGGTTTACATAACAAGATAACAAAATTAGAACATATTATTAAAAGTTTGTGATCATTAAAATTACACAAGGTCTGCTATAAATTAAATATTGTGGTGTTGAAGTGTGACAGTGTCGTTGTGTAACATAGGTTATCATGTGTTCATTCAATGTTTACAAAGTTATTCTTTAATTTATCAATCCTTGAAAATATATTCAGTGATAGTGAGAGTTTATTTTATAGTTAGAATTTTTGAAAGAGAATTTGTTTTATAATATTCAAATAAATTCAGCAATACTCAACGTTAGTAGATGTGGTGGGTATTGTCAGTCGTCCATGTAAAGTAATGGGTCGATGTAATTCTTCCTACTTCTGATCTTGGGCTCAAAATTTGGTTGTCATCTTTTTTGAGTCGAACTACAGTTATTTTCCAGTCGTCAGGATTAATTCCTGGCTGGTCCTTGGTGTATATTAGTTGTAATGGCCTCTCATCTGTTGTTCTGGTACACCTTCTCAAAATTGTGGGCACTTGTACTGTTTTTCTATTGAAAATTTGGGCCCTTCATGGCATGGCGTCTCTTCAGTTTAGCGTCACTACATAAAATATCGGTATGGAGAACCATACATGACTTCCATATTCTAAGATTTATAATTAAAATAATTTTCGAAATGAAATATTACCATAGAAACTACTTCTTTCTACTTACTGCTTCAGCCTTAACCACAGTACTGTGGTCACTAACATATACCACCTCACGTTATCGCACTCGATTTTCACTGATGATGGAAGTCGATGGCATTGCCGAAACGTCTGGTTTTGTAGAAAACATTGGACTACGGCCAAATATCCCGGGAAGGAATTTTAACAAAAACTACTTCTTTGTTGCCGATAACGTTGTACACATATATATATAAAATATGCATAAAATTAATGGCTTGTATAAGTTAATGATTGATCTCCATTAAGTAGTGCTCAAGTTTCCAAAGTTTTAATATTATGATGTCCGTAATTAAAACATCAGAGCAGGTTTAGTGTGTATGAGGGTACACCGTGGACAAAAATTTTCAACATTTCCTATTAAGCGTTGCTTAGAGTAAAGCTGTGAATCTACAGTGTACGTTTCACAGAACAAACACACGGAAAAGAAGGAGCGCTCCGAAGTCACTTATGGACCCTCAGCATCTTGCAGAGGGTTCATTCCCTAAAGACGAAAAGTCTGTCTATGAATCGTTCCTCTGTAAACACGTGCAGTTACACTGCCCAGCGATCCACAGGAAGCAAATCGCTATCCACACTGGACACTTTTTCGGCTTGCATGCGTTATGTTGGTATGGGTTCAGCACTTTCCATTTAAAAAGCGTGCAAATGTAAGAAAATAAACATGAATGAGGCCGGAAATAACGCGAATTGTATGTGTGTGTGTGTGTGTGTGTGTGTGTGTGTGTGTGTGTGTGTGTGTGTGTGTGTGTGTGTGTGTGTGTGTGTGTGTCTTCCCTGCCTTTTTACTGCAGTAGTCATAATAATAAAATGGAAACGTAAACAGTACATAACTGAAATATGCTTGCCTGCCAAGCACGATATATTTTCTAATATATACATAACTAGCAAAATACCCGTGCTTCGCTACGGAGTTTCACGTTGTACGTAATTGTACAATTATTGCTCGCTTAATAGTATAGGATTAGATGAGTGTACAAATTCTCAACTCTTAGTTTGTTTATTTACATTCATAGCAACAGCTATTTATTATTTATTTCGAGAAAATCGTTAGAGCCGTTTCTGAGAAAAAAAGGACATACATTTATTAATTAATTGAACTTCGAAATTTTCTCGACTATAAGAACCTGCAAACAACGAAGTTTTTCAATTTAAAACAATGATTAAAAACTCAGAACTAAATGTATTCGGGGTTTCCAATAAACTGAGATGTCAACCACTTCATTTACAAAGTATGCAATTCCCGCGATAAATTTCATTATTTGGTTTTTTGCCCCTTAGGAGTGAAAGTTTTTAAAACCGTTTCTTAGTGAGCACCTAAGACCTATGATGAAGCTATGTTCAAAGTTTCATTGATATCCATTAAGTGGTTTCAGAGATATCGTGATCAGTGAGTCAGTCAGTGGTATTTGGCTTATATAGATATCTATATCTAGCCGATTTACCCAGCGTTGCTCGGGTTCATAATTTATTCATAGGCTCATAGGCACCTATTCTTGTTCTAACGTTATATTACTTGTATACTGTATAATCTTCCTTATATTGTTACGTTCGCATTCTCACTGGAGGAATACTCTGTAGCGCACCTGTTTAAGAACATGTCATAAATCATAAACTGTATTCTTATATCTGGAGAAGAATTCTGTTGTGCGTGATGCTCCTGCTCGATTTCTAACTGTGGGAGAGGGCGAACAGCTAAATTAGTTTTCAATAAAATGTCTACAGTACTTGCACGCGCTGCGTATTTAACTGTCATTTTATAATTCATTGTGTTAATGTTGAAATAAGGCATTTGTTAAATTAGTGTTTCCTAAACTTATTCTAACAATACAATACCTCTATAGATTTCAGCTTATCAATTTTTAAATTCAAACTGAAGCAAGTGCATTTATATTGTCTGAGCTCTATGATCTGAATACATTCGCTATCAAAACTTTGTTTTTTGTACTCGCTTATAACTTACTTCGATCTTAACTTATCCACTTTTAAATTCAAACTGAAACAACTCTGAATTCACACACTATTAAGACGTTTCTTAAGATGCATACACCACCTTTGATATCATAACCTATATCTTTATTTATAAGAACCATGGACTCTGGCCCCACCGTCTTTCGCGGGATCCGACCTGAGACTCCCCGGGTTCCGTGGATGAACTCCGGGGAAGGCCCGTCGGACGACTCCCGCGCTATTTCCTACGCGGGAGACTTCCACCGATGCTATGGTAACAAGAATATATTCTATTGGGTTGCCATAGTAACCAGATCTAATAGTTGTTTAAGACCCAAAGGACCCCCCAGAGGATCGTATCGAAAAAAAAACACCTGTCCTATGTTGGTTCTCCCGTTGCGTAAAATATTTGTGCCAAGTTTGGTTGAAATTGGTCCAGTGGTTTAGAAGGGGATGTGGAAGACCCCAAAGGACCCCCAAAGGATCGTATCGAAAAAACACTTGTCCTATGTTGGTTCTCCCGTTGCGTAAAATATTTGTGCCAAGTTTGGTTGAAATAGGTCCAGTGGTTTAGGAGGAGATGTGGAAGACCCCAAAGGACCCCCCGAAGTTCAAAAAAACACCTATCTTATGTTGGTTCTCCCGTTGCGTAAAATATTTGTGCCAAGTTTGGTTGAAGTCGGTCCAGTGGTTTAGGAGGAGATGTGGAAGACCCCAAAGAACCCCCAAAGGACCCCATCAAAGAAAACACATATCCTATGTTGGTTCTCCCGCTGCATAAAATATTTGTCCAAGTTTGGTTGAAATCGGTCCAGTGGTTTAGGAGGAGATGTGAAAGACCCCAAAGAACCCCCCAAAGGACCCCATCGAAAAAAACACCTATCCTATGTTGGTTCTCCCGTCGCGTAAAATATTTGTGCCAACTTTGGTTGAAATCGGTCCAGTGGTTTAGGAGGAGATGTGGAACATTCATACTTAGATACAATGGCGGGGGGGGTTTGCCCCTTAGGAGTGAAAGTTTTTAAAACCGTTTCTTAGTGAGCACCTAAGACCTATGATGAAGCTATGTTCAAAGTTTCATTGATATCCATTCAGTAGTTTTTGCTCTACGTTGATTCTATGTCAGTCAGTCAGGCAAACTTCCCCCCTTTTTCCCCCTTTAAAGGTCGAATTTCCAAAAATCCCTTCTTAGCGGATACCTACATCACATAAGGAACCTACATGCCAAATTTCAAGTTTCTAGGTGTTATAGTTTCGGAGATTTCGTGATGAGTCAGTGAGTGAGTCAGTGGTATTTCTCTTTTATATATATAGATTTACATTAAAATGAAAAAATTATAATTTTATTGCCTGGCAACAAAATTATTTTATTTTCAACAATTACCATTGTTTGAAAAAGTTTAAATGAATTTTCAAGTACTTTACTCTTGTTAAAACGTAAGATGTTGCTGGTAAACTACCCCTTCCCCTTAACCGATCTTCACCAAAATCAAAAGGCCTTGAGCCCTCTACAATTCACTGAAGTATGCAAAAAATTATTTGATTCTCTTTGAATTTGCGGCAGTTATCGTTTGCCATAGAAAATACACTTGATAAAAAACGTTGCAGGTAAACTACCCCTTCCCCTCAACCGATCTTCACCAAAAACAATAGGTCTTGAGAACTCTACAATTTAGGGCTGTATGCGAAACATTATTTGATTCTGTTTGAATTTGTGGCTGTTATCGTGTGCCAAAAAAAAAAAATTTCCCTTGATAAAAAAAACCGTTGCCAGTAAACTACCCCTTTCCCTCAACCGATCTTCACCAAAAACAATAGGTCATGGGTACTCTACAAATCAGGGCTGTATGCAAAAAATTATTTGATTCTGTTTGAATTTGCGGCAGTTATCGTTTGCCATAGAAAAAAATCTACACACAGACAGACACACACACAGACACTTTTTGGAAAACGACTTTCTTTCATGTTTTGAGTGTAGTACAATCAGAATCTGCAATAATCTTGAACACGATTTTTTTTGCCATCACCATACTTCCATTTCCTTAAGGAATATGGAAGTAAAAATTGTTCCTAACTGAAATTAGTCAATATTCGGTTGTTGTCATGGTTACTCAAAGTCTTTGATTGGCTGAAATTGGCTAAAGAGTATTGTTAGGGTATTTGAATTTTTATTTAAACTGGTTACAGATCTTCTAAATGTAATTAATCTTCAGTACTCCCTTTTTAGTAGTAAATATTATCACCACTGTTCATATTTTGGCTCAAGGATTAATTTGACATCCAATATTATAGTGTTCACTTAGGTATCAACATTTTGACAGTTTTGTTAATTTTATTTAATTATACTGTTTTCTTAATTTACATTATTATCATAATATTTCTGCCTTAACATGATTGTCTATTTGTGTTTCATAGTTTATGTGGTTTAGTCTTCCTAATGTCAGTGTTTAATTCTATAAAATTGAAGTTTTTTGTTGTTGACAGTTGGGAATTTGCATAGGCTTAAACAGCAATTGATTATTTTTCTTTAATTACTGATATTACATTTTACTCTCCTTGTAATGGGTCCTGATTGTTTGAATACAAGATTCTGTTCATTTGTTCAATGTTTAAGTCGGTTCTTGTAGTTGTGTGTAATTTTATTGTTTCCCTATATTAATTTGTCTACTGTCATAACTCATTTTCAGTGTCATTGTATTTGACTGTATGGTTTGTTTCTTGTTTACTGGTTTCTATTGGTTTTTAAAATCTTATTTCTTATAACACATAACATAAAATCTAATGGTTTTAATAATTCCCATAGCTATAATTCTTATCATTTAAACATAATTATTTGGAACATAAACCTTATTCATTAAAACATAATTCTTATTCATTTAACACATACTTATTTGAAACCTATTATCCACTCATACTCTTCAGTGAGTAATAATTATTTTATAGTGTCATCATAGGAAAACAAACATATAAACATTGATTGTTTCTTAGATTGTAATAGAAAATCCTTACCACTAAACTTATTTGACCTTGTGTCATTAATTATGTATCCTTATCCTATTTTATTACCTTTTACTAAATCATATACTGATTATTGATTGTTTTTATACTTCAATCTTATAGGAACTCTCTATATGGTGATTTAACACTAATAGTCTATGTTTCTTAACTTTCCTAAAACTATTAATTGTCCCTTAGGCCTACAATATTAATTAACACACATAACTTATCACTTATAAACTTGAACACTGCTTTATCAGTGTTTTTATCACTTTTTAATGGGGTTTTATTCTCACTTTGGGGTATTCACTAACACCTTACATTCAATCTTCTTTTAGTGTTACTGGTGGGTTAATATTACTGTATTGCTTACTAACAAATTCTCTTTCTTACATCTATTTAGAAAATGTTCACCATCATTACAATTTACTACTCTCATTTTATCATGTTTTATTGTACCACTGATATGTTAGTGTTATGCTAATGTGATTTGTCATAGTTTACTCTATCTAGTTTGGGTTATTGTGCCCTTCTATATATTAAGTATAAAATTGATTATTTCAACAAATATCGTTCAGTTTTTTGATTGGAATTATCAATCATTATTTCATTTTACTTTCTCAATCACTGGTTATTTTAGAGCAATAGGTTCTTTTTATTTTTTTGGTGTCAATATACTTCGTGAACTTTGTATCGTATTTTATTTTAATGTTCTTATCCCTTTGATATCTAATTCCCTAACATTTTTCCCTATCATTATATTGAATCGGATCGGAGGGGTACTTTTGACTCCATTGCTCCGCCGTAAAATACACATTTGATTGCTGGACTTATCTACAGTCAATCGTTATAAAATTATACAAGTAGTCTTAGTGCGACTATTAAATAAATATCATTTGTAGGATTCTTCACATCATTATTATTTAGTTTATACAATACATTATTTCAAATTATATTCTTTTTCTTTTATTCACACTCTCTAGCTCTTCGTGATTCGATATTATTAGTGGGTATGTTATACATGATCTTTTTATTATTATTTGTTTTGTTTATTTTTTCTTACTGTTTAACACTAGTTATTTATTAATTGGTTTCAGGATTTTTTTTTTTTTAATAATATTTTTTCATAGAGGTTTGGTTAAATGTCCCCTTTATTCTTTGTGTCCTTGGGTTTACGATCTCATATGTATTATTTTGGTTGTCTTTGCTTACTATGTAGGGTCCTGTGTACAGTAACAATAGCTTCTTGGCTATCCCTTCCAAGGTGCTTGATAATCCTCTGTGTAATATTTGCTCTCCAATCTGATATTGTATGGGCTTCGGTTGCATTTGCTTATATTTTTCTCTGATTTTGTCAGTCTTTTCTAATATTTTATTCTGAAATTGAACTTCATTGAATTGATATCCTTCGCCATTTGGAAATTGCATTAGGGAAGTAATTTCTCTTCTCACTGCTTCCTCCATCGAAATTTGTGAACGGGTAAGATGTTTTTATCAAGTTGACAGGCTCTCGGAATTGAATCTCGCACTGATAATCTCTGACCTTTCCAGGTGTATTTGAAAATACGTGCTTGTAACGCTTATATACTTCGATCAGTTGTTCAGCTTGTTGAGCTGTTAATTGAGCGCTCGTTTTCTCTCTCTGGAAAGTTCGGATTTCTTCGAGTTTTTCTTGCCATAGTTCTTCATTGTTGGTCTCGTCATAAATCCCATTATTTAGTACATGTTCTCCAGTATTTCTGTACTTTTGGATATGGTACATTGTTTCATGTGGCTGTCTTTCTTCACTATTGGTCAGTTCAGCTATCCATTGTATGTCATTCTTCTTCAAAATAAGTTTGTATTTGCTCAGGTCAATTATGGCTGAGTATTGGCGCAGCATATCGCAATCAATTAGCATCCGGAATGGCAATCCACTGGCTACTAAAAACGTCATTGTCATGGTTTGTCCATTGCTTGTCAGTTCGAGTTGCACTTGTTTTCGGACGGTTCTGTTTTGTCGTCCGGTCGCTCCTATAAGGACAATGTTGCTGATGGGTAGCATAAGTATAATTGTCTTACTTGCTTCTTGAATTTTCTGAAGCTCAATATTGTCGACTAATGAGATATTGGATCCAGTGTCTATCATAATTTGTGCTGGTACTCCGTTGACTTGCGTTGAAATATAAGCAATTTCGTTATGTTTACTATAAGATTGGTTGTTACCTTCTTCGAGGAGTTCTTCTATAATATTCTTCAGATAATTATTGCGCACGATTGTAATTGTGCGTTCGCCGTTGGTTTGAGTAACGATGCGATTTAACCCAATAGACTGGTTCAGTGAGGGTACGAGTAGGTTTTTCACTGCCGCTCCTAGTTTAACGTCATCTCGGACTGATTGTTACGATCGTCTTGCTGATTTGTTGGCGGACTTCCGCTCGTTGACGGTCGGGGTTCAGGCTGGTTATGATCCTCTTCGTACTGGTCACGCCTGTACACTTCTTGACTTCGACTCCGGCCCGTGTTGGTTCTGGTGTCACGTTCGTAATTACGATCACTGTATTGGTGTCCGTACGCATTCCGGTCAACACTTCGTCGTCCTTGACAGTATGGTCTATTTCTACCGTCACTTTCGGCCCTTACGTAATGCACTTGACGATAGTTACGATTTGTGTTGTTGCGATTTCTATTGTCATTTGTATTGCTGTTGAAATTTGGCCGGTTGTAACTGGTGTTATTCGGCCTATAAGGTTGATGTGTATTATTTGGCCGATTGTATTGATTATTCTGATTGTTCGGTCTATTATTGTTATTATAGCCGTTATTTGATTGGCTGGTCGGATTGTTATTTGTTCTATTATGCGACTCGTTAGTCGGGTTATTCGCATTGTTACGGTTGTTATAATTAGGACGGTAGTTATTGTTGTTATATTGGTAGCCGTTCTGAAAATTTTTGTTTTCGACCCTGTCGTCCCGCTGTCGGCTCCTACGGTAATAACGCTCCCTTTCGTAATCTTCTAGTAGAGCTGCCATGGATTGGATGGTCTTAATTTGGCTACCCAGCCGCGCTCTGGAGACACCCTCTTCATAATGAAAGGCGAGTTTCGTCACTAAACTTTCTTCTGGGATTTTCGGCTCCAGATTCCTTGCTAGACATACCTTTCCCAGGAAATATGCCATGAAAGTCGTCCCTCTGGTGGTGTCATACCTGCCGAAACATATACTGTCTCGCACGATGTTTTGTGTTGCTTCCGACCAGTATTTCCTTTTGAACACATCTTTAAATTCTTCGTAATTCGTGAGATCGTGTCTCGTGGCCGTCCACCAATTATCGTTTATATCACGAAATACCGTTCCAGGTACCCTCGGATAATGGTCCATCTATTCTCCCGAGTCTTGGCCAGTTGTTCGTCCACTCTCTCCAAGAATTCCATCGGGTTTCGCCGGTATTGTTTGAAGTTAATTACTTCTCGGTTGTCCATGTGCTGGTACTGTGTCATTACTGGCGGTCTGCTGTTAATTACTTCCAGCTCCTCCCTGATTTTGGCAATCTCTCGTTGCTGGATTTCTTCCATTCTGTTTTTGTTTTGTTGACCTTGTCCGCGAACTTCGTTTACGGCGGTGTCGATCTCCCGGCATTTCTCTCCAAAATCTGTCCGTACCTGTGTTATATTTTGGTCGGTTGCGGTTTTTATAGATTCTATTCGGATCTGGCTGTCTTCTTCCATGTTGGTCATTCGTTCGCCGAAGTCTTCCTTCATTTGCTGCAGCTCATGGCTCGTAACTTCCCATTTCCCATGTATTTCGGAAATCTTTTGCCGTATACTCGTCATCTCCTCCTCGATTTTCTTATTCACCTTTTCGTTGTTCTCAGCCATCTTCTGGTTCAATACCTCCATATTTCTCTGGCTGTCTTGCTTCAGTTCATCCATTTTTTCCTCCATGGTCTTACTGTTCTGATCCAATTTCTCGTTAATTTCTTCCTTATTTTTGTTCAGTTCTCCCTTGAAATCTTCCTTTAATGACGTTATGTTTTTATTGGTTTCTTCCCTGTTCTGGTCCAATTTTTCATTTAATGACGTTATATTATTGTTCGTTTTATTTAATTCGCCTTTGATATCTTCCATCAGTATTTTCATTATTTCCAGTAAACTCCCGTCCTCTGGTTGTGCGGGTTTCTCCGGTTGATTTTCTGGCTGCACCGGTTTGACTGGTTCCCTTGGAGGTAACATTTGTTCGGCGTCTTCTACCGAAGTCAGTTCCTTATCTTCCGCTCGAACTTCCTTTTCGGCCTCCTTCGTCCGCCTTAATGATTATGCTCTCTTCATCTTGTTGACCTTCTGTCGTACTTGCCGCTAGACGTTAATATTTCTCGTCAATCTAGCCTCACTAGTTGGTGCGCCACTTTGTAGGGAATATACACAGTAGGTGTGTCTGTCGTTTGATAATATTATTTATTGTTTGAAGTTTGTGTATTTTATCGAACGTGAATTGTGTCGTTCGGAAGCGTCTGGTAGCCTGCGTGCCTTACCTGTCCCTTCTCGCACTCTTAGTAATTCCGGGTAGGCGCCAAATTGTTTTTCTTGAAAACAATTAAAAGTTTTTATTTGTATAGTATGGTGATTTGTTATCGAAAATTCGAATAGTTCGCCGTCTGGCTTGTAACTGACTCTCGTGTGAGTGGGGGAACACGTGTTGCCAACTTGAATTAATGTTGGTTATGTCGACCCACTGCTAGTAAACAAAACATACATAATATTTTCTACAAATAAATACTGGACAGTTGGTTATCAGTACGCACTTTTTTATTAGGCTTTTGCTTGTTAATTATCGTTAACGCTTCATAAAAATAATAACTGTTATAATAAAATTTTAGCCTCGGCAATATAATCTCTCGCTCAGCGGAGCGCTAGGTAGGCAGTGCAATGTTTACAATTGACTCTGGTTATTATTTTACAAAATAAATCTGCCAGTTGGGTTCTTTTAAGTACGAAACAGAGGTTTACATAACAAGATAACAAAATTAGAACATATTATTAAAAGTTTGTGATCATTAAAATTACACAAGGTCTGCTATAAATTAAATATTGTGGTGTTGAAGTGTGACAGTGTCGTTGTGTAACATAGGTTATCATGTGTTCATTCAATGTTTACAAAGTTATTCTTTAATTTATCAATCCTTGAAAATATATTCAGTGATAGTGAGAGTTTATTTTATAGTTAGAATTTTTGAAAGAGAATTTGTTTTATAATATTCAAATAAATTCAGCAATACTCAACGTTAGTAGATGTGGTGGGTATTGTCAGTCGTCCATGTAAAGTAATGGGTCGATGTAATTCTTCCTACTTCTGATCTTGGGCTCAAAATTTGGTTGTCATCTTTTTTGAGTCGAACTACAGTTATTTTCCAGTCGTCTGGATTAATTCCTGGCTGGTCCTTGGTGTATATTAGTTGTAATGGCCTCTCATCTGTTGTTCTGGTACACCTTCTCAAAATTGTGGGCACTTGTACTGTTTTTCTATTGAAAATTTGGGCCCTTCATGGCGTGGCGTCTCTTCAGTTTAGCGTCACTACATAAAAAATTGTTCCTAACTGAAATTAGTCAATATTCGGTTGTTGTCATGGTTACTCAAAGTCTTTGATTGGCTGAAATTGGCTAAAGAGTATTGTTAGGGTATTTGAATTTTTATTTAAACTGGTTACAGATCTTCTAAATGTAATTAATCTTCAGTACTCCCTTTTTAGTAGTAAATATTATCACCACTGTTCATATTTTGGCTCAAGGATTAATTTGACATCCAATATTATAGTGTTCACTTAGGTATCAACATTTTGACAGTTTTGTTAATTTTATTTAATTATACTGTTTTCTTAATTTACATTATTATCATAATATTTCTGCCTTAACATGATTGTCTATTTGTGTTTCATAGTTTATGTGGTTTAGTCTTCCTAATGTCAGTGTTTAATTCTATAAAATTGAAGTTTTTTGTTGTTGACAGTTGGGAATTTGCATAGGCTTAAACAGCAATTGATTATTTTTCTTTAATTACTGATATTACATTTTACTCTCCTTGTAATGGGTCCTGATTGTTTGAATACAAGATTCTGTTCATTTGTTCAATGTTTAAGTCGGTTCTTGTAGTTGTGTGTAATTTTATTGTTTCCCTATATTAATTTGTCTACTGTCATAACTCATTTTCAGTGTCATTGTATTTGACTGTATGGTTTGTTTCTTGTTTACTGGTTTCTATTGGTTTTTAAAATCTTATTTCTTATAACACATAACATAAAATCTAATGGTTTTAATAATTCCCATAGCTATAATTCTTATCATTTAAACATAATTATTTGGAACATAAACCTTATTCATTAAAACATAATTCTTATTCAGTTAACACATACTTATTTGAAACCTATTATCCACTCATACTCTTCAGTGAGTAATAATTATTTTATAGTGTCATCATAGGAAAACAAATATATAAACATTGATTGTTTCTTAGATTGTAATAGAAAATCCTTACCACTAAACTTATTTGACCTTGTGTCATTAATTATGTATCCTTATCCTATTTTATTACCTTTTACTAAATCATATACTAATTATTGATTGTTTTTATACTTCAATCTTATAAGAACTCTCTATATGGTGATTTAACACTAATAGTCTATGTTTCTTAACTTTCCTAAAACTATTAATTGTCCCTTATGCCTACAATATTAATTAACACACATAACTTATCACTTATAAACTTGAACACTGCTTTATCAGTGTTTTTATCACTTTTTAATGGGGTTTATTCTCACTTTGGGGTATTCACTAACACCTTACACTCAATCTTCTTTTAGTGTTACTGGTGGGTTAATATTACTGTATTGCTTACTAAAAAATTCTCTTTCTTACATCTATTTAAAAAATGTTCACCATCATTACAATTTACTACTCTCATTTTATCATGTTTTATTGTACCACTGATATGTTAGTATTATGCTAATGTGATTTGTCATAGTTTACTCTATCTAGTTTGGGTTATTGTGCCCTTCTATATATTAAGTACTCAATGATTAGTATCTCTAACTTGTCTGTCCTTACAATTATTAATATTATATACAATTTTCCTTAGTGAGTCTATTTCTTTGGTTTAATACAAGTTTTGTATCTCTTCTTAGTTCACTTTCTTTTATCATACATTATACATCACTTCCTTAGTGTTGTGGCTGATTGTCTCATTACACTTCCATGTTAATTGTCCGTTAGTCACTATTCTTCTTATTTACACTTATGTTGGTGCGGTGGCTATTTCTAGTCTATTTGCAGTTGTCTTCATTCATGTTATTCTTGGTCCTTTGGGGCTAGTTCTACTCTCTCACTTACCATCTATTGGGCTATTCAGGTTAAATCGTCTTATTTCTGTATTTACCATTTTGGTTTGGTTGTTTGTTATTACTTTATTAATATAAGTTACTGTTCTGACTACCTTGATATGTCTGATCGTTTTATTATTCTGATTCACCCATTCTTCTATTCTAATTCATCCCTTTTTATTCTAGTGTTAATGACTAAATAATTTATCTGGTCATGTTTTCTTCATTATGGTTAGGTGGAGATATGTACCATTACAATATCTATAGGTTTATTCTTCTTCTTCAACACTACAGCCAAATGTGAGCCCCCGTCTCCTATCTGTTGCCATCTCAGTGTAATCCTCACGTCCTTCTCAAGAAGATTCAAGATTTTCCAAGGCTTGATTGCTGGTTTCATAAAAAGTTTCTTTTTAGTTATTTTGATTGTTCATCATCTTTTTTCACAGCACTAAACTTTATAGAATATTGAAACTTTCAACTTGTGAAACTTACTTGTCTTTTCTTCTTGTACGCGTTTCGGCGTGGTGTTCGTCTTCGTCAGCTTTGAGACAGACTGCCATTAATTTGTAATGGTTTTTAAGGTATAGTGGGGGTGGTGTGTGGAAGGAAGGGGATTGGCGCGGGGATCCAAATTATTGTTAGTTTTTTTGTATAATTGTGTCAAAAAGTGTGTATGATTTATACTGTAATTGGTCGTTAAGTATGTTGTTTGGTTGTGTTGTGTGGTGTTTGTATATTTCATATTGTTCTGCTGTGTTACGTTTTCGACCTTTGGGTAAGTAGTGTAAAATTTCAAGATTAGTATCTATGTTGGTGTAGCTGTGGTTTTTTGTGTGTATGTGTGTGGCAAACGCGGAATGTATATTGTTGTTGGATAAAGCTTTTAGGTGTTCAGAGTAGCGAGATGAAAAAGATCTTCCCGTCTGGCCTATGTAGAAACTATTGCAGTTATTACAATTTAATTTGTAAACACCTGTTTTGTTGTATTTGTCTATGTCCGTGTTTGTATCATTGATGTGTTTTTTGATGGTATTGTTTTATTCAGATGATATATTACTTTTATTCAAAGGCAAAACAAGACAGGTTGAAAACTTCCACAAATACATAAACACAATACACCACAAACTAAAATTTACACTGGAAATTGAACAAAACAATAGTATAAATTTTCTGGACCTAACAATTAACAAAACTAACAATACACATACATATAAAATATACAGAAAACCAACCACAACCGACATGGTTATACGCAACACATCAAACCACCCAACACAACATAACACATGCGGCCTTCAACCATATGCTTCATAGACTAACTAAAATACTATTAAGTAAACAAGACTATAATGATGAACTCAACACAATCAAATACATAGCAATAAAAAACAGATACAATCCTAATTTAATAAACAAACTACACAAACACATCATAAACAAAAACAACAAAACACAAAATACCAACAACACACTACAAACTAAATACATCACACTCACATACCACAACTCCAACACACACAAACTCACTAACACATTCAGAAAACACAAGTACAAAATAGGATACAGAACAAGGGGTTCTTATAGGGTACTATCAGCCAGACCACCAGAACCCAGGTTTTTTTTAACAAGGTGTTACTCCTCGATACCTCATCCTTCCTCATCTCTTGAGTGGTGAGGTCCTACTGGTGTAGATCTATAAGTCTGTTACTTTACACACATATGCATAACTTTTATTATTTTTAACATGCATAACCGTCGTCATTTTTTAAATCATTTTTTTAACATAGCTTACAAACTATTTGAAAGGAGTCCAACATTTACAAAGGGTTTGAGAGATATGAATTTTGTTCAATTATTAAAGATACAAAGTATACACTTTGAATGAAGTTTGTCATAACTGATGCCACATATAAACTTTTACAATTTTCAACAATTTTCTTAAAAATCTTTATTTTATTTTTGGCCCATGAAGTCACTAAATTTAAACAATTTTTATACACACTGCTTTCAGATTTGGGTAACATTCCCTTTAGTCCATCATGGATTTTTGAACTTTTCAAATTTTTTGTAACTTTTTTAGCCCCCGTGTCTGAAGTTTTGAAAATTTCAAAACTGTACACTACAGTACTCAGATTTTGATAACAATATTGTCTTTATTTTGATACCCGACATAGATTTTTATGAGTTTTTCAAAATTTTGATCCCTACGTTATTGAATTCTAACCCCTATTTGGGGGGAGGAGGATCAATCTAAAAAAACAATAGGAGTTTTGGGTGTGAAAGTATGGACATGCATGAAACACTTATATCTACTTTCACCCCCACCTCATTGCGGTTTAGCTTACCACACAGAGGCAATCACAGTAGGGATTGTGTTAACACTAGAGACATTGTTGCTACATATATCAGTAATTGATGCTTTATGAAAACTCCACTAATATTTGCTAGTTTCGCAGTTTGTGTTTTTCTGTTTTTATATATATTTTCTGGAATTCTGACCCACTTCATTTTCTCTTCTCAGACATCTTATTTTTTAAGTATACACTTTATCTATAGAATTTATTATTTACCTATTTGTTTATGGTGTAATCTTAAAATATGACTTTCATTCTACTTCATCACAGAAAGATATCCTGCCCCCCCCACACACACACACACACACACACATACACATATACATCTACCACGACCCTCTTCTGTCACCATACAGAGACAGTGATGCATAAAAAAACAGTGCACACACAAAACTGACTTACTATGAAAACAGATTATCACACATGAACTGCCAATGGACACTAACAGGGCCAGTATCCAGTATCTCCAGCATAAAAGAATAAAACATGAATAAGAAATTATCTATGTTAAACTACCAGAGAGTCCTAGAGTTCATTAAACATACTGTTTGGTAACAGGGAGATAATTTTAAAAAATTCATTATTGTTGGAAAAATAGAAGGGCAACTGATCTTCTGGTAAACATTTAAGACAATGTCTAGACCAAATACAGGTGATAACAGGCTGTACACTGGAACAACTGATCCGTAATGTAGAAGAACACAAGTGATGGAGACAGAATTTAATATGACAGAACACTAACTTTCAACTATGAAAGACAGATTAATGAATGATTAAACATTAGAAACATTAACATTAGGAATTACCAAACATTAGTATACATTTGTTAAATGGAATCTGCAAATATTCTGGATTGCAGATATCCACAATTAAAACCAAGGTGATGGCTTTTTGTGGAACGGATCCCGTATGGGCAAAAATTGTTATAGACGGTACTGTCCTGGAACAAGTTAGCAGTTTTGAATACCTGAGCTACAGTGTGTCTTATAATGCAAGCAACGACATGCTGAACAAGTTGTATAAGTTCAACCTTATGTGCGGGACTAACAGGCGAGCCCTTAAGCCAGCAAGTAAAGAAACACGCCTAAAATTCTGCAAGGTGATGGCTCTTACCATACTTCTTTATGGGTCCAAGATTTGGACTTTAATGAAAGGCCAGGCCAGTCGCATCCAAGTGGCTGAAATGAGATTTCTCAGGCACGTGGCAGGGTATACTCTCCATGATCATAGAAGAAACACAGATATACTGCAGGAACTGAATTATACGAGTATACTCGAAGGATCGCCCAGTATCGGCTGAATTGGTGGGAACATCTTGCCGAATGGATGACTGCCGAATCCCCAAACAACTATGGAAGTATAAGCCAAGGGGACGGAGAGGTGTGGGACGTCCAAGGAAGCGCTGAAGTGACCAGCTGTAATATTTGCCTATTTGAGACTGGAACAAACCATTCTTGGTTTAAACCTTGAGGATGATGATTAAACATTAGGAATTAAAAACAAAAAATGAAAATCATATTTATTCAATAAGCTCTTTTTATTTTCTGCAATTCTATTTATAATTTAGTGGAAATTACTGAAACTCCTCTTTACTTTGTAATTCGAAATATTCTAATACAGTAATGTAGTATTACACATAATTTAGTATTAAGTAGAGCAATATATATTTTTTTGTATTATCATTATTGATAAAAAAATATCTCAATTATTTATAAGTGTCTGCATTTCTCCGCAGGGCTGCCAACCATATCTAATTGAACCGTGCAGTAATGATCCGTCAGAAAAGTTACCACAATGTCCACCGCATGTAGCAAAAACGCCAGCCTGTCGTAGGAAATGTTATAACCACAGTTATAAAGTCAGATATGGAAAGGATAGACATCACGGTAAGAAAAATACTTATGCATGCGGAATGCATGTAACTGATATTCATTGTGTTAATGGAGTTTATATTGTTAGAAATATTGGAAAACATATATAGTCCAATTCCGGTAATCTGAATAGTTTTGACCATTTCGTATTAGGAGGATTTTCTAGTTGTTTGGAATACAGCTTTATGTTATATATTGTTAAAACGGTCTACTTGATCGTCGTATGTACAGTGGAAAACAAAATACAAGACACCAATTAAGTCACTAATCACCAGCTTTAATTTTCACAGTTAAACAGTTCATAATTAACAGCACAGTCTCTTACAACAAATCAAATAGAAATTGTGAACACGCAATAAGATGTCAACTAATATTAAAACACAATTGTATTACAATATACCGCTCGATTATAAAATGCAACACTTCACTAATAACCACTTGAACGTACATGGTAATACTGCCTGATAATAACTCCTCGAACCGCACTGTAAATGTATTGCGACTAAAACTGAACGTTGTTGAGTACTGGTATTTATACAAGGCTCACGGACCAGAATATTCCAAAATGTGTGTTAGCGCCAATGTGTACGATGTAATTAATTGCGGCCTTGACAAAGTCAGCATGGCTGTCGGCTTTCAGAAAGGTCTCGCGAATGCGGAGAGAGTCACGTACACTACCGCATTACATTCTGGATCCCTCTGGAACGTTCGATAAACACGTAGATTGTTCTGTGATGTTGTAACACTATATATATATATAGTATATAATGTATTATACCACAGAACTACATACTAGTTTCGTGATGAATATACTGGGTGCTCCAAGGACAAACACAGCATCTCCCACTGCTTACCCTCTCCCCCTGTTAACTTGATACTTTACACTTTTATCATTTAAAAGTGACTAATAATTATAGTGACTAAGTAACATTTAACATTTATAGTGACTAAGTAAGTTAATATGAGCACGTGTTTGCACCAACCAAATACAATAAATTATTTGCTTTTAGTACCGTAACTAATAAAACTTTGATTTTTTTTTTAATTATTAAGGTATAGTAGAAAAAAGACATAATTTCTTTTGGAACGGCATTAAATACTAAAAATTTATACCGACCAATATTTTTATATATGGTGGATATGTATAAAAAGTAAATATCACAATTTAATTTTGCTGCATGTATATTTGTCAACTGAATTATTTGAGTTAACTTTTAATAACAATTTCTACTTTAGGGTTCCTAAGGCTTTCACGACTGGCATCCACATAGTTGGAAACATTATTAGCCGGTTAGCAGGGCTGTTTGGCTGTGGTCTAGAGTTTATGCTGATAGACGTTTTGGCCTCACCATCAGAGGCAATCATCAGTAACAAATGGTAACAATTGGCTCGGTGTCTGTTAATTCACCCCAGTGATGAGGTAGAGACTGTATTTTGTCTAACAAGGCTCACTTATATAGACTTCAACACAATCGAAACTGGA
Organism: Magicicada septendecula; assembly: GCA_034769895.1. Classification (NCBI taxonomy): domain Eukaryota; kingdom Metazoa; phylum Arthropoda; class Insecta; order Hemiptera; family Cicadidae; genus Magicicada; species Magicicada septendecula. Next base: position 54,714,285 of record CM068375.1, on the reverse strand, counting down.
AAACGGCATTAACCAATCAGCATCAAGTACTATCTGATTCGCTTGGGAGCACAATGTGCCCTTGATTGGATTTGGTATGCTGTGAGACTGTGACAGCATATGTATGACTCACACAGTGATTAACTGTGAGAATGTAATCACTTTCAACTTCATGCATCAAAGTCATGACTCGGTCTCTTCTTTAGTTTTTTTTAGTTCATATTTTTAAAGTGAACTGCGAGGAAATGAGTGGCATATTTTTTTGATACTTCAAGGTAACTGCATTTCAGCACTTTGAATGTTGCTGTGTTCCTTTTCCTGTCTTGACCCACATCTCACTTGTAAGTGCCAATTTGGGTATTACAGTTGTCTTATAAAATTTAATTCTTATGCTGTTTTAAGATCTGCGAATTGTTCTACGAATATTTGTACTTTAGTTATTTTGTCTTTTATATGAGCCTCAGACTCATAGTTAATGTCACACACAAAGTATTTAAAATAGCTCACTTGTTGTAAAGCACTGTTTCTATAGATCATAGTCCTCACTGGATATTTACTTTTAAAAGTTATGGTTTTAGTCTTTTTGTCTGAACTTGTCAGTGAGTACTGCCTTGCCACTTATTGTAACTGAAACATGGATTTTGAAAATCATTCTCACATTCTTGAATAATAACTGTCATCCACATATAGCAGGGAACCCATAAAAATTGTTTTGTTAAGTTGATGAATTCCCAAGGTCACTCTTTTTTTTCATGTTCTCAGAATTCTGTCAGTATATGTATTAAACAAGATTGAGGACCTACAGCAGCCCTGCCTAACTCCTTTGATTATTGGAAGTCACCTGACAATCTACCATTCAGAAAAAAGTTATAAATACAATCATTTCAACTTATAGAAAAGAATGGTGTGATTGCTTTCAAAGGACAATGGAGGACTGATCACCAGAAATGGTGCTAAAATATAAAACCATTGGTAGAAGAGACATGGGTCATCCGAGGATGAGATAGGTGGTGGAACAGGTTTATATAACCCAGTCCTTGAAGTGAAGAATATTTTTTAAGTACTTGTATAAGTTGATCCTATGTACACATATAAAACTACACATTCTCCCACTGACAATTATTTTGAATGCCACTTGGTCCACATGCCCCAGGTTGCCAACTTCTGGTACGTACCAAGCTTTCAAAAATGTTTGAACTGTATAAATTTGTCTACACTTGAAAAACATCTGCATCTTTACACAACACACACACACAAATGCACCAATGTATGATTCATAATTTGTTAATTTTTAATTGAGGGATTCTTATAAAGTTTTTTTTTTCTAACCAGGAAGCTCTGTTTTCTTTGTCAACAACGCGACGGCCATGCAAATTGAAATAATGACCAACGGTCCAGTAGTAGCTGGTTTCACTGTATATGTAGATTTTTATCAATATCATTCAGGTAAGTCATAATTGTCTGAGAAATATATACTTTTTTAAGATTTAAAATGGTTTAACGGTTTATGTCAACCATTACTGCAATTAATACTTTCTATTCAGTGGTGTAACAGCCGGGCCCACAGGGGTAGGGGGCCTGTACAAACATTTCCCTTTTTTTATGACTGGGTATAAACCACTGAACTTAAGTAACATAAAATTTCTCGATATGTATTTAACATACAAAACAAATACATTTATTGTTTTACCGCTATTTTTATTTTACCAGTACCTAATGACGTACTGTGAGAGTATGTATTATTTGATTAACTACAAATAGGCAGTGATTCCAGTTGAGAATGCACCAAGGACACTGGCCTGACCTGTATTGATATTCATTATGAGCTAGAGAAGGAAAGTAATAAACGGGTCAAAGTGCTGGATCATATTGTAAATGTTACTCTGATAGCCTTTAAATTTAGCCTTCAGAGGCTATAAGGAAAAGTTAGGCCAGCCCAAAAGTGGAAACGTTTTTCCACCTTTTGAGTAAGTATGATCCCTTATTGCAATATGAGTCCAAAAATTCAAAACAAACTCACTCAGCTTTCATCTAAAAAACTTAAAAACATTATTTTGAAACAGATTGAATCTGCTCAGGTTTTCTCTGTAACAATGGATAAAACACAAGGCATTAACAGAAAAGATCAACTGAGTCAAGTAATCAGATATGTCTGAATTTCTGAAGATAAAGCAGGAAGGCTCACCAACTTAAAAAATAATGAAATCTTTTTAGGATTTATATAAAAAACCTGTGAAACTGGCCTAGGCTTAGAAGAAGAGATTTTAAACAGTCTTGAGGAGAACATATTGTATTTTTGCATGTATAAAGTGCCCTCAAGTGTAACGCGCACCTCCATTTTATTGTAATAATTTTCAGAAAAAATCTAATTTGTGTATAAAAGATGCATGCGTATTTGTGATGAACAAGTTGAACAAATGTACTAGGATGTAGAAAAATATATATTCTTTGAATATTATACTGTGCAGAAAAAGTCTTTCATACAAAATAAAAGAAAAAACATACTTACCATGTCTATTTATTTGTAAACACAAAACATAAATATTAAAATCATATAAAATTAAAAACTCACACAAGTCATAGCTCTTGTTTAGTTTGTTATGTTTTTAGTTTTTCACTAGCACATAATGTTTGCATTTATTAACAGTGTTCATCTGTTTCTAAAGAACACAATATTGAATTACCCTCCTCTTCTGATTCTTCTCATGTACCTTTGTTTATCGTGTCCTGTTCATCTGACAGGCACAGACTCGCACCTTTTTCATCAATACTTGTGACCATTTGCATATCACAAAAGCCGAAACACTGGTCTGCATTCCCAATTTGAGATGAATCGAAATTGTCTGTGTGCCTCGCCTTTGTGCAATAAATTGATGAAACTCGATTATTTTATTTCTGTTCTCTCGAGGTAAACTTTGAGTCAGAGTAGTTCTTCGAATCGAAAGACCATATCTATAAAGAAACTGTACACACCAACCAAATTGACACAAAATTATGTTGTCTATTTCAAGACACTGAGCAATTTCCTAGCTTGAATCTGTACCATTTCAGTAGTAACGGCGAAAGCCCCACTTTTATTAACTCGATTAGATGCTTTTCTATGCGTACTTCTGGAAACTTAGCATTTTTACCAGATCAAGAATGTTGATCATGAGTAGTAACACTTAATTTGTTTTTTGTTTTTTCCACTCCTGAACATTAGTTTCCACTACATAAAATTTACAAACAATTCTACAACGTGAACAAATAACTGGTGGAGAAGGGGTGAAAACTGTGAACCAAATTACTGGTAAATTTCATTTTATTATTACTAAATCCAAGCCTGCGATATTACTTTAAGCAAAGTTGCTAACTCTGCCATGCACAGTCTGACCATACATGTGCAGAACTACAATTCAGCATGTAAATTATATTATTATTCGTGTATAATGTGCACCTACATTTTTGGAAAGAAAATCTGGGGAAAAAGTGTGCATTATACACAAGAAAATAAGGTATTCTGTTTATGTTATATAATTTTGTAGTAGCTACCAAAGCTATAAGGAACAAGAGGTATTCAAGAGGGAACAATGGGATGAATTAAGAAAGGGTAGTAGGGGGGGGGGACTACAAAGGATTCCTGCGGGGGGGGGGGCCAGAAAAAGGAGTTACACCACTGTTATAATTGATTACTGGCTAATTACTTTCCTGACTGTAAGCACCTTGCAAGCAGTCTGTAGATGTGACTGTTTCCTGTAGCAGTGATAAATTAGAAGGACGAAGCCTTCTAAAGGTGAAAGCCGGTTTAGGCTGTAAGGTAAATCTTTACGATTTTACTTATAAAAAACTTAGTGTTCAGAGTTGTCAAACAATAGTGATATTTAGTTAAGTAACGGACACGTCATGGACAACGAAATCCAAGAGTGATAAATTATTTTAAAAAACATACAATTTTTGTTATTTAGGTGTTTACAAGCACGTCAGTGGAGAAGAACTCGGTGGTCATGCAGTACGTGTGATTGGCTGGGGAGTCGAGAAGAAAACACCGTACTGGCTGGTGGCAAACAGCTGGAGGAGGCATTTTGGTGAAAATGGCTACTTCAAAATAGTGAGAGGAAAGAATGAATGTGAATTTGAAAGTTATGTCACAACTGGACTTGTCCAACCAAAATAATCTGTATTGTAACGCTTGACAGTGATAAAACATTGCTGTACTGGACTTCTCTCCAACAAGAATATATCTGAAAGTGATTATTGACTGTAAATATATTTATGTGTACTAAATTATACTGTAAATATTTTAATAAACTTGTTTTTCTTTTAAATTAAGCACTGGTGGGTTGTCAATGTGTGAATAAACCTTTCAGATGTGATGAAAGATTTCTATGTGATATGAGGTGTCTGTTAGAACTGTAAATATACAGTATTATTATTGGGTCCTTCAGTCTTTCGACTGGTTTGTACCCTCCCCGCATATACCTGTGGTGCATGTGTTACTGAGTCTCTCACAGGTATATGGAACCTACAGTTTAATGCTGGATCTGAATGGCATAGTTGGGGAGGGTTTATACTAGGCAGGATACCTCTCGCTAGTTTGCCATCACCTTGTGAGGGGGAACAGTCGTATCTAAATCAGATGGCCCAAGTGGAAACTGAACCTGTGCCGACAAAGTAGCAGCGCCACATGCTAGCTACTATGCCACAACCGCTCCAATATACAGTATAACCTTGTTAAAATGTTCCTGCTTTTTATGCTATACTCTGTACAGTTAGTGCTTTCAGTTCAGTACATGTGGCACCTTTATATAATACCCCATTTATTACACTCAAATCCTATGTAATACACTTTTTCATGACAATTTTTGGTTCAATTCCATCAGTCTTGTAAAAAATACAACTACCTTGATGGTAATGTTTAGTCACTCTAGTCTTCCCACCTATTTCTGCACCACTCACTTTCAAAAACTTGTGCCAGTTAAACAATAACATTTTTTTGAAAATGGAAAATTATAGTAGCAGAAAGTTAATGTTTAACAATACAACAATGTTTGCTACAATTGTAACAATATAAAAATGAAGGAAAGTGAAACAATGTTTGCTGCTACAAAATCTGATGATTCTGAAAAATTGTCTCCAGTTGTGGTGAACAAATACCACAGTGCTTTAATGTTGTTAAAGAATCTGGACAACAAAATTATAAGACAACCAGACATAAGATACTTTTGTTCACAGACAACTGCCCTAGACACCAAACATTTTACAGTTCAAAAGCTCAGAGGTCTTGAATCTGCAGGTCAAGGGCTAAGTGCTCAAGCAAACAAATTTGTTTGACTTGTCTTGAACTGAGTTAAACAAGGGAGTTAGGGAGGGTTGCTGTATTTACCAACTTGCTTAAAAAAAAAAATAGATGACATGTTACTACAAGTCAGTAGTAATATACTTATAATTAAGTTAATCAATGGACACGTCATGGACAACAAAATCCAAGAACTTAACAAATCGATTTGTACGGTTCCCTGCTATATGCAGAAGACATTGTTATTATTCAATAAAGTGATGATGATTTAAAAAGACCCATGTTTCAGTTATCAGATGTACCAAGAGAGTCCTCACTGACAATTTCAGAGAAAGAGACTAAAGGTAAATCCAGAGGCTTTTAAATGTAAATATCCAGCGAGGCATAAGACAGCTGTAAACAACAGTACTTTAGACCGAGTGAGCCATTTTAAATATCTAGCTATGAGTTGGAAGCTGATATAAAAGATGAGGTACACAAATTTAGGGATATTTGTGGAACAATTCACAAAAATCTTAGAGTTAAAACAAGACATAACACAAGAATTAACTTTTATGAAACAACTGCAGTACCCACATTGACAAAATGTTTGTAATCAATTAGTTGTTCATTACACCAATGCAGAACATTTTTATTTTCAGTCACTAAATTAAAAAAAAAAAAGAAATCACTAGCGTTGAATAAAAATAACAATATTCAACTGAAACAATTGTCAAGCATGTGTGCATCATTTGTGAAAAACAAGCAAACAGATAAAGAATGAGAAAGGAAGGCCTTGTTCTAAAAAGATTAAAGATTAACATTACACTTTTGTGATTAACTGTATGAACTTATAAACACAAAGATTTAATTTCCTACTAAGTTACTAATACAATTTTTAACTATAAAATTTATTAATACCATAAGCACCTTTTAGGTTTAACAATGGAAACAACTTTTCATATCACCAGAAAAATGTGTAATTTATTTGCAATTTGCTACTCAACTTATCATTGTCTGTTAAGGAAAATGAAATTAATTATCGTTTAATAAACCTTTAAGATTAGATATTGTCACTTAAACATAAGTGGTTGACATCTGCCAAAACTGTTCACAATCGCGTTACTACTGAAGTTTCTATTTGATGTAACGACTTCTTCATCTACACAATACACTACATCACCTTAAGTAAATCTTAATGGTAAGTTAACATAACAGCAACATGTAAATATTATTTTAAATATTTTAACAAATTAAAATTTTTAATATAAATTTATATTTAAAGATAACAAATGACCTGATTTTATTTTATATAGATTTTTGTTGTTTATAATGTTTGATTATAAATGTAACTTATAAGTATTGGATAGAGATAATTGTTACATGTTGCTATCCACCAATCCAATACTTCTGTTAAATGCCTTCGAGTGATTAAATCCAACATCTAATTGGATTTAAGTCATCATTAGGTGGCTTTCAATATGATCTGATTATAAACTAAACCACTTGAAAGTGCCTATCAGGAGTCACTGGTTAGCCACTCATAGTTATACAGAAGAATCTACAATCCACTAATAAAAATTCATTAACTAAATACACAATGGATCACACTAGTTGCCTGACACTAAAACTTATCCTTAGTTTGGTAGTGATCGTAAATTAAAGTCAAAATGATCAAAGGTTGACACAATTTTTAAAAACTTGCGTTAACGTTTTGACAACATTTATTGTCGCCATCAGGCAGTGGCGTAATGAAAATATTCTGAATTACAAATGTAGCTTCAGCACGTTGTAAAAATATTTGTTTAATATACATATTGTATACTGAGATATTAACGTACAAAACGTAAGATATACAGCACATTGTAAAAGTAATCATTTTCTTAAGCCTGTTATTTATTATGGTATTAGAATACAGATTACTTAATCTAACTACAAAGAGGAATAACAGATTCTGAAACTCCCAGAAATTGTTCTACAAAAAATACATTTTTAAGACCTATAGATTTTCGTTGAGATGAAATTTTTAGTGATTTATGTTACTGCTGAACAGAAGTGAACTATTATGTTTCTATAAAGATGCAGGCATGAAAACTCTGGCATTACTACTATTGGCGATTTTAGCCATCGCATCTGCAGACAACGGAGTCCTGTTGGGTGTCGATGAGGACATGTTTATTAATGAAATCAACTCGGCACAGGATCTTTGGATGGTAACAAAGCTTATATTTACATGTATAATACAACTTCAGTCAATTTAGAAAATCTGTGAAATTGAATTTTACTGTATATCTAAATACTGTACATGTATGTCACAACAAAACTGTAACTTGTATTCCAAATTTTCCTGCAGTTGTTTCTCAACTGTCATAAGAATAATTAATATGTCATCATCATCTTCACAACACAGCATAGGCAAGGTGCTGCCTGTTTTGCCTTCAAAGACCCTCCAGCCATCTCTTCTTGGATCTATCCACACACCTGTGTACTATAGATTTACACTTCCAGACTTGTTTGGCCAGTCTGGAACCTGACATTCTTTCTAAATATTCTTTCCACTGTTTTTTGTAATCTTTTAATTTTTTCAAAGCTCTTCTAACGACACACCCATTATTTATCTCCTCTCTCAGCTTAACTTGAGCATTCTTCTGCAGCTCCAGGAGACTTAATGCTCAGAAACTTTTCTTCTCTCCTTGTCCTATTGTCCATGATCCTTTCACATACAAAGCACACTCCACACAGTTGCCTTTAACAAATTTTTCCTTAACTTACCACTGATGTTGTTTAGAACGTAAAGGTTTTCCTTTTTATGAAACACCATTTTGGCCTGATTAATTCTACTTATAATTTTCTGACAGCTTCACCCATTATTTCTAATTCTGCTAACCAGATAACTGTATTGCTCCACTTCCCACAGGACATGATTTTCAAGAATTATGCTGTTTGGATTCTTTACATTCTAACTAAGCACTAGAAATTTGGTGTTTTGTTCAATAACCTTCATGTTATATTCGCTACAGTCACTCCTTTTTCATCTGAAAACCTAAGCATATCAACTTTTTCCCCCGTGGATTTTTATTCCAAGATAGGTTTCTTCTCTTATTGTGTCAATGGCAACTTGGATGCATGAGTTAAACTAGCATGGAGACTAAGAGAATCCCTGCTTTATTTATCCCTCTCTTAATGCTTGCTTCTTCTTGAATTATGCCTGTTCTATGCTTATGAAAGGAGTAAATCAATAACTAATTTACAGTATAAGGTATAAATTAGCCAATTAAAGTATACGTATGCAATTCTTCTGCAAGAAGAAATTAATTATTTTTATGACAACTAAATAAATGTATAACTGTATGACTATATGATTATGCATTTGAGATTGATTGTGTAGAAATAAATATAACTTTTCAGGCAGGAAAAAATCACATCACCGCAAAAGGACCAAATGGAATGCAGCGACTACTCGGATTAAAAAGGATGAGTGATGCGGTAAAGGTATTTGCAACAAATGATTTACAAATGCCAGCAAACGGTATTCCTAAAAGTTTTGATGCCCGCAAGCAGTGGCCTGATTGTCCAATTGATGCAATCCAAGACCAGTCAGACTGTGGCTCATGTTGGGTTAGTACTTACACAGCTGTGTACATTGTGTGTGTGTGTGTGTGTGTGTGTGTGTGTGTGTGTGTGTGTGTGTGTGTGTGTGTGTGTGTGTGTGTGTGTGTGTGTGTGTGTGTGTGTGTGTGTGTGTGTGTGTGTGTGTGTGTGTGTGTGTGTGTGTGTGTGTGTGTGTGTGTGTGTGTGTGTGTGTGTGTGTGTGTGTGTGTGTGTGTGTGTGTGTGTGTGTGTGTGTGTGTGTTATTTACTCTCAAAGGCTATTCTGGAGTATATGAGGGAAAAGTAAGTTAAAAGTGAATAGTCAACAATACAAAAAGAACAACAAGAAGCACACTGAAAAAATACAGTAAACTGATTGGCATGGGAAAGTATGTACTGTATAATAGGGAGTGGAGCTCTAGAATGAAAAAGATCAGAAATATAGATAAAAGGAGATTGAGGTCTGAGAGTACTGATTGCATTGACGGTGCAGACCACTAAGAGATGGGATCACCACATCTATATGCAAAGTTGAAAATGTTTGGTACAAATATCCAACGTCTGGCCAACTGTCATAAATGAGTCAGTTACTGTTCTGATCTGTTGGTTTGAAATGTTTTACAGAGACTGCACGACTTATATGAACCAGCATACGTATGATGCATGTTCACGCACGCACACACACACACACATACTTGAATGCCAGAGGCATATTTAAGGGGCTAAACAGTATAAAATATTACACAGTTAAAAAGTTTTGAATACACACTCTCAGATAATGATAATGATTGACAATATAAAGACTTCTCATCCTCATTCAGTTTTTTCACTCTTGTAAATGAGAACATTGAACATCGTTATTCTGATTCTTCTCTAAATAAACTTGCATTCTATAAAACACCACATGTGTGTGTGTGTGTGTGTGTGTGTGTGTGTGTGTGTGTGTGTGTGTGTGTGTGTGTGTGTGTGTGTGTGTGTGTGTGTGTGTGTGTGTGTGTGTGTGTGTGTGTGTGTGTGTGTGTGTGTGTGTGTGTGTGTGTGTGTGTGTGTGTGTGTGTGTGTGTGTGTGTGTGTGTGTAAAGGGGTTTGTTACACACATAATCGAATTTCAACATAATCAAATATTATTACAATGTACTGTTACTACTACTATTACTGTTACTATTACAACCTAACCGGTCTACTTGATCGCCATAGGTACAGTGGAAAACAAAATAAGTACAAGACACCAATTAAGTCTAATCACACCTTTAATTTTTACAGTTAAACAGTTCGTAATTAACAACACAGTCTCTACAACAAATCAAATGAAAATTGTTCACACGCAATAAAATGTCCACTAAAATTAAACCCAATTGTATTACAATTATACCATCCGATTATAAAACACCACTCTTAACTAATAACCACTTGAACGCGCACAGTAATATCATGACTATAACTCTCAAACCGCACTGTCAATATATCGCACTAATACTGAACTGAAGTCGTTGATACTGGTATTTATACCGCCCCAAATTACTAGATTATTCCATAATGCACGTTAGCGCCAGTGTAGTTACGAAGTAGAAGTCTGGCACAGTCTAGAAAATGCGTCAACAAGCACGTACGCCACACACGTTACATTCCGGATCACTCTGGAACATTCTATAAACACATAGATTGTCCTGTGATGTTGTAACACTTCCCCCTCCTTAAGCCTGTTCGTCCCGAACTGGCAAACCGTCTGTGAAGTAGTACTTACCCAGGCGATCTAGGTGGACGACCTTGAACTGAAGTTTAGGTTGTAAATGTACTGACTTCTTACCTTTTTAAAATACTACACTCATCATAATATACTCACCGCTGCCAGAATTTTACTTACCATCATAGTCCCCGTAAAACTTACCTTATTAAATTACCCAGGTCGCCAACATGTTTTTTAGTTATACATGTAAACTTTGAACACTCTTGCCCTTATAAAAATCCCGCTATCTGACTGTAATAAAATTTCAGAAAACCCCCGATTTCGTTAGACGAGTTGTCAGCACAGAAAACTAGGAAATGGTTATGGCGTAATAACTAGGCTAACACATGTTTATACTAATTCAAATACTATTTTATTTAACATAAAAATTTACTTCCTTCTTTTCCTTTTTTTTCTTTACTTACAATTTTTATCAATAAGGTTGCAATATCAAAATATGTAAATTATATATCTACTATACAAACCAGCACTCTCCTTAATGTTTTCTTTCTCCCCCTTTATTACCTCACTCACTCTCTCATTCTTTTTACACTTTGTTTTTAAACCCCACTGTTTGAGATCTCATTATTTATTTGTGTACACTTTATAAAAAAACAAATGATGGATTATTATTTGATAGACTGTTTTCACTGCTGCTTATCTACACTTGGTCACATACTGCAATTACGTCTTTTTACTCCAACAACAAAGTTTGTTTTAAAGCTTTTCGTATAACCGGTACTGTAGTTAGTTTACTTTTGTATTGCGCACTTTACTAGATAGGCCGATTATAGTACTTTCGGCCTATCTTGCACCCGAGGCCACTATTTAACTTACGACCGCTCTGGTTGAAGACTGCTATCTGCTACTGGCTGATGCAACAACTGGTGATAGACTGCATACTGTAATTCACAAAAAGCCTGCTGCTGGGGCAGTTACGCAATGCATCTAGACTGTTGTTTAGACTAACAGTGTATGTTGTACTGGGGCTCCTCACCGGTGAAAGTTAACAATTTATTAATTACTGAATTAAATATTGATTAAAACTGAATTGCTAAAATAAAATCAAAACTGGGGTAGCACACAATTCTGTACCGTTACAAGGTGTACGACCATGACGGCGCTTTGGGTTGAACAACCAGACCTGATCTCCTTCTTGGAAACCCACACTATTGCTGCGAATGTCATACCGATTTTTCATTTTATCACTGGCAATCTTCAGCCGTCCTTTTACCAAGCGATTCATTTCTCGCAGTTGGTTTTCTAATTGCGAGGAATAGTTCTGTGGCTCTTGGGACTGAGTCTCAGGTGATCCGAACATTAAGTCCCCAGGAAAACGAATCTCCCTCCCAAACACCAATTTTGCTGGATCATGCCGGTTGTGTTGTGTACTGATGATCTATACGCTATGAGGAATAGTGGTATACGTTGGCTCAGTCTGTTTGGTTCTCGTCAACAACCTTCGAAAGATACTGCTCAAGTGGTCTTTCGAATTCTGAGTAGACGGCATAATTCTTTAAACACTCCTGATTCGAAATTTCTCCCTTGGATTTCGATAGGGGCTCCATAACGGCAACAGAAGTTGTGAACTAACTACTTTGCCACAGTGGTAACCTCCTGATTTGGAATTGCGTAGGCTTTCACCCATTTAGTAAAGTAGTCACCTACAAGCATGATGTACCGGTTTCCATCGTCAGTAACTGGGAATGGTCCAGCTCTATGACAATTCTCTCGAAAGGCAGTCCAACGTTATATTGTCTCATTTTCCCCTGCTTCTGGTTTGTGGGCCCTTGCTTGCAGCACATATTTCACATGTCCGAACCCATTCCTCTACGTCGTGGCAAAGATGAAGCCAATAGAATCGCTTCCATATTTTGTCAAGGGTTTTGCTAACTCTAAGATGGCCATGATGTTCCATCATGCATCTCCTTCAAAACAGACTGCACTTTACTTTGGGGAACTATCAGCTGCATGACCACGTCTCGTCCATCTGCACTTTCCCAAGCCCTTTTCAGCAATCCGTTTTCTAAGGTAAGAGATTCCCATTATGCCCAGTAGCCCTTCAGCACTTCGGAACCATGGCAGATATCTTGCCAATCCTGGCGGCGACCTTCCTCTTTTGCTGTCAAGATCGGTCCGATGTCTTCATCAGTCATCTGTTCTTGTCGACAGTCTTGTGTTGTCCAGCCATCTGCCATGAAATCTACAGTGATGGCTTGAACATGTTCGCTTGAGTTTTGTTCTTCCTTCCTGTGGCAATGTCAGCAGTCTTCCGGGCACGGTCTTCGTGATAAGCCATCTGCATTACCATGGAGGCGCCCCTGCCGATGTTGTACCTTGAAGTTGTACTCTTGCAGACATTCGAGCCATCTTGCCAACTGTCTTTCCGGATTTAAAAATCTCAAGCACGGCATGGTCGGTATGTAGTGAAAACTCTCTTCCATAGAGGTATTTATGGGAGTGCTCCAACGTTCGGACGATTGCCAGCAACTCTCTCCTTGTGACACAATAATTTCTCTCTCTCCGGTTTAGAAAGTGTCTTGCTGTAATACGCTATTACTCGTTCTTCACCGTTTTAAACTTGAGACAAATTTCCTCCTAGACCAGTATTGCTTGCGTCTGTGTCCACAATGTACTTCCCTTCGGAATCTGGGAAAGCGAGAATTGGCTGCGAACATAATGCAATTTTCAAAGCTGTAAATGCTTGATCACACTCCCTCAACTCATGTAGTGGTTTAGCATGTGAAGGTACTTGCCTTTTACCCTTTTAATTAAATACTACACTCATCATATAATACTCACCACTGCCAGAATTTTACTTACCGCCATATTCCCCGTGAAACTTACCTTTAGAAACTGCCCAGGTCGCCAACATATTTTTTAGATAAACATGTAAACTTAAAACACTCTTGCCCTTATAAAAATCCCGCTATCTGACTGTATTTTAAAATTTCAGAAAACCCTCAATTACGTTAGACGTGTTTTCAGTACAGGACACTAGGAAATGGTTATGGCGTAATAACTACACTAACACATGGTTATGCTACGAAACAAATATTTTACTGTTATCTTGATTCAACTCAGTTAATACCTTAGCAACTTTAACATCTTACAGGATAATTTACTTTTTCTTCGAGCAATACAACAATAGAAGATACAAATAATTAACGTTTACTTATATTGTATAGATATATTTTTTAAAACAAAACAAAACCACCCAGTATTTGCATACACACATTCATTCATTCAAATTTTAAAATTTCCCTTATTTAGAGCTCTGTACATAAAAAATAAAAGTTCATTATTGTCTGGTAATTGATTTACTCACGGCGCCTCCCTGGCTACGTCGCACTGTGCACATGTTTGCATATTTACATTATTAATAACTTTTCGGCCCGCCAGCCCGTTATATTCCAAACGGCCACTGCCGCCTCGCAACCACGCCACTACCGATTTACATTTTGTTATATAGCGAATACGAAAATTTGTGTCCAGTCGGAGGACGCACTACTGTTAGCGTCTGGCGGGTTAAGATGTTATTCTCCGACTGCTGTTACATGCGGCCGGACATCACTGCCTTGCCTGCCAACAATTTCGTCGCTGCACACAGCCTTTGTTGTCAAAGTCTCATCAGTTGCACACACGACACATGGGATTTTCGTGTGTTGGACGTTGACGATATTTAGTGTTCACTGGTCGACGTCACAAATGTGGGCAGGACTTAATTTCGTTTCCGTCGTGTTGAGACCACGTGTTTAGCAAAATTCTTCTTCAAGCCATTTTGTTTTTCACTTATTGGCGTCATTTAGGCGCTCCGCAGATGTTGGTGCTTGCGCGTTTGTGGGTATGTGTCACACAGTCTCAAAATTCTCAGAATGGTATGGCGTGGTCGCACGTTGACGCATTCCATTGTATTAACTTCGCATTATGCGTTCTTTGTTTGAACAAAACTTTTAACACGTGGCTGGTCACACAGGTGGAAAATGAATTTAAAAATATTTTAATAAAAATAAAAAACCCCTCTATTTAGCCCCGTTACAATACCCCCCCCCAATGAGAGATCTTCTGTCGAAACAGAAGAAATCTCATTGCTAAGCCCCTAAGAGGATCGGTGAGGATATGGTGCCAACAAACCCCCTTTGGTTCTTATACATCATGGGTAAACTACCCCCCTGGCTCGGCGACCATGGCTGCACCTGAACGAGATTACTGTACTTCTCTGTACGAGATCCCAACACCATAAAATCAAACAGACACACACCACAGTGCACCTAACCTTCTAACATACCACCCCAAAATCCAAACCCCTGGCCTTACTCCATGCCAGATCCTCAACCAATATGTTCCCCCTTACCATGCACACTGGGCTGCCTTTAGCAGTTACTGGGCTTGTACACACACTTATTACTACATCCTAGCAAAAAATTTATTCTTACATTCAAAAATTTCATTTAAGTTGAAATTAAACTGCTCTATCTTCATTACTTTCTTCAAAATCAAAAAATAAAATCTTTTACATGACTTTAGTAACTCTATTAATTTTCTCCACTACAACAATCACAAAGAAAAAACAAACTGAACATCTTATTAAACATGAAGTCACTTATCCTAACATTTGTTTACACATATATTCTAAACAATATAATTCAATAACCCTAGTGATACACATAAACAATAATATGATCAAAATTCAAAACATCAATTAGATGGCAGGCAGGCACAAAAAATCAGTTTTTTTTTCAAAAAAAATTTTAAATTTATTAAAATATACTTTTCTCAATATTGTAACTGAACGTTTACGTGGGTTGTAAAAATTTGTTATTAATGTTATTTAGTGTTAATCGTGTCAAAATGTAACTTCTCTTATCGTTTACGGGTAAACCGTATTTCGCTCTGCTGCATTCAAAGGTTGCCGCCTCGCCACCTGATTGGCGCACGACTTTCTGCAGTGTTGACTCGGCTAGCGTTTTGCTTTAACGCTCTCACTTCAATAATTCTTAGTTGTTATTATAAATTAACTGAATCAAACATACAGAATTGCAGATTGAGAACATTTATTAACCTTTTAGAATATTTCAATTACTTTATAGTACATCAAATTCGTTTTCTGCACCGGCTATTACACTTGTTCGGTTGGTACTTGCTCAGTTTCAGTGTTTGTATACAAGCCTACCTTACGTTAATTTACAGTTATATGATTTTTCTCAGGGGTGTTAAAGTCCTTTCGGCTACAGAAATATATACTTACGGCTAACACAGACAAAGTTATAACAATTCTTAATCCTAGTTACATAAACAAATTAATATCTCATTATATTCAATTAAGTAATTACCAATGAAAACTTGTGAAGAAATTTTTGGTTAGTTTTCGTTCGTCAAATTTAGTTATCAAAAGGTTCGTCAATTATTTATTATATTTTACTTTTAATAATTGCTAATCGATTATAGTTTAAATAGTGAATTTAACAAAGCATTTATTTCTGAATCGGAATAAGTGATCAGTGAAGTGAAATAGTTATTTATTAATTCTGACCAAAAAAAACTGTGAACTCGATAATGGGATAATGTTTATACTCATCGGTTTTCCTGCTGAAGATCCTGATGTCGTCTTCTTCTATGGATAACTCCTGGGCTGTCGTCTTCTTATTTTCCAGAAGTTTATTTCCCTCGTCTCGATGTTTCTCCTCGCTGACTCAGGCCTCGTATTCCTTCGGTTGTCGTCCGTCTTCTTCTATTAAGATGTTTCAATGATCTTCATTCTGCGTCCGTTGTCGTCTCTCTTCTTCACTGCGTCGTTCCGTCTTCTTCAGATAATTATGGTTGGTTAATTAATTTTTTATTTAAACGAAATTTTGGTTCAGGATTCCCTGGACTATTGTTGTTATCTCCATCTGGTTTAAATTAGGTTCAAATTTACTTTATTAATAATATTTTAATATGAGAGCTCCTCGATCCACTCTCAGCGTTGGTCAATAATACACTACTGAAAATCTAACGGTTTTTTGGCAATAAACTTCTTGTTGCTATGGTTACCTAATAAATTATGCTAATTTTCATTGGTTATTAACTTAAGTCATTGTTATGATTTAGCGTCTTTTTTAGTCTAATTTTACCAAAATATCTTCAAATGAAGATTTCTATCTTATACTAATAGCTAGAGTTATTACATGAGTACCATTCTTCCTAATTTTTCATGATGATCATTTTGATATCCCTCATGCCCACTTTTGAATAGCTAATTGCATTTTTACTATTTTCCCTATTTATATTTTACATATATTTTATTCAAAATTAGTTGTTATTCATATATTTTGGTACTAGGAATACTCACTTAATTGGTTTAACCATTTGGTATAATCTGCCTTAACTTTGGATTATTATTTGTTCTCTAAAATATTAAATTTATGTTCAACAGTTTGGCCTAGAGCCTAGATTCTATTCTACTCCCATCTAACATTTCTTAATAACACATCTGGTAATTCTAATACAATTTTATAAACAAAACAAACAATAAACATCAGTATTCCTAACTCTAATTCTTATTATAAAAGATTCCTCGTCAGGTTCTAGCCTGAACTAACTTTTAACTACCTTCTTTCTTTTTTCTACTATTATCTTGCTCATCCTATAATTTACTACATTCTATGGTTTTTGAACAAAAATAAAACTCTTACAATACTACTGATAAACTGTGCCTTACATGATATGTCTTATCTACTAATCCCTTCACTTAAATACAGTGTCTATCCCTCTTATTTTACTACTCATTCTAATAACTTAATTCTTAACTTATTATATAATTCTGACATCCTATTAACTAAATTTATAATATCACAATCAGTTTAATCTTACTTACTAACATTCCTTATCAAAAATTGTTTATCTGTTTATTATAGTCTGCTTATAAAATATTTTATTCTACACCCCCACTGCACTTTTCCTTTCATTAGAAGGTTTCTTTAATTATTATCACTCTCACTTTGTTCCATTATATGCTATACCTAGCACTTCACCACTTATTTAATTTTACACACATTTTTAACTTACTCACTTGTTTATTCACACGATTTGTCTGATTATTTTATATCACTGTGTGATTATGGTCATGAATAACTAATTTACTTCCAAATCACTCTGATCACTTTTAGTTATTACTTAAATATTGCTTTTGTTTGGCTCAAAGCATCGTTTATTGGCTTTGGCTATTATCATTACTATTAGTGTGGGGTATGGTTAGTTTCTAACTCCCTACCTTTTATTATATAAGTACATTCGTTTATCAACAAGATATATGTGATGATATTACCGTCCATTAATCTTATTATCCTAGGTAAATCTCATATACTACCATTATCAGTTCATTATTTTAATTTACAATATACTGGTCATTATTTGGGATTATTTGATTGCACTTAGGTCTCGGCTGCTTCTTCATTGTCTCTTGGTTCCTTTGGTATTTATCCGATCTACTGTGTCAGGTCATTGTCAGTTTAATAGTCATTTGTCATTTATTGGTTACTGGGTTATTGATCTTTAAGTTCATAAGTTTTTGCCTCTTATTCTTAACTTCAGCTTTTTATATTATATTTAAATACAATTAGATCTTCACTACTTTATGTCATGTTACATAATGCATCGCCACCAAAATTGATTATTTCGAAACAAAGATTATTAGATTTTTTCTGAAATCATCAATATAGTTTATCTTATCAGGTTGTTATGATTCAGGAATTCATCAATCGCTACTTCTTCTGCATTCATTCTTCATTAAGTCATGGTTCATAATATGATAATTGGTATTATTTTCTTTCTTTATTATTCCCTTTTATGTTCTATTTCCCTAAAATTTTTCTTCTCTCTCCTTCATATAAATTGGTACTAGCCAGAGGGCACGTGTGGCTCTATTACTCTGCTATCCATTTATACACATTTTGAGTTCAGAGGCCTTGCCTATCTGCTCAATAACATAAATAATTGTTGGACGTATCTCAACATAAAATCATCACATAATAATATTCATAATAATTATAATAATAGTCGTTCATTTCCGACTCACATAATATTAATACAATAAAACACTTTTGGGATTAATTATTCTCTCTTTTATACATCTCGTGACTTTTTCATTTCAATAACTTATTTGGATTCCTTTGGTTTAGCTTATGGCGATATTTAATAGGCATTTTGCATTGTTTTATTAGCTTATTTTATATGGTAGTGATTTTATTTGTCATCACTTTAATGCTCATTGATATTTAAAATTAACATTGTAGCTGGTTCCTGGCTTACTTATTGTTATTTTTTTTTTTTTTATTGTTCAGTTAATCTGCCAGTGTTATTTTTTATTTGATTGTTTTGTCTCTTCTTTTGTGAAACATTAATTTTTATTATTCCCTTTTGTGATAGGGTTGGTTAATGATGTTATGTAGCGTCATCATTATTTGTGTAATATTTAATTATTTTATATCTCAATTTTTTATGACATTTCATTATACATATTTTCAAAATTACATGGGTTTACACATTTTGTTTCACACTTGGTCGTAAGTTTAGCCTTACTTTGTTTTGAATTTAGCTTATCTTTCTTCTAAATTCCCTTTCATTTATAATAATAATAGTTCCAATCAAATACTTCTTGTAAGTTGTGCTTACATTTATTTTTGAATTTTGATAATTTTTATTTTCAAAATTCTCCTTAATTTTCTGACACTGGTTCATAATACTTTTTTAAAGAAGACTGGTTATAAGTCCCTTTTATTTTTTTAGTTGTGATTTCACTTATGACATAGGTATTATTTTTTTTATCTTTCAATATGAGATAGGGTATTTATTTTACTATACAATGGACCCTGTTATATACACTCCTTTTTTCTTGTAAGTTAATCTTCTCACTTATATACATTAATTGGTTTGCATGGTCGTTTACTTAAAATCAGTCCCATTTTAGATAGTATTTTGACTTAGTTTTATCCGTTTCCGGTACTGGCCGCTGTTCGGGCTGCTCTGCCAATATGGTTTTCCGGAGGATTCCGTAGGTTATAAGCAGTGTTAAATCTCTCTACGGGATCATCACAGTACGGATCATATTCATATGGTTCTATTTCATCTTCGTTCCGTCTGTTCCTTCCCTCAGCATTCCTGGAACTTGGATTAGGTTCATTGTTTCCATGATAGCCCTCTTGGTCATCCCCGGCCTCAACCAGGATATGGTTTATTCGAACATACTGGACTCCCTGGTCATTGTTTGGCTGATTTATTGCGGGCACGTCTCCTCTTCGTTCCCTGCTTCTCCTATCTTCTTCCGCACTCCTGCTCCTTCTTCTGTAACCACGTCTTCTGTCGTTTTGGGCATTGACATAATTTACCTGTCGCCTGTGTGGTTGATTCGGTCCCGACTGGTTATTATTATGGTACTGATTATTTGGTCTGTTATAACCACCTCCATTTTGGTTATTTCCCCTGTTGTAATGATGGCTTACATTGTTATTATTATTGGGGTAATTCTGATTATAGTTTCTTGGGTAACTATTGTTGTTGTTTTGGTTATGGAACCCTCGATAATTATTGGGGTTTGGTGGCGGATGATTGGCCGGGGTGTGGTTTCCTTGTGGCCCACTTGGTTGATTCCGGTTGTCATAATTTCTGTAGTTTGGTGAGTTCTTCTGTCTGTTCAAGACATAGTGTTTCTCCCGCTCGTACTCTCCCAATAGTGCGGCCATCTCTTGTATAGTTTTAATTCGTCCACTTAAACGGCTTTTTGTGATCTCACCGTCATAGTGATATGCCAATTGCGTCACTAGGCATTCTTCCGGGATGTTAGGTTTGAGGTTCCTCGCTATGCTTACCTTACCTAAAAAGTAACCGGTTGGGGACTGCCCTAGGTAAGGGTCGAATCTGCCATTGCTTATGTTGTTTCTCACCACGTGCTGAGTCGCCTCCGACCAGTATTTGTCTTTGAACAATTTTTTGAACTCATTGAAATTATTTATGTCTGGTCTCACCGCCGTCCACCAATTATCATGGACTTCTTTGAACATGTCATCTATCATGCTCTTGATTACCGTCCACCTTGTTTCTCTGGTTCGGGCTAAGTTCTCCTCTACTCGTTCTATAAACTCAATTGGATTGCGTTTATAATTTTTAAAGTTTATTGTCTCTCTGTTTTCGCTACATAATACATGTGAGGTCATGATTGGTCGATCCTTCAATGCGTTGATCTCCTCTTGTAGGCGTAGCTCTCTAGCCCTAAATTCAGCTATTTTCCCTTCTTGGGCGGTTGTGGTGTCCTTCACTTCACTTACTGACGCGTCCAATCTGCTATAGTTCTCTTCTACCGTGGTTTGTATTTGTTCTAATTTGTTGTTGGTTTCTTTTTGGAGTCCTTCAACCCTCCTCTTACCTTCGCCTTCAACTTCATTCACCTTGATTAAAATTTCTTCTTGGACTTGCATCACTACTTCGCTGGTTTTCTCTATCTTCTCTTCCGTTTCCATTACAGTTTGTTTCAGTTCTTCTCTGTACTCCGTCAACTGTTGCTGTAATGTATCTTGGTTATATTCGATTTTATCATTCAACGTTTCAATGTCCTCTTTCATGAGTCTCACGGTTTCACTGGTTTTCTCATTACTCTTCTCTATCTTTTCTCCTATCAGCTTATTCTCCTCTTTCATCTTCCATTCTAAAGTTTTGATATTCCTCTTGTTACTCTCCTCATTCCTGTCGAATTTTTCGTTCAAGGACTCAAACTTCTTATTCAATTCCTTCTCCATCTTCTCATTATTTTTGTCCATTTTCTTGAAATTGTCAGTTATTGACTCAAATTTCTTGTCTAATTCTTCGTTATTTTGTTGTAATAATTTTTTAGTGTCCTATATTTCTTCCTTCATTCTCTCCTCCTGCTTACTGGAGTTTTCTTTATTAATTCCCATAGTTTGAGTAAGTCCAGGTCTGTTCTGGCTTCCTCCGGTTGTATGGGTTTATCTATTTCCATGGGAGCTAGTAATTCTTCCACATCTTCCACTGATGTTATTTCCTTTTCTTCCATTCGAACGTTTCTCTCGATCTCCTTTTCTAATCTCCTTGCTTCCTCTTCCGCCTGCTTTTCGCGTAGCATCGCCTGGTATCTGGTGTCGTGTTCTGCCCGTTCCATTTCTGTAGTCGCCGCTAGAATCTGTAAAGTTTAAAGGTATGTTTCCCTAACTATTCTAGCCCTACTAGTTGGCGCGCCACTTTGTAACTGAACGTTTACGTGGGTTGTAAAAATTTGTTATTAATGTTATTTAGTGTTAATCGTGTCAAAATGTAACTTCTCTTATCGTTTATGGGTAAACCGTATTTCGCTCTGCTGCATTCAAAGGTCGTTTTCAAAGGTTGCTGCCTCGCCACCTGATTGGCGCACGACTTTCTGCAGTGTTGACTCGGCTAGCGTTTTGCTTTAACGCTCTCACTTCAATAATTCTTAGTTGTTATTATAAATTAACTGAATCAAACATACAGAATTGCAGATTGAGAACATTTATTAACCTTTTAGAATATTTCAATTACTTTATAGTACATCAAATTCGTTTTCTGCACCGGCTATTACACTTGTTCGGTTGGTACTTGCTCAGTTTCAGTGTTTGTATACAAGCCTACCTTACGTTAATTTACAGTTATATGATTTTTCTCAGGGGTGTTAAAGTCCTTTCGGCTACAGAAATATATACTTACGGCTAACACAGACAAAGTTATAACAATTCTTAATCCTAGTTACATAAACAAATTAATATCTCATTATATTCAATTAAGTAATTACCAATGAAAACTTGTGAAGAAATTTTTGGTTAGTTTTCGTTCGTCAAATTTAGTTATCAAAAGGTTCGTCAATTATTTATTATATTTTACTTTTAATAATTGCTAATCGATTATAGTTTAAATAGTGAATTTAACAAAGCATTTATTTCTGAATCGGAATAGTGATCAGTGAAGTGAAATAGTTATTTATTAATTCTGACCAAAAAAAACTGTGAACTCGATAATGGGATAATGTTTATACTCATCGGTTTTCCTGCTGAAGATCCTGATGTCGTCTTCTTCTATGGATAACTCCTGGGCTGTCGTCTTCTTATTTTCCAGAAGTTTATTTCCCTCGTCTCGATGTTTCTCCTCGCTGACTCAGGCCTCGTATTCCTTCGGTTGTCGTCCGTCTTCTTCTATTAAGATGTTTCAATGATCTTCATTCTGCGTCCGTTGTCGTCTCTCTTCTTCACTGCGTCGTTCCGTCTTCTTCAGATAATTATGGTTGGTTAATTAATTTTTTATTTAAACGAAATTTTGTTTCAGGATTCCCTGGACTATTGTTGTTATCTCCATCTGGTTTAAATTAGGTTCAAATTTACATTATTAATAATATTTTAATATGAGAGCTCCTCGATCCACTCTCAGCATTGGTCAATAATACACTACTGAAAATCTAACGGTTTTTTGGCAATAAACTTCTTGTTGCTATGGTTACCTAATAAATTATGCTAATTTTCATTGGTTATTAACTTAAGTCATTGTTATGATTTAGCGTCTTTTTTAGTCTAATTTTACCAAAATATCTTCAAATGAAGATTTCTATCTTATACTAATAGCTAGAGTTATTACATGAGTACCATTCTTCCTAATTTTTCATGATGATCATTTTGATATCCCTCATGCCCACTTTTGAATAGCTAATTGCATTTTTACTATTTTCCATATTTATATTTTACATATATTTTATTCAAAATTAGTTGTTATTCATATATTTTGGTACTAGGAATACTCACTTAATTGGTTTAACCATTTGGTATAATCTGCCTTAACTTTGGATTATTATTTGTTCTCTAAACTATTAAATTTATGTTCAACAGTTTGGCCTAGAGCCTAGATTCTATTCTACTCCTATCTAACATTTCTTAATAACACATCTGGTAATTCTAATACAATTTTATAAACAAAACAAACAATAAACATCAGTATTCCTAACTCTAATTCTTATTATAAAAGATTCCTCGTCAGGTTCTAGCCTGAACTAACTTTTAACTACCTTCTTTCTTTTTTCTACTATTATCTTGCTCATCCTATAATTTACTACATTCTATGGTTTTTGAACAAAAATAAAACTCTTACAATACTACTGATAAACTGTGCCTTACATGATATGTCTTATCTACTAATCCCTTCACTTAAATACAGTGTCTATCCCTCTTATTTTACTACTCATTCTAATAACTTAATTCTTAACTTATTATATAATTCTGACATCCTATTAACTAAATTTATAATATCACAATCACTTTAATCTTACTTACTAACATTCCTTATCAAAAATTGTTTATCTGTTTATTATAGTCTGCTTATAAAATATTTTATTCTACACTCCCACTGCACTTTTCCTTTCATTAGAAGGTTTCTTTAATTATTATAACTCTCACTTTGTTCCATTATATGCTATACCTAGCACTTCACCACTTATTTAATTTTACACACATTTTTAACTTACTCACTTGTTTATTCACATGATTTGTCTGATTATTTTATATCACTGTGTGATTATGGTCATGAATAACTAATTTACTTCCAAATCACTCTGATCACTTTTAGTTATTACTTAAATATTGCTTTTGTTTGGCTCAAAGCATCGTTCTTGGCTTTGGCTATTATCATTACTATTGTAACTATATAATATGAGAGTGGTCGCTATATTCAAGCCCCGCGTTGGAAGCCAATATGTAACGTAGTAATCTTATGAGAATGCGGTTGTCCCGTCTACTTCCAATCCTCACCTGGTATTCGTCAATCTGTAACGAATTATATAAGACGTACCTGCAAAATGTGTACATAAAAAATAATGTGTTTTGGATGATTAGTGTGTTCGCCTCGCACTGGGTCGTTACAGTAATGTTGTGGCTAGCGATGTTCGTAGCGTAGATCTGATCACCTGTATATTACGGCAGTAACCTTACCTGTTATTCTTAGGGGGTGTGATAATCCCGGGTGGCGCCAAGTCGTTTAACAAAACAACTAAAATTTATGTTTAAACAAGTTATCAGCGTTGCGGGTTGGTGTATTCGAATAGTTCCCGCTCGCACCGCCGTCTCAATCGTCGCTTCCGCCTTATGACTGACAACTTGCTTACTGCTACTATTTATTCTTAAACACAAGTAATTATTATATAGCACTCCCTATGAAATGATAACGCTGGTTACTCCCTGTAATAAATATTTTTTAATGGGTGATAACTGAAAACATTTACATTTACAACAAAATAATTATCAACTGGTTACATGAGATCTTGTTTTCAGGGTTGGCGAAGTAATTTGGAAACCATTTAACCTTGCGTCGTTGTTTACGTTCGGCTTAATACAGTTATAATCGTTTCACAAATTGTGGATCCTTTTGGCTATGAGTTAAAGAACTCCAATGGTTACAATAAAAATATAAATCACCTTAATCTAAGTATACATAAAGAGTAAAGTGTGCTGTTACAATCTGTTGTGTTGTGTTGTAAAAGTGTTCTGTAAGTTCGTGTTTAATTCTTAGGTTATATCAATGTTAACAAAGTTTCATTAAGTTTTAATTTGTTCAAATATTCTATGAAAGAGAAATATTGTTTCTATAGTGTGGTAATTTTACCTTTCAAAATTATTTAAAGTGATTAGGGTTGGTGGAAAATAAATAATTGGATAGTACTTAACACTTCAACGTCTCTGGATGTCTTCGTAGTGTATTCGAGATAGGATTTGGCTGCATAAATTCAGTTTTCTGGGTTTTTGGGCTTCACTAAATGTGGCATCTTTTTCGTCATGGGTTTTGACATTCTTTTCAAGGATAATTTCTATTTATTTTGGTCTTGGGTCTTGAAATATCTGCTACAGTGGTCATCTGCTTCTTCATTGATCGAGTTCAGGAACTTTGCATAACTATTTTTATGATTTACACAGAAAAAACGCTCTCCCAAACTTTTGCATCTGTATTGGCTTAATGACGCTTAGCTTCTTGTTAATTTCCAACGGTATTTTTCGTCTTCAACCGCCGTTTCCATAGTAACGGTATTTTTCCGATTGGTTGATTTTGAGTTGATGTATTGTTATCAAAATTTGAATTCTTCGTATATCTTCTGATTACTGTTATTCCTCCGTCTTTCTTCCTGGTTATTAAATATTGTCACTATAGTATTTATTCTCGTTCATAGATTATTTTGATACCCCACAAGTTTGGGTAATTTCAGATTTTAAGTTTTTACAATTATGTTAATGCTTGTTAATTACATTTCTTTTTGTATGATAATGCCTATTACAATATTTTGTGTTATAAATGATTTACAATTTATTCTTGGTGATTCCTTCACCTCAGATTTTCTAAATTCTTATTCAATTTGTTATAATTTTTGGTTGTTTGGTTCTGACAGTTAGGTTTTTTTCTAGGCCTAAGTAGCCATTATAATAATTTACTTATTTCGTTCAAATCACATTTTGTTTCAGCCTATTGGGCTTTGCTTTGTTATTTTTATTAGTTGTGTTGTGTTTTGAGTCTGTAGGTGTGTTGTTTACTGTTCAATATTGCTTTCTTTATTTCAATCTTTAAAACATAACATTAGGCTTATGGACTGCACATCTCATTCAGCCATGTCCTATTCATAACATTAACATTAACAATTTTTTACAAGTTATTATTTTGATTAAGAAACATCATCACTCCTTTCTAGCTTATCCTTATTTGCTAACCTTTTTGTTTATAACACATATTATTTTTGTTGTGATAAACAACATCACTTTCTATTAAATTAATAACAGTCCTTTATAATTACGTGTCTCTGTTAGTTTTTGGTTTCTTAATCTCTAAACAATTTTTATATTCCCTCCATGGTAACACCTTCAATTTATTCTATTCTGGAATCCTCCCTCTTTACTTACTACTGGCTATAATTAAACTTAACTCTATTGAACATCTTTTTTAAATAAAAAGTCATCATCACTTCTAGTGTTTACTATACCTTATACTATAATTCACACTTAATACTATTTTTCATCAGCTATTTATTCACTGTTAATTTCCAACCTTTATCTTACCTTCACTTGTAAATTATTTATTATTAATTATAACTTCACTAGTGTCACACTTCACTTTGGGGTTCTTACACCTACACTATTGCACTGTATCACTGTTTATATTATTTGTTTTATAGTGGGTGATCCCTATACCTATTTCTCTTCCATGACTTAATCCTAATGACAATTAATACTTAATAACTAATACTTACTAACTAATAACAAGTTTCATCTGTGGTTTAGTTTGCCTTTTTAATGGGTAGTAACCGTTATCTCTCCTTCCTCCGGATAACCATTGTTTTGGTTTCAATGTTCTTGTTGAGTGCTTTTTTACTTGTTTTGGTGAACCATTCTTGGTTTTCACTTTTGCTTGTCTCCCTCCTTTTCGTTTTCCTTATTTGTTTAATATATTGGGTTTTTTCATCCGTTTCTTTGGGTATTTTGGGGTCATTTAAACCCATGAATTTGTTTCCTTTTGGTTTGGGTTTATCACTTTCTTATTCTCGTTGTTTATTTGTGGTTCCCTTCTTTATTTGCTTCTCGTTGTTGGGTCAATCACTTGGGTTAGGTTAAAGTCGTCGTTCGTCGAGTCATATTCCTTATATTTTAATTAAAATCAATCAGTTTATTTGATAAGAAGTATTTTTACATTTATAAATATATTTTTGATCCCTGGTACTGGGTTGGCTATTTGTGTCGTAACATAATGCCTCTCCTTTAAAATTGATCATTTTGATAAAACACTAGCATAGTTTTTTATGAAATTATCAGTTATAAATAATCTTTTTCCTTTTCTTTCTTGGTTGTTTCTCCATTCTTTGTTTCTCTTCTTACTGAATTCATTCCATTTTATTTGGATCTGTTTTTTCACTTTATTTCCATTGGTGTGTTCTCCCTTATACACAATTTTTCCCTAACTTTAGTAGCTGGTTTCTCCCATTACTACTTATTTTTCTGAGACCAGAGGCACATCACCTCTGCTCAGTTTATTTGATTGCTGGACTTTTCAACAGTCAATCATAAATACCTTTTTTGTCAACTTGTGACTTAAATTAATAATAATATACTTTGGGATTGTCCACCTTGTGGTTTGTTTTTAGATCACTTTGGCCTTTTACTCATTCTTCCTTCCGCTGTACCTTTGCTATATACTATCATTTGCTCATACACTTGATTGTTTTTTATTTATTTATATGTTAATTTCATCATTAACGTTTCATTATTCGGTTTTCAATTCTCATTGTGATCATTTTAATTGTCTTAGACACATTTTTTTTTCTTAGTCATTTAGCAGGATTCTGCTTTAGCCATATCTGTATATCGGTTTTATACATAATCTCCCTCTTTTTCTTTGTACCATTTTAGATTTTTTATTTTACTGAATACCTTTGATTTATTATAATTTCAGGTATTTATCTTATCAGTTTTTTGGTCTGATTTTAATTTTGTATATTTCAGTTTGTATTAATTCTTTGTAAGTTAATTTTCTTACACCATAGGAATTTTTGTAGCGTATTCCTATTTTGGTACATTTTGATTTAATTATTTCATATACTTCACACATCAACTTTTTAATAAATTGTAAATTGATTTCACATAGTAGGAATTTATGTAACTCATTCCTTTGTTTTGATATTTTTTATTTTAGGCCTCATAAGTCATCGAAATGTTATTGCAAGTTGTGCTCACATAATTTTTGAATTTTGACATCTGTATTTTATTTACAGTTACTTGTCCTTCGTGATGACATATGGCTGTACATTTTATTATATCTAAGTTTATTTTGATATCAATTTAATTCTCACGGTTGTGGATTTATTATATTATCATTTCCATTCCATATTATAGCCTTCTCCTTTTTGTTCGACACTTCGTTATTCTTCACCTCTTCTCCTTCAAGTGTATGATAGTCACACTTATTCTGGATGAACGTATTCCAGTTGTTTAGTTTTCTTCATAGAACTTCTTTATGGAAACTTGGTTGTCCACTCCCTTTACTTTTTTGGTGGTTATATTACTTATCTCGTAAGTGTTGTTTCCATTGTCCTTGGTGATGACATATGGAATAGCAATTTTTTGGCTATTCCTTCAAGTGTACTGGGTAGTTCCCTGTTTTTGATTAGTACTTTCTCTCCCTTGTGATACTTTATTATTTTAATTTGTTTTTGTGAATACCTTGCTCTTTGTTTTTCTATTTTCTCCATAATATGGTTATAACATTGGTTTTCATCATAGCGGTCTTCAGGGTTGACTGGGAAGTTTATTAAGTCTTGTATTTCTCTGTGGGGCTTTCTTCCAAACATCATCAAGTATGGGGTGTTTTCTGTAAATTGGTGGTAACTAATGTTTAGAAATACTTCAGTAGAAGCCAAATACTTTTGCCATTCTTTTTGGTTGTTGTGACAATAAGTTCTTAGTATTCGTCCAACTTCCCTTAGCACTCTTTCTGCAGGGTTACTACTAGGGTGGTATTTGGAAGTTTTATAGGTTTTTATATTCTCTTTTAGTAACTCGTTCCGCCATCTCCTTCCTTTGAACTGCGTTCCATGGTCAGTTATTATCATGCATGATCTTCCCACTTCAGTTACATATTTAGTTTTTATTATTTCTAGTATTTTCTTAGTAGTAGCTCTGTTTATTGCATATAATTTCGTATATTTTGTATAGTGGTCTAACATGATTACAATAAACTTGTATTTATGTCTCCCTCCACTACGTGGGAATGGACCACATATATCGAGGAATACTTTTTCTAACTTTGTTGTCGAAGTGATGGGTATCATGGTTCCCTCTTTTTTCTCGTTATTGGTCTTTACCATTTGACATATTACACATGTTTTAATATTTTGGTTTACCTTCCTTACTATATTTTTCATAAAGACTTCCTCCTCCAATGCTTTTACAATTTTTACAGTTCCCATATGTCCGTATCGAACATGATAATCCTTAATTATCTTATTTTCTAATGTTTTTGGAACTACAAGTTTCCATGTGCTATTATGTTTTCTTGTTTTAACAAAGAGTATATCTTGGTGGATACAATAATATTTATTCACAACTTCTTCATCTTCTAACAGTCTGTTTCTTATGTTTAGTAATTTTGAATCTTGTCTCTGCTGTACCACTACCTCATTCAGAATATCTTCCAGGTCCTTTCTATTCTTTATTATACAAAACACTTTGACGATCTTCTCCTTTTCTCCTTCAAATGTCTGATCGGTGACATTTATTCTGGATAATACATCGGCGGCAATTTTTTTACGTCCTGGAATGTACTCCCACGTTATGTGGTACTCTTGTAATGCGAGTATCCATCGTGTAAGCCTCCCATGACTTAATTTACACTGTTTCAAGAAGGAAATGGACTTGTGGTCGCTTCGGACGGTGACGGGATATCCAAGGATATACGTCCTAAATTTTCCGCATGCGAACACAATACTGAGTAGTTCCTTTTCAGTAACATTGTAGTTACGTTCGCATCGGTTCAGTACCCTGCTGGCAAAGCTGATAACCAGGTGGTGTCCGTCCTTATCCTCTTGATATAACTCAGCGCCCAGGCTCACATCGCTGGCGTCACAATTTAAGTAGAACGGCTGTTCAAAATTAGGGTGGTTTAGCATTATAGTTTCAAGAAATTTTGTTTTGATTAATTTTAGCACTTCATCTTGTTCCTTCCCTCAAGTCCACTTTTCTTTAGCTGATAATTGTTTAGAGAACTTTGCTGTTAAATAAGAATAATTGGTTTGGAACTTTCGATAGTAGTTACAAATACCTAAGAAAGATTGTAGCTGCTTCTTATTCTTTGGGGTGGGGAAGTTCTGAATAGCTTCCACCTTCTCTTGGGATGGTGTTATCCCCTGTCTGCTAAGTTGAAACCCAAGAATTTGACTTGGTTTGCTATGAACTTGGACTTGTCTAATTTTAAAGTTATATTATTTTCAGATAATTTTTGTAATACCTGTTTGACCCGATCGCAGTGCTCATCCCAGTCAGATGATGTTATTAGAAGGTCGTCCACGTACACTGTTGTGAACTGCAGTGCTTCCTGACCTATGACCTGGTCCATGCACTTGACGAACACTGCGACGGAATTAATGAGGCCGAAAGGTAACCTCTTAAACTGGTAATTCCTTCCGTCGAAGATGAATGCCATGTACTTCCTACTGTGTGGGTGCAGCTCCACCTACCAGTACCCACATACAGTATCCCAGGTGCTTATATATCTGGTGCCATGAAATTTCTTGAGTATCTCTTCAATCTCTCCCGGTGACATTCGATCATTAATGAACATCTTATTGATCTCCCGGGCGTTTAAACATATTCTGACTTTACCGTTCTTTTTTGGTATGGCCTTCACCTTCAATTCCTTTCTGTGTGTCCTTCCTGGTAACCATTGAATGTCTCTTCATAGCCGCCGTTGGCCTTCTTTTACAGCCTCACCGGTTGGTCGTCAATCTGTAACTATATAATATGAGAGTGGTCGCTATATTCAAGCCCCGCGTTGGAAGCCAATATGTAACGTAGTAATCTTATGAGAATGCGGTTGTCCCGTCTACTTCCAATCCTCACCTGGTATTCGTCAATCTGTAACGAATTATATAAGACGTACCTGCAAAATGTGTACATAAAAAATAATGTGTTTTGGATGATTAGTGTGTTCGCCTCGCACTGGGTCGTTACAGTAATGTTGTGGCTAGCGATGTTCGTAGCGTAGATCTGATCACCTGTATATTACGGCAGTAACCTTACCTGTTATTCTTAGGGGGTGTGATAATCCCGGGTGGCGCCAAGTCGTTTAACAAAACAACTAAAATTTATGTTTAAACAAGTTATCAGCGTTGCGGGTTGGTGTATTCGAATAGTTCCCGCTCGCACCGCCGTCTCAATCGTCGCTTCCGCCTTATGACTGACAACTTGCTTACTGCTACTATTTATTCTTAAACACAAGTAATTATTATATAGCACTCCCTATGAAATGATAACGCTGGTTACTCCCTGTAATAAATATTTTTTAATGGGTGATAACTGAAAACATTTACATTTACAACAAAATAATTATCAACTGGTTACATGAGATCTTGTTTTCAGGGTTGGCGAAGTAATTTGGAAACCATTTAACCTTGCGTCGTTGTTTACGTTCGGCTTAATACAGTTATAATCGTTTCACAAATTGTGGATCCTTTTGGCTATGAGTTAAAGAACTCCAATGGTTACAATAAAAATATAAATCACCTTAATCTAAGTATACATAAAGAGTAAAGTGTGCTGTTACAATCTGTTGTGTTGTGTTGTAAAAGTGTTCTGTAAGTTCGTGTTTAATTCTTAGGTTATATCAATGTTAACAAAGTTTCATTAAGTTTTAATTTGTTCAAATATTCTATGAAAGAGAAATATTGTTTCTATAGTGTGGTAATTTTACCTTTCAAAATTATTTAAAGTGATTAGGGTTGGTGGAAAATAAATAATTGGATAGTACTTAACACTTCAACGTCTCTGGATGTCTTCGTAGTGTATTCGAGATAGGATTTGGCTGCATAAATTCAGTTTTCTGGGTTTTTGGGCTTCACTAAATGTGGCATCTTTTTCGTCATGGGTTTTGACATTCTTTTCAAGGATAATTTCTATTTATTTTGGTCTTGGGTCTTGAAATATCTGCTACAGTGGTCATCTGCTTCTTCATTGATCGAGTTCAGGAACTTTGCATAACTATTTTTATGATTTACACAGAAAAAACGCTCTCCCAAACTTTTGCATCTGTATTGGCTTAATGACGCTTAGCTTCTTGTTAATTTCCAACGGTATTTTTCGTCTTCAACCGCCGTTTCCATAGTAACGGTATTTTTCCGATTGGTTGATTTTGAGTTGATGTATTGTTATCAAAATTTGAATTCTTCGTATATCTTCTGATTACTGTTATTCCTCCGTCTTTCTTCCTGGTTATTAAATATTGTCACTATAGTATTTATTCTCGTTCATAGATTATTTTGATACCCCACAAGTTTGGGTAATTTCAGATTTTAAGTTTTTACAATTATGTTAATGCTTGTTAATTACATTTCTTTTTGTATGATAATGCCTATTACAATATTTTGTGTTATAAATGATTTACAATTTATTCTTGGTGATTCCTTCACCTCAGATTTTCTAAATTCTTATTCAATTTGTTATAATTTTTGGTTGTTTGGTTCTGACAGTTAGGTTTTTTTCTAGGCCTAAGTAGCCATTATAATAATTTACTTATTTCGTTCAAATCACATTTTGTTTCAGCCTATTGGGCTTTGCTTTGTTATTTTTATTAGTTGTGTTGTGTTTTGAGTCTGTAGGTGTGTTGTTTACTGTTCAATATTGCTTTCTTTATTTCAAACTTTAAAACATAACATTAGGCTTATGGACTGCACATCTCATTCAGCCATGTCCTATTCATAACATTAACATTAACAATTTTTTACAAGTTATTATTTTGATTAAGAAACATCATCACTCCTTTCTAGCTTATCCTTATTTGCTAACCTTTTTGTTTATAACACATATTATTTTTGTTGTGATAAACAACATCACTTTCTATTAAATTAATAACAGTCCTTTATAATTACGTGTCTCTGTTAGTTTTTGGTTTCTTAATCTCTAAACAATTTTTATATTCCCTCCATGGTAACACCTTCAATTTATTCTATTCTGGAATCCTCCCTCTTTACTTACTACTGGCTATAATTAAACTTAACTCTATTGAACATCTTTTTTAAATAAAAAGTCATCATCACTTCTAGTGTTTACTATACCTTATACTATAATTCACACTTAATACTATTTTTCATCAGCTATTTATTCACTGTTAATTTCCAACCTTTATCTTACCTTCACTTGTAAATTATTTATTATTAATTATAACTTCACTAGTGTCACACTTCACTTTGGGGTTCTTACACCTACACTATTGCACTGTATCACTGTTTATATTATTTGTTTTATAGTGGGTGATCCCTATACCTATTTCTCTTCCATGACTTAATCCTAATGACAATTAATACTTAATAACTAATACTTACTAACTAATAACAAGTTTCATCTGTGGTTTAGTTTGCCTTTTTAATGGGTAGTAACCGTTATCTCTCCTTCCTCCGGATAACCATTGTTTTGGTTTCAATGTTCTTGTTGAGTGCTTTTTTACTTGTTTTGGTGAACCATTCTTGGTTTTCACTTTTGCTTGTCTCCCTCCTTTTCGTTTTCCTTATTTGTTTAATATATTGGGTTTTTTCATCCGTTTCTTTGGGTATTTTGGGGTCATTTAAACCCATGAATTTGTTTCCTTTTGGTTTGGGTTTATCACTTTCTTATTCTCGTTGTTTATTTGTGGTTCCCTTCTTTATTTGCTTCTCGTTGTTGGGTCAATCACTTGGGTTAGGTTAAAGTCGTCGTTCGTCGAGTCATATTCCTTATATTTTAATTAAAATCAATCAGTTTATTTGATAAGAAGTATTTTTACATTTATAAATATATTTTTGATCCCTGGTACTGGGTTGGCTATTTGTGTCGTAACATAATGCCTCTCCTTTAAAATTGATCATTTTGATAAAACACTAGCATAGTTTTTTATGAAATTATCAGTTATAAATAATCTTTTTCCTTTTCTTTCTTGGTTGTTTCTCCATTCTTTGTTTCTCTTCTTACTGAATTCATTCCATTTTATTTGGATCTGTTTTTTCACTTTATTTCCATTGGTGTGTTCTCCCTTATACACAATTTTTCCCTAACTTTAGTAGCTGGTTTCTCCCATTACTACTTATTTTTCTGAGACCAGAGGCACATCATCTCTGCTCAGTTTATTTGATTGCTGGACTTTTCAACAGTCAATCATAAATACCTTTTTTGTCAACTTGTGACTTAAATTAATAATAATATACTTTGGGATTGTCCACCTTGTGGTTTGTTTTTAGATCACTTTGGCCTTTTACTCATTCTTCCTTCCGCTGTACCTTTGCTATATACTATCATTTGCTCATACACTTGATTGTTTTTTATTTATTTATATGTTAATTTCATCATTAACGTTTCATTATTCGGTTTTCAATTCTCATTGTGATCATTTTAATTGTCTTAGACACATTTTTTTTCTTAGTCATTTAGCAGGATTCTGCTTTAGCCATATCTGTATATCGGTTTTATACATAATCTCCCTCTTTTTCTTTGTACCATTTTAGATTTTTTATTTTACTGAATACCTTTGATTTATTATAATTTCAGGTATTTATCTTATCAGTTTTTTGGTCTGATTTTAATTTTGTATATTTCAGTTTGTATTAATTCTTTGTAAGTTAATTTTCTTACACCATAGGAATTTTTGTAGCGTATTCCTATTTTGGTACATTTTGATTTAATTATTTCATATACTTCACACATCAACTTTTTAATAAATTGTAAATTGATTTCACATAGTAGGAATTTATGTAACTCATTCCTTTGTTTTGATATTTTTTATTTTAGGCCTCATAAGTCATCGAAATGTTATTGCAAGTTGTGCTCACATAATTTTTGAATTTTGACATCTGTATTTTATTTACAGTTACTTGTCCTTCGTGATGACATATGGCTGTACATTTTATTATATCTAAGTTTATTTTGATATCAATTTAATTCTCACGGTTGTGGATTTATTATATTATCATTTCCATTCCATATTATAGCCTTCTCCTTTTTGTTCGACACTTCGTTATTCTTCACCTCTTCTCCTTCAAGTGTATGATAGTCACACTTATTCTGGATGAACGTATTCCAGTTGTTTAGTTTTCTTCATAGAACTTCTTTATGGAAGCTTGGTTGTCCACTCCCTTTACTTTTTTGGTGGTTATATTACTTATCTCGTAAGTGTTGTTTCCATTGTCCTTGGTGATGACATATGGAATAGCAATTTTTTGGCTATTCCTTCAAGTGTACTGGGTAGTTCCCTGTTTTTGATTAGTACTTTCTCTCCCTTGTGATACTTTATTATTTTAATTTGTTTTTGTGAATACCTTGCTCTTTGTTTTTCTATTTTCTCCATAATATGGTTATAACATTGGTTTTCATCATAGCGGTCTTCAGGGTTGACTGGGAAGTTTATTAAGTCTTGTATTTCTCTGTGGGGCTTTCTTCCAAACATCATCAAGTATGGGGTGTTTTCTGTAAATTGGTGGTAACTAATGTTTAGAAATACTTCAGTAGAAGCCAAATACTTTTGCCATTCTTTTTGGTTGTTGTGACAATAAGTTCTTAGTATTCGTCCAACTTCCCTTAGCACTCTTTCTGCAGGGTTACTACTAGGGTGGTATTTGGAAGTTTTATAGGTTTTTATATTCTCTTTTAGTAACTCGTTCCGCCATCTCCTTCCTTTGAACTGCGTTCCATGGTCAGTTATTATCATGCATGGTCTTCCCACTTCAGTTACATATTTAGTTTTTATTATTTCTAGTATTTTCTTAGTAGTAGCTCTGTTTATTGCATATAATTTCGTATATTTTGTATAGTGGTCTAACATGATTACAATAAACTTGTATTTATGTCTCCCTCCACTACGTGGGAATGGACCACATATATCGAGGAATACTTTTTCTAACTTTGTTGTCGAAGTGATGGGTATCATGGTTCCCTCTTTTTTCTCGTTATTGGTCTTTACCATTTGACATATTACACATGTTTTAATATTTTGGTTTACCTTCCTTACTATATTTTTCATAAAGACTTCCTCCTCCAATGCTTTTACAATTTTTACAGTTCCCATATGTCCGTATCGAACATGATAATCCTTAATTATCTTATTTTCTAATGTTTTTGGAACTACAAGTTTCCATGTGCTATTATGTTTTCTTGTTTTAACAAAGAGTATATCTTGGTGGATACAATAATATTTATTCACAACTTCTTCATCTTCTAACAGTCTGTTTCTTATGTTTAGTAATTTTGAATCTTGTTTCTGCTGTACCACTACGTCGTTCAGAATATCTTCCAGGTCCTTTCTATTCTTTATTATACAAAACACTTCGACGATCTTCTCCTTTTCTCCTTCAAATGTCTGATCGGTGACATTTATTCTGGATAATACATCGGCGGCAACATTTTTACGTCCTGGAATGTACTCCCACATTATGTGGTACTCTTGTAATGCGAGTATCCATCGTGTAAGCCTCCCATGACTTAATTTACACTGTTTCAAGAAGGAAATGGACTTGTGGTCGCTTCGGACGGTGACGGGATATCCAAGGATATACGTCCTAAATTTTCCGCATGCGAACACAATACTGAGTAGTTCCTTTTCAGTAACATTCTAGTTACATTCGCATCGGTTCAGTACCCTGCTGGCAAAGCTGATCACCAGGTGGTGTCCGTCCTTATCCTCTTGATATAACTCAGCGCCCAGGCTCACATCGCTGGCGTCACAATTTAAGTAGAACGGCTGTTCAAAATTAGGGTGGTTTAGCATTATAGTTTCAAGAAATTTTGTTTTGATTAATTTTAGCACTTCATCTTGTTCCTTCCCCCAAGTCCACTTTTCTTTATCTGATAATTGTTTAGAGAACTTTGCTGTTAAATAAGAATAATTGGTTTGGAACTTTCGATAGTAGTTACAAATACCTAAGAAGGATTGTAGCTGCTTCTTATTCTTTGGGGTGGGGAAGTTCTGAATAGCTTCCACCTTCTCTTGGGATGGTGTTATCCCCTGTTCTGCTAAGTTGAAACCCAAGAATTTGACTTGGTTTGCTATGAACTTGGACTTGTCTAATTTTAAAGTTATATTATTTTCAGATAATTTTTGTAATACCTGTTTGACCCGATCGCAGTGCTCATCCCAGTCAGATGATGTTATTAGAAGGTCGTCCACGTACACTGTTGTGAACTGCAGTGCTTCCTGACCTATGACCTGGTCCATGCACTTGACGAACACTGCGACGGAATTAATGAGGCCGAAAGGTAACCTCTTAAACTGGTAATTCCTTCCGTCGAAGATGAATGCCATGTACTTCCTACTGTGTGGGTGCAGCTCCACCTGCCAGTACCCACATACAGTATCCCAGGTGCTTATATATCTGGTGCCATGAAATTTCTTGAGTATCTCTTCAATCTCTCCCGGTGACATTCGATCATTAATGATCATCTTATTGATCTCCCGGGCGTTTAAACATATTCTGACTTTACCGTTCTTTTTTGGTATGGCCTTCACCTTCAATTCCTTTCTGTGTGTCCTTCCTGGTAACCATTGAATGTCTCTTCATAGCCGCCGTTGGCCTTCTTTTACAGCCTCACCGGTTGGTCGCCAATCTGTAACTATATAATATGAGAGTGGTCGCTATATTCAAGCCCCGCGTTGGAAGCCAATATGTAACGTAGTAATCTTATGAGAATGCGGTTGTCCCGTCTACTTCCAATCCTCACCTGGTATTCGTCAATCTGTAACGAATTATATAAGACGTACCTGCAAAATGTGTACATAAAAAATAATGTGTTTTGGATGATTAGTGTGTTCGCCTCGCACTGGGTCGTTACAGTAATGTTGTGGCTAGCGATGTTCGTAGCGTAGATCTGATCACCTGTATATTACGGCAGTAACCTTACCTGTTATTCTTAGGGGGTGTGATAATCCCGGGTGGCGCCAAGTCGTTTAACAAAACAACTAAAATTTATGTTTAAACAAGTTATCAGCGTTGCGGGTTGGTGTATTCGAATAGTTCCCGCTCGCACCGCCATCTCAATCGTCGCTTCCGCCATATGACTGACAACTTGCTTACTGCTACTATTTATTCTTAAACACAAGTAATTATTATATAGCACTCCCTATGAAATGATAACGCTGGTTACTCCCTGTAATAAATATTTTTTAATGGGTGATAACTGAAAACATTTACATTTACAACAAAATAATTATCAACTGGTTACATGAGATCTTGTTTTCAGGGTTGGCGAAGTAATTTGGAAACCATTTAACCTTGCGTCGTTGTTTACGTTCGGCTTAATACAGTTATAATCATTTCACAAATTGTGGATCCTTTTGGCTATGAGTTAAAGAACTCCAATGGTTACAATAAAAATATAAATCACCTTAATCTAAGTATACATAAAGTGTAAAGTGTGCTGTTACAACCTCTTGTGTTGTGTTGTAAAAGTGTTCTGTAAGTTCGTGTTTAATTCTTAGGTTATATCAATGTTAACAAAGTTTCATTAAGTTTTAATTTGCTCAAATATTCTATGAAAGAGAAATATTGTTTCTATAGTGTGGTAATTTTACCTTTCAAAATTATTTAAAGTGATTAGGGTTGGTGGAAAATAAATAATTGGATAGTACTTCACACTTCAACGTCTCTGGATGTCTTCGTAGTGTATTCGAGATAGGATTTGGCTGCATAAATTCAGTTTTCTGGGTTTTTGGGCTTCACTAAATGTGGCATCTTTTTCGTCATGGGTTTTGACATTCTTTTCAAGGATAATTTCTATTTATTTTGGTCTTGGGTCTTGAAATATCTGCTACAGTGGTCATCTGCTTCTTCATTGATCGAGTTCAGGAACTTTGCATAACTATTTTTATGATTTACACAGAAAAAACGCTCTCCCAAACTTTTGCATCTGTATTGGCTTAATGACGCTTAGCTTCTTGTTAATTTCCAACGGTATTTTTCGTCTTCAACCGCCGTTTCCATAGTAACGGTATTTTTCTGATTGGTTGATTTTGAGTTGATGTATTGTTATCAAAATTTGAATTCTTCGTATATCTTCTGATTACTGTTATTCCTCCGTCTTCCTTCCTGGTTATTAAATATTGTCACTATAGTATTTATTCTCGTTCATAGATTATTTTGATACCCCACAAGTTTGGGTAATTTCAGATTTTAAGTTTTTACAATTATGTTAATGCTTGTTAATTACATTTCTTTTTGTATGATAATGCCTATTACAATATTTTGTGTTATAAATGATTTACAATTTATTCTTGGTGATTCCTTCACCTCAGATTTTCTAAATTCTTATTCAATTTGTTATAATTTTTGGTTGTTTGGTTCTGACAGTTAGGTTTTTTTTTCTAGGCCTAAGTAGCCATTATAATAATGTACTTATTTCGTTCAAATCACATTTTTTTCAGCCTATTGGGCTTTGCTTTGTTATTTTTATTAGTTGTGTTGTGTTTTGAGTCTGTAGGTGTGTTGTTTACTGTTCAATATTGCTTTCTTTATTTCAAACTTTAAAACATAACATTAGGCTTATGGACTGCACATCTCATTCAGCCATGTCCTATTCATAACATTAACATTAACAATTTTTTACAAGTTATTATTTTGATTAAGAAACATCATCACTCCTTTCTAGCTTATCCTTATTTGCTAACTTTTTTGTTTATAACACATATTATTTTTGTTGTGATAAACAACATCACTTTCTATTAAATTAATAACAGTCCTTTATAATTTAGGTGTCTCTGTTAGTTTTTGGTTTCTTAATCTCTAAACAATTTTTATATTCCCTCCATGGTAACACCTTCAATTTATTCTATTCTGGAATCCTCCCTGTTTACTTACTACTGGCTATAATTAAACTTAACTCTATTGAACATCTTTTTTAAATAAAAAGTCATCATCACTTCTAGTGTTTACTATACCGTATACTATAATTCACACTTAATACTATTTTTCATCAGTTATTTATTCACTGTTAATTTCCAACCTTTATCTTACCTTCACTTGTAAATTATTTATTATTAATTATAACTTCACTAGTGTCACACTTCACTTTGGGGTTCTTACACCTACACTATTGCACTGTATCACTGTTTATATTATTTGTTTTATAGTGGGTGATCCCTATACCTATTTCTCTTTCATGACTTAATCCTAATGACAATTAATACTTAATAACTAATACTTACTAACTAATAACAAGTTTCATCTGTGGTTTAGTTTGCCTTTTTAATGGGTAGTAACCGTTATCTCTCCTTCCTCCGGATAACCATTGTTTTGGTTTCAATGTTCTTGTTGAGTGCTTTTTTACTTGTTTTGGTGAACCATTCTTGGTTTTCACTTTTGCTTGTCTCCCTCCTTTTCGTTTTCCTTATTTGTTTAATATATTGGGTTTTTTCATCCGTTTCTTTGAGTATTTTGGGGTCATTTAAACCCATGAATGTGTTTCCTTTTGGTTTGGGTTTATCACTTTCTTATTCTCGTTGTTTATTTGTGGTTCCCTTCTTTATTTGCTTCTCGTTGTTGGGTCAATCACTTGGGTTAGGTTAAAGTCGTCGTTCGTCGAGTCATATTCCTTATATTTTAATTAAAATCAATCAGTTTATTTGATAAGAAGTATTTTTACATTTATAAATATATTTTTGATCCCTGGTACTGGGTTGGCTATTTGTGTCGTAACACTATTAGTGTGGGGTATGGTTAGTTTCTAACTCCCTACCTTTTATTATATAAGTACATTCTTTTATCAACAAGATATATGTGATATTATTACCGTCCATTAATCTTATTATCCTAGGTAAATCTCATATACTACCATTATCAGTTCATTATTTTAATTTACAATATACTGGTCATTATTTGGGATTATTTGGTTGCACTTAGGTCTCGGCTGCTTCTTCATTGTCTCTTGGTTCCTTTGGTATTTATCCGATCTGTGAATACCCTCACTCTTGTCAATAATATTAGCACATATATTTAGTAAGATATAGATAACAAATACCATAATTCGGTATTAATGATACTCACCAATTTCATTATTTGCCGGGGTCGTTTTCTTCCTTTATAACTTGTTTTCTACCTAAGGGATACCAGGGTTCGGGTACAGGAAGATTTTGAAACACAGTTGACGACACAAATGATAACCAGATATTCTTGAAATTAACCATCAAATTTAATTCAATCTAAGGTAGTACACATACAACCATGCGGTCAAAATAGTGACGTCATATGATATGACACAAAACAAAATGGTGGCTACTTTTCCTATCTCTTTTGATTCTCTCTATTTCTTTATCTGTTGAATTAATATCAATGTACACTTTATAGCTGCAGCTTAAAATCATTTATTAATAGTTAATTAGTTACTGCACAAACCAATGCCTTCGACTTATGTGTTATGGCCATACATTCACGCATTCATTCTCACACATTCAACTTCAGACCCGTACATTCTTTTTTATTATCGATTTGATATTAATGAGCTCATTAACTATAAAAATGACAAAAGGAACTTCTCTGCTTATTAGGTGGTGGTGTCCATCCGTTGTTGGTGTGGGACGCTCATGGTGATGGTCGGTGTTCTCCTTTAATTCCACTGAGTTTAATTAGATAGATGTGTGCACTGAATTTACATTCTTTATATATTTATACTGTAAACAAGATGAGCCTTTATTGCTCCACTACTGTTGGTAACATTTTTGTTAGTTGAATTAAAGTATTGTTAAAAAGTTATACACACAACGATACATCGCTGTGGCTCCTCTGAAGAATGGCGTTGAAATGAGAGCGAGGCAAGTGTAATTTCTTGCTTGTGTGTGTGTAGTTCTTACGTCATCCCGCTTTGTCTTGCTGGACAACGCCTCGTTGCACACATTGTACTCAGTGCGTCATTGTTCTTAGCGATGACGGACTAGTGTTATAGCCCAATCATAATGCATATTGTGGTACTTCGTCATCAACACCGCCATGGTAGATTTTGCTGTTTTCACGTCCACCGGAGACCTTGGTGTTTTACTCTGGCCGAATTTACGTTGTTCCGTTTTCCAGAGGGACAATGTACCTAACCATTCTGTATGTTTCAAAAAAATACATAATAAAACAATGAAAATAT
Source organism: Magicicada septendecula (assembly GCA_034769895.1). NCBI lineage: Eukaryota > Metazoa > Arthropoda > Insecta > Hemiptera > Cicadidae > Magicicada > Magicicada septendecula. The sequence continues at coordinate 54,671,876 of CM068375.1, read as the reverse complement.
CCATAATTCCCATAATTCTGGTACTGGGTCAGTCTGTACTGTTACAAACCCCCTCAAGGAAAATTTTTTGTGTCGAAACATAAAAAAATTTCCTTGACTCATTCACACTCTCCTAAAAGGATCAGTCTAGATACGTCACCACAACCCCCTGTAACGTTACACAAAAAAAATTTTTATCATCACTTACCCTCGGTCCTATGATGCTGGTCGCACCCTCTGACCTTACTGGACTTCTCCTGAGAGATCCCTACACCATAAGGCCATGAGGCACTCTACACTCCTGTTCTGACGCTCCAGCCAGCCCAGGACTGCGGTCACAACACCACAAAACTCTGAAACATCCAATACAAAAATTTCAAAATAGTGGTATAATACACTTACATATCTACAACTGATATGTCCCCTTTTAGACGCATTGGTTTGTGTTCGGGCATTGGTTTGTTTTTTTTTATTCAAAAGTGTCACTTAACCACAACAAGACTTAAAATACATTGATTTTTTACTACCACCAAATTCAACTACTTCCTTGTAAGAAAATAAACAACATATATAGGCAACTATATATAACACAATATATCAATCATTCTTTATTATACCCCAAAATACCTTCACCTAATTATTTCTATAAATTCAACTTACAACTATCATGGCAGACACTTTTCCTTTAAACTTTGTTGCTCAACTTATAATCATTTATCTATTTTGTAAATGGCAGCTTACCAGAATATTTTATTTAACTTCATTTTTTAACTTTATTTTTTCAACTTTAAAATATACTATCTCTTAACACTTATTATCGTCATTACCCCTGTAACGACCTCCTAGCCACACACTCTATTGCCCCCCAACCGAACTGTAGTGCTCGGGTGCCTCTGCAAGAACTGTAATGGTGGAGGAATTATCATCTCCTTTGTTCTTGTGTTGGCTTCACATTTAAACAACAAGATATCATAATATCTACACTTACATAATTACACGCCCTTAAACGGTTCTACCACCGGTCTCTGCTGTTCCTTCTTGAACAGAGTGGCAGCCGCTGTTCCCTAGTTCCGGGTAATTTCCCCATGGATATACCCCCCTGTTAATTTCTATTCTACACCAATTTCAAGACAGCTATGGTCGAAGGACTTAAATAATGGCCATAGCTGACCGCTCGCCAAAACCACGATTAGTGCTGGTAAGGCAGTAATCGCCCGAAAATCGGGGAAATTAATCTCATTTATATATATTACACTTTACCAGTATTGATACACTGCATAAATAAAATCACATATAATATGAATTACATTCAAAGTGTACCGTGCATTACGCCCACATGAGGCCTCCGATGATGGCAGCATTCTATGTGTTGCTCATCAACCCATTTCACTAGCCACAGTAGTACATGTCACTACTGCCCTAGCCCATTACTGATACTTTACTTCTCTACATTAACTGCTCTCACAGTCCGATTTTGACTTATAATTCACTAACACCACTTAACTACAAAATACTCTTCACTCTTGCTCAAAAACAAGTTCGTTAATTATTTAAAATTTTCACATAGACACTTTACAAGTTCGAGCTTTACCTTTTTTCACAACTATATTCACTGCTATAACAAGATAGGAATGACAACAATGGATCACCTGCTCAGCTTACCTTACATACACATATTTTTCTGTTTTCAGATGGAAAACCAACAACATTCATCTCTATAATTCTAACAATTTTAACATATTTCACCTCACACTTTCAAAGAAATCTTTGTTACTGGAATACATATATATATATTTTTTTTTTTTTTTTTTTTTTTTCAATACACATTTAATTCTCATTCACACTTCTAATCAAGTAACACTCTCTTTTTTTTTTTTTCCTTTAAATTTATTTTTCTATGCTTCCCAGTATAATTTCAAATTGCTAGCATTTTGTGTACCCACTATTTCTTTAGTCTCCCTATCCTGTAGTACATAGGCATTCTGCATTTTAATTTCAACCACCTCATAAGGTCCTTCGTACAGCAGGAAGAACTTCTTAATTTCCTTCTCCTGAGCATTAGACAGATCGTGCCTCTTCACCAAAACCAACTGTCCTATTTCATATTTCATCCACTTACCTCTTGTGTCGTGCCTATTCTTCCTTCTTTCTCCTTTGCTTACTAAGTTTTCATTTGCCAAACGAATCTTGATGCTCACGTCCATAGATGTACTCTCAGATGGGTAATCAAATAACTGTTCCAATATTCTCGGAGGACGGGTCCCTTTGACAAGCTCGTGAGGTGTATAGCCGGTGGACTCGTGGGTGGTACTGTTCAGCCAACTCTCTACCTTCTTAACATACAACGGCCACTCGCTGTGTTTAGCGTGACAATAGGCTCTAAAGATCCTGCCTATCTCTCTCATTACACGCTCAGCCTGGTTGGACTGGGGATGGTACACAGCCGTATGCTTCGTGATGATTCCTTCCCATCCTAACGTCTGACGCCAACGGCCACTGATGAATTGCGGTCCGTGATCTGATAAAATCACTTTCGGCTTACCCACTTGTATCATGTAATCCTTAGTCACTTTCTTACTCAATACCAGACTGGTAGCTCTTTTAATACTATACAGCCTCACATACTTAGAAAAGGTATCTAACATTACAAACACATACTGCACTCCTCCTCTACCCTTTGGTAACGGTCCGAACAAATCCACTGCAACCAAATCAAATGGTCTCTCCACTTTTATACAATTCATCTCCCCTTCGACTCTATAGTTCACCACTTTTGATTTCTGGCATAAATCACAACTCTTTAACAACCTTCTAACCCTTCTCTCCATATTTCTAAAAATACAAGACTCTTTCAATACATTCACACACTTCTTCGCTCCAAAATGTCCATACCTTAAATGACAATCCCAAATAATCTTATCAACTAACCCTTCTGGAACTACTAATTTCCACACACGCTCACCCCCTACTATTCTCTTAAACAATAACCCGTTATGAACCTGAAAATACTGACCTTACTCTGATTCACTTACCTCCTTTTCTAAACTCTCTATCACCTTACCTGACTTGTCCTCTGCTCGTTGCATGCTCCGGATGTCTCTCATCTCCGCTCCCAAAATTCTATCCTCTCGACTAATCTTAAAAATCTCGATTTCCTTTAAATCTCTACCTGTTCTGTTGTGCAGCATGTCTATCCTTGACAAAGTATCCGGTATCTTGTTCTCTGATCCTTTGATATATTCCCATTCAAAATTATATTCTTGTAATATAAGTACCCATCTGGTTAGACGACTATGAGCCAGCTTACATGTGTTTAAAAATGATAAAGCTTTGTGGTCCGTCCGAATTACTGTGCGATTTCCTAGAATGTATGTTCGGAACTTTCCCACTGCGAATATTATGCTCAATAGCTCCTTCTCCGTCGTCGTGTAGTTCTTCTCTGCCTGGATTAGTGATCTACTTGCAAATGCTATTACCTTATGCTCCTTGTCCTTACCTTCTTGGTATAATTCTGCACCGAGGGCCACATTGCTTGCATCCATTTGTAAATAAAATACTCTCTCGAAGTCTGGGTGGTTCATCATCACCATTTGACTGAATTTCTCCTTTATCTCTTCAAATGCTGTGCGCTCCTTCTCGCCCCATTTCCATTGTTTGGTTTTCTGGAGTACTGCACTCAATCTTGTGGTTAATTCTGCATAATTCTGTTGAAATTTCCGGTAGAAGTTACATAACCCCAGGAAACTCTGTAATTGTTTCACATTCCTCGGTTCAGGGAAACGCATGATTGATTCTACTTTGTCGGGGTTCGCTGTTATTCCTTCAGGTGTGATAATAAATCCTAAAAATTTTACCTGTGTCTGCAGAAACGTTGACTTATCCCAATTCACGGTGAGTCCTCCTGCCTCTAGTTTAGCCAATACATAGTCTAAGTGATCTAAATGGTCCTCGAAGGTCCTTGATGCAATCAAAATATCGTCCACGTAGACCGTCAAAAAGTCTAAGTCCTTGGGTCGCAAAATTTTGTCCAAACACTTTATAAAGCTGGCGACGCTGGTGTTCAATCCGAAAGGTAGACGTCGAAACTGGTAGTTCTTACCATTAAATAAAAATGCTGTATACTTTCTACTAACCTTTGCTAGTGGAACCTGCCAATACCCAGATGTTAAATCCAATGATGTCATATACTTTACTCCACTGAACTTCTGAAGATCTCATTGATAGGCTCTGGTGACTCTCTGTCGGGAATTATGATCTGGTTTATTTTTCTGGCATCTAGGCACAAACGTACGCGTCCATCTTTCTTAATTACTACTACAAGTGGATTAGAATAATGCGATACTGACCGTTCAATTATACCTGTTTCTACCATCCTGTCGAGTTCTCTCTGCACCGCGCTTCTTTTTGAGTAAGGGACGGGGTAGCTCCTTTGCAAGAACGGTGTGTGTTCCCTTATTTGTAATACACATTCATACCCTTTTGCCCTTCCTGGAACTTCGGCAAACACTCCTCTGTACCTCGCTATCACCTGCCATAACGCTTCACGCTGGCCACTCCTTACCACCTCACCTTCACTACAAAATTCATCCGCCCTTAACTCCCAAACAGCATCATTAATATTACTCTTTTCACTCTCCAACTCACTACTATATTCTGTTTCTAAACATGCACTTACCATGGTACCTAAATTATTCTCACTTACACCCTTCTGTAGTATTTTAACTCCGCACGTTCTAACTCTACCTATTATATGCTTAAATTTTACTCTTACCGACCGATCACCCCCATCTAACTCTATCACCTTATCTCTAAAATTTATAACAGCTTTCGTCCTTTGTAAAAAATCGTTACCCAGTATGACATCTAAACTTAACCCTCTTACTACCAAAAATGTGTTTACAAATTCGACATTATTTATTAGAAAATTCAAATGTATCTGTTTAGTGACTCTCTTACTTCGTACACCCGTGACTCCTATTACCGTGACTCCCGCTACTGGTAAGATTGGAATATCTTTGTTAGACTCTCTTAGTTCTGCTAAAATGTTCTCTGCTATCACGGAAATTTTGCTACCCGTATCTATCAAAGTTTTAAAATTCTTATTTCCTACAGTTACCTGAATCTCTGTCAGTCCTGCTCTCACCTCGCTGTTTGCATTGTTTTCTTCTTCCATCAGGTCAGCGACAATATCTGCTTTAATTACGTGGCTGTAAACCTCCTCGACTGGTTGGACCTCCTGCGTTTCCCTGAACAGTGGTCGGGTCCTAGCTACCACTGTCGTTTCTAGTTTTCCTGGTGTCTGCTAGTGGAGGGGCCTCGGTGTCCCTTATCTGGCCTCTGGTTGTTGTTCATCGCTCCTCTAGTGTCAGGTGTCTCTCTGCCTTGTGGTTTATCTCGTCTCTCCTCGTCTCTCCTCCGTTGTCCTTCTCTAGGCGTTCTACATTTGAAGCACTGTCGCCTGAATGGGAAATTCTCCTGTTGACACTTATAACATCTCCACTCACCTGGTTTATAATGGTTATTTTTATTAGTCACATTATGTTCATTGTGATTGTTTCTTTGTGAATTATACTCTATCAAATTCGATTTATCGTTACCCTGTATTAATCGCCTATTCACTTCCCTATCCCGTATACTCTGCAAAATATCAAGGACTTTCTCAAGTTCGCTTAAATTCGATATTTCTTTAGTCATTAATGTTATTTGCACCTCTCGAGGTAGATGCTTACTAACGTACCTTACAAAAGAATTAAAAGGGATTGGATGTTCTAAATATTTAACTTCATTGTATAACTGTGTCACATATATTGTTATGTTATTGTTTGAATGGCTCCCGAAATTACCCGTTCCCATTATTTTACTCCTCAACGCTTCCTGTTCCTCCTCTGGCCAATATTTTCCCTTGAACGCTTGTTCAAACATTTCGTAATTACCCCACTCTATTCTGTGTGCTTCTGCCCATACCGCGGCACTACCCTTAAAACATCTGATTATTTTAGTTAACTGGATCTCCCAATTACTACTACTAAAATGGTGGTACTCCCTAGTTTGGTTAATAAATCGCATGGGGTGTATTGAGCGGTTTTCGTGACTGAATAATTCTAACTCTATTTCATTATACAAATCTCTCGTAATAACAACTCTTTCCGTATTTCCCGTTAAATTTTTGTTAATCTCCCCCCGCAATTCATTTTTCATTTTGGTTAAATCATTTTCAACTAGGTTATATCTATCATGCACATCGTTATAATTTTGCACACTTAAACTATCTATCTCTTTAACTCTATTCTGCAACATACTTATTTGATTTGTTGTATCACTTTCATGTTTTGATATATTATTATCTATTGTCTGAATACTTTTGGTTAGGTTTACTACATTTGATTCACATTGTTCTACTTTATTTTGTAAAATATGAGTCTTCAATTCTAACTGCTTATTTACTTCATTCTTAGTTTTAATTTCTAATTGTTCTACTGTCTCTACATATTTATTTTTTGTTTCTCTATTTTGGTCTCTATCTGATTTTGAACTGTTTCATTGATTTGTTTGACTCTATCATTTAAATTACTTATCTTAGTTTTAATTTGCTCGTCTACAATTTCTGTGTGCTTTTTAATATCATTACATTGTGTTTCTATTATATTAATTTTCTCATTAACATTGGAATTTTGTTTATGTATTTCGTTTTCAACTTTTTTAAGTTTCTCGTCTAATTGGTTCAATTTTACGTCTTGCACATTATTTTGTTTTTTCAATTCATTTTCGAGGCTATCAAACTTCTCGTCAATCTCTTTTAACACACTATTTTGTGTTTTAATCAATGCGAACAGGTCTTATAATGATATTTTATTTTCGGCTACTTTAGGTGTTGAGCTAATGTGTCTTTCCCGTAAAATAGATTCTGTCTCTGAATTTTCTATTTCTATGCTATTGTTATTTTCTGCCATTTTGTATTTTAGTATTTAAATGGTTATTTATCTCTATTTGTATTTGACTACGCAATATACTCAACTCGTATTTAACTATTTACCTTTAACAACATAACCTCTCATTCATTATATATCGTCTTCTGTGTTTCTCCATCTATCTGTTTTATATAAATTAATTTTATACAAAGTCCACTGTGAGGGCGACCAATTGTGAATTTTACCAACTTATAGTCACTGTGAGGGCGGCAATTGTGAATACCCTCACTCTTATCAATAATATTAGCACATATATTTAGTAAGATATAGATAACAAATACCATAATTCGGTATTAATGATACTCACCAATTTCATTATTTGCCGGGGTCGTTTTCTTCCTTTATAACTTGTTTTCTACCTAAGGGATACCAGGGTTCGGGTACAGGAAGATTTTGAAACACAGTTGACGACACAAATGATAACCAGATATTCTTGAAATTAACCATCAAATTTAATTCAATCTAAGGTAGTACACATACAACCATGCGGTCAAAATAGTGACGTCATATGATATGACACAAAACAAAATGGTGGCTACTTTTCCTATCTCTTTTGATTCTCTCTATTTCTTTATCTGTTGAATTAATATCAATGTACACTTTATAGCTGCAGCTTAAAATCATTTATTAATAGTTAATTAGTTACTGCACAAACCAATGCCTTCGACTTATGTGTTATGGCCATACATTCACGCACTCATTCTCACACATTCAACTTCAGACCCGTACATTCTTTTTATTATCGATTTGATATTAATGAGCTCATTAACTATAAAAATGACAAAAGGAACTTCTCTGCTTATTAGGTGGTGGTGTCCATCCGTTGTTGGTGTGGGACGCTCATGGTGATGGTCGGTGTTCTCCTTTAATTCCGCTGAGTTTAATTAGATAGATGTGTGCACTGAATTTACATTCTTTATATATTTATACTGTAAACAAGATGAGCCTTTATTGCTCCACTACTGTTGGTAACATTTTTGTTAGTTGAATTAAAGTATTGTTAAAAAGTTATACACACAACGATACATCGCTGTGGCTCCTCTGAAGAATGGCGTTGAAATGAGAGCGAGGCAAGTGTAATTTCTTGCTTGTGTGTGTGTAGTTCTTACGTCATCCCGCTTTGTCTTGCTGGACAACGCCTCGTTGCACACATTGTACTCAGTGCGTCATTGTTCTTAGCGATGACGGACTAGTGTTATAGCCCAATCATAATGCATATTGTGGTACTTCGTCATCAACACCGCCATGGTAGATTTTGCTGTTTTCACGTCCACCGGAGACCTTGGTGTTTTACTCTGGCCGAATTTACGTTGTTCCGTTTTCCAGAGGGACAATGTACCTAACTATTCTGTATGTTTCAAAAAAATACATAATAAAACAATGAAAATATCCATAATTCCCATAATTCTGGTACTGGGTCAGTCTGTACTGTTACAGATCTACTGTGTCAGGTCATTGTCAGTTTAATAGTCATTTGTCATTTATTGGTTACTGGGTTATTGATCTTTAAGTTTATAAGTTTTTGCCTCTTATTCTTATCTTCAGCTTTTTATATTATATTTAAATACAATTAGATCTTCACTACTTTATGTCATGTTACAATATTCAGAAAATTTAAAATTATCTAAATCAATTAAACAGCAAAATCTGCATCACTTCATTGCCAAAATTGCTCTAGTTTATAACATCAACCATCAGCTGATCAAACTGGGTCAAGTCCACAACCTTGACCTACATAGGTTATATATAGGCTACATCATAAAATACATTAAACATCTTCAAACATAATATAACAAGACATTCAAAATTAACATGATTATTATTACAATCAACAATAAAATTGACATTTAAATTAATCAAAATTACACATTTATTGCTCTAATTAGTTTCAACTTCTATTAAAATCTGTCACTTGTTTCCATTAATTTTATACTTTTACCATGACTCTCTTTCTTTAACATACTCAATCTCCATTAGTTTGGGTGATTTAATTATTCATAATAACTTGATTGTATCAACTTGGCATGTATACATTTATAATCTTCCCACCTCTGACTCTAACATCACTAACAGCTTTAGCTAATATGACACCCATCTCTATCAAAAACATCTATCAAACAATCTATAAACCCAACTTACTACTCAACTCAATTCGCATCATTCTACCCTTATATAAAAAAATACTCTCTAACCCTTTGTACTCAGGATGTGTGTTCCCTCAACTCACCTCCGTCTCCACATCTTGCCCTTCCTATTTACCCGGCAATCACTCACTGAAAACCCACGGCTACCCGCCACAACGCCTGCCGTTGCGGACTCCTTACACACCACCCCCCCTTACAAAATTCCCATCAATCAACTCTAATTACTCTCCCAATACATCACTTTCAACTACAAAAAATATCTCCACTTATTTATTAACTCAATATATCAATCAATACTCTACATATTTTCCCCATAGCTACTGTGTCAACATTACATCTCAAATTCTACATTACTTTATTCATAACAATATTATTCCCTCTAGTACCCCTTTAAACTCAACTTGGACTGATCTACATGTCCCAACAAAATATTAATCACCCAACACCTCCCATCTACTATTTTTCACAGACCATTGAAAATTCTCAACTATACCAAATTACTTCCATCATTTAAATCAAAATCTTTTAACACATTAAAATCATTATATTCAAACATTGGTTACATTGGAAATTAGTAAACAATTTATAAGTGACATTCTACAGCGGATCAGCTGATTTTCTTAGCAAGGCGAATGACCTTTGTTCAAAAATGCTGCACAAAATTATATAACAAAAAATACATAACACATATTTATAATTCTTATACTCTAACATAACAAGATTAATGACCTACTAAAACATGATAATCAAAACATAATAAACATCTACAGTATCCATTTTCTCAAATCAAACAATTATTTAATTACTTCAAGAGTGAGTTGCCATTTCTAAGTTACAAAATTTTAATTTGTTGCTCCCCTGAGCAACCACCCTGCCACACACACTATTGTTTTTTTTGCTGGTGGACTGTTGCACCCATTTGCCTCCACAAGGACGGCATTGGTGGAGGAATTTATCATCTCCATGTCCTTGCTTCAGCGTTACATTTAAAATTGATAGTACTACAGGAAGTGCCACCTGACAACCAAAACACCTATGCCGAATTGATAAAAAGCTCTAGAATTATGGTGTGGTGATAAACCACCCAGTTGAGAGCAAGGCGACAACATTTCGGGGAGAGCCTTCAAGAGTTTGAAGCAAGTATCGACAGACTAGACTGGCCTATCCTGAAGCACCAGATTTTCAAACGAGTTTTGAGATGCAGACATTTACTGCCGGTGTCCGAGATAACGAACTACAGCAAGTGTTACGAATGGCAAGACACCAGAACAGTGCGGACGCCCTGGTACATGCTTTGCAATTTGAGGCCACCAAATCAGTGTCTGGTTGGACAAGTCATAAAGTGCGCGCTAAAAGATCGCGACGGCACAGACAATGAGGAAGAAGAACAAGGAACAGAGACTTGATGGTCGGCGCCACAGAATAAAGAAAGAAAAGAAGGAAGACCAAAGTGTTATTGATGTGGGAAACCTGGACATCTACAACGGGATTGTCAGGTTAGAGTTCAGCAGCAGGGAAACGAGCAGTAGTCGGTACAACGGGGCATGTGCTGACTAACTGGAGGTACGAAGCCCCTAGACAATATGCAATTTCTACACTTCAGAAAAACAGCGGGAGCTTGGTAGTTACCGGGTTTGTTCAAGAAAGACCAACCTCGATTACAGTTGACACAGGCACAACAGTTTCTATTGACGTGGTGAAAGATCTCAAGCCAATCTGGTGCTCTTGCAGCTTGCGAACAGCTACTGGACGGCCTGGAAACGTGTATGGAAAAGTGGAGATACACCTACGCCTCGGTCGACTTGAGTTTAATCATCAAGTACTTGTTGCAGACATTGTGGATGAAGCAATTCTTGGTGTGGACGTTATGAACGCATACGGATTCATAGTCGACTTCAAAAACAATGTCTTGAGAATCGGAGGTGAAGAGGTAATTTCTCCAACCTTGTTTTACATATATACTGACAACATGCTGAGAGCATAGAAATCCAGAGTGACCTCGGGTCCCTGCTATACGCAAATGACATAATTATTAGTCGAGAAAATGAATATTATTACAAACATTGATTATTGTTGAAAGTATAGGCCTATATGGAGCAGAACTATGGGAAATTATTAAAAGAAGTAAATTCATAATAAGAGCTATTGTTACGTTTTATTCTTTACAAATTTCCCCCACGTGACTTCTACTTACCTCTTGCGATCTTTTTACGCATTCACCAAGATTACCTGCTACCAGTGGCGGCTCGTGAGTAAACTCACCAGGGGTTCACACAGATAATATTGTACGTTATTAATCCATGTGCCTGCTAATATTTGCACTGAAAGTAGCATTTCCAATAATTTTTCAACATTAAAGTAAATGACGTTACTAAGAAATTTTAAATAATTTTAGTAAGTAATATTAACAAAATGAATCTAACATTGTAGTTTATTAAGCTTCAACTGGATTCTTTATTTAATTAATCTTAGAAAAATTAAATTTAGTAATAATGATAGCGATCATGTTATGAAACAATAGTAAATTATATACATACTACTTACAAGTATCAGTAGGTTAATCGGATCTTTAACAAAAACTAAGTGAATTTCTTGTAAACAAAGTCAATCCTTCGGTCTTTCTTTGAAACAAATCTATCAATCACTATTTCATTAAACTTAGGGATGGTCTTCACCAGTTCTTTCTCTATTGATAACATGGCTAAGGCATTAAGTCTTTCTTGAGACATCGTACTTCTCAAAAAGGTTTTTATCCTCTTCAGAGTCGAGAAGCATCGATCGGCTTCACCTGAAGTCATTGGGATTGTCAATATCATCCTTAAAAGCTTATATGACTCTGAAAACGAATCTTTCATATCATTTTGTATAAGAAATTGCAGTAAGCTCACAGCATCTTATGTCTTCACGTTGGTAAAACACTCCAAGTTCGGTTTTTAGCTTTGCTTTGTCCAAAAAAGGGTATTTTCTATTGTTTCATCTAATGCAGATTGAGGAAATGATTTACTGTACTCACTAAATTTTTGAGAAACAATAAGGGACACGGCTAAAAGGTGCGATGTAAATGAAAACCGCTCTTTTATTTGCGTCAAAATTACATCACATACTTCTGTGTGAACCCCTGGTGAGTTTACTCACGAGCCGCCACTGGTAGCAGGTAATCTTGGTGAATGCGTAAAAAGATCGCAAGAGGTAAGTAGAAGTCCCGTGGGGGAAATCTGTAAAGAATAGAACGTAACAATAGCTCTTATTATGAATTTACTTCTTTTATTAATTTCCCATAGTTCTGCTCCATATAGGCCTATACTTTCAACAATAATCAATGTTTGTAATAATATTCATTTTCTCGACTAATAATTATGTCATTTGCGTATAGCAGGGACCCGAGGTCACTCTGGATTTCTATGCTCTCAGCATGTTGTCAGTATATATGTAAAACAAGGTTGGAGAAATTACCTCTTCACCTCCGATTCTCAAGACATTGTTTTTGAAGTCGACTATGAATCCGTATGCGTTCATAACGTCCACACCAAGAATTGCTTCATCCACAATGTCTGCAACAAGTACTTGATGATTAAACTCAAGTCGACCGAGGCGTAGGTGTATCTCCACTTTTCCATACACGTTTCCAGGCCGTCCAGTAGCTGTTCGCAAGCTGCAAGAGCACCAGATTGGCTTGAGATCTTTCACCACGTCAATAGAAACTGTTGTGCCTGTGTCAACTGTAATCGAGGTTGGTCTTTCTTGAACAAACCCGGTAACTACCAAGCTCCCGCTGTTTTTCTGAAGTGTAGAAATTGCATATTGTCTAGGGGCTTCGTACCTCCAGTTAGTCAGCACATGCCCCGTTGTACCGACTACTGCTCGTTTCCCTGCTGCTGAACTCTAACCTGACAATCCCGTTGTAGATGTCCAGGTTTCCCACATCAATAACACTTTGGTCTTCCTTCTTTTCTTTCTTTATTCTGTGGCGCCGACCATCAAGTCTCTGTTCCTTGTTCTTCTTCCTCATTGTCTGTGCCGTCGCGATCTTTTAGTGCGCACTTTATGACTTGTCCAACCAGACACTGATTTGGTGGCCTCAAATTGCAAAGCATGTACCAGGGCGTCCGCACTGTTCTGGTGTCTTGCCATTCGTAACACTTGCTGTAGTTCGTTATCTCGGACACCGGCAGTAAATGTCTGCATCTCAAAACTCGTTTGAAAATCTGGTGCTTCAGGATAGGCCAGTCTAGTCTGTCGATACTTGCTTCAAACTCTTGAAGGCTCTCCCCGAAATGTTGTCGCCTTGCTCTCAACTGGGTGGTTTATCACCACACCGTAATTCTAGAGCTTTTTATCAATTCGGCATAGGTGTTTTGGTTGTCAGGTGGCACTTCCTGTAGTAATTCTGCTGCAGGTCCGAGAAATTCTGCCATGCAAGAACGAGTGAAACAGCCTTGTCTTTCTGTCCAACTATTTGCGCATGCAGCAGCTTCAAATTGGCGGAGGTACGCTGCCCAGTGACTGCTTCCGTCAAAGGTTGGAGCTTTGACATGAACTGTCCCTACTGCAGGCATAGTGACTTTCTGTACTGACTTATTTTCTATGTTTTCTTTTCTCTTTATCATTGGTACAGTCTGTTCAGAAATTTGTTTTGGTTGTATTTTCATGAACTGTTCAACTCATTTTTAATTTGCTCTTTTATATTTGCCATTGAGTTTTCTACTGCAGATATTTTATTTGACACAGATTGTTCTATGACAGATATTTTTGTAGACATCGATTCTTCTATGACAGATAATTTTGTAGACATCAATTCTTCAACAATCGAGACAGATTTTCTACTTCAGCTATTTTTAATGTCATTGATTCTTGTACCTGCGATATTTTAGTAACTTGCTTATTAAGCTCACCTCGTAGGAGACCCAATGTTCTTGTGTCTGCTTTTGCTCCTGTATTATCTCCTTGATGTCTTCTGTTTCACGCTTCTGTTCTTCTTTTTGTCTTTCTTCTGTTTCCAGCATTAGTGTTTTCTGACGTTCCTCAGCCTCTTCTCTTTCCTGCCTGCGTTTTTCATCCTGTCGTTTTTCTGCTTCTTCTGCCTCCTGTCTGCGTTCTTCTTTTTGCCATCTTTCTGCTTCTTCCTGTGTCTGCCGCAGCAGCGTTTGGAAAGCTTCCATCATCTGACTTGCATCCATTGTTTTCCGATTAATTACGAATTACACTCGTCTTGTACAAAGTGTCCACTGTTTCCACTGTTAACCGTTCTATCCCAGTTCTGACACCACTGTTACGACGGTCTACTTGATCATCGTAGGCACAGTGGAAAACAAAATAAGTACAAGACACCAATTAAGTCACTAATCACACCTTTAATTTTTACAGTTACACAGTTCGTAATTAACAACACAGTCTCTACAACAAATCAAATGAAAATTGTTCACACGCAATAAAATGTCCACTAAAATTAAACCCAATTGTATTACAATTATACCGTCCGATTATAAAACACCACTCTTAACTAATAACCACTTGAACACGCACAGTAATATCGCGACTATAACTCTCGAACCGCACTGTCAATATATCGCACTAATACTGAACTGAAGTCGTTGATACTGATATTTATACCGCCCCAAAATTACTAGATTATTCCATAATGCGCGTTAGCGCCAGTGTCGTTACGACGTAGAAGTCTGGCACAGTCTAGAAAATGCGTCAACAAGCACGTACGCCACATACATTGCATTCTGGATCACTCTGGAACATTCGATAAACATGTAGATTGTTCTGTGATGTCGTAACAATATACTCGAATATGTAACAGAGTGTTCCTGAAGGATAGTGACAAACTTTGCGAAATGATTCTACTTTTTAAACTGAAAGAAAAATGTCTAATTAACCCTATAGTGAATAATGCTGTTTTCTGTTTGCATGTCTGTATGGGTTTTTATACCAAAAATTAATTAGGCCTACTGTTGAACAGAATGAGATGAGGAGTTCAAATCTGGTATACAGAGTAAGTGTACTGTTCCTTAGATGGACAAAACAAACCAGATCATTAGGTTAACAATTGTCAAAATGGAAACTGATTAAAATATTAAACTCTAAATTTCACAAAAATCAGTACTGTACGTATAATTTAAAATAGTACATAAAAATTAGCCCTTTCATTCACAATCCAAAAATATTTTGATTATTGAATTTAGAAAAATAATGGAGATATTATATTTCTTTTTTATCAAAACAGGCCAAACATGGCAGTGGATTATCTCCACTGACATAATAGCTAATTATCAGATATTTGTTATTTTGATAAAGATGTAATCAGATATTTTTTGTTATAGGTACTGATTTTTGTGAAATCTACAATTAAAAATATCAATCAACTGTAATTTTGTAAACTTTTAAGATAACATTTTGATTTATGATTATTTACTAAAACTTCCGGGCTGAAAGGCCGTGGTCGATTGCTTAAGTTTCTGCTAAACGTTTCTGCCGCACCACCGGTGGCCATCTTCAGTAGCAAAAGAAAAGTGTTCGATAGATGATACGCCGAACACGTCTCCCAATGGACTGGGAACAAGCAACAGTGAGTACCTGCTACGATGCCTCTATTTATAACATTTTGTCCGCTTCAGGTGTATCGCACGGACCAATGAGAAGCCAGCTCGTCATACTCAATTCTGATTGGCCATGGAAAATAGACCATGCCAGACACTATTTAAGGAGATGCTTTCTCCTCGGCGGTTCATAGCGACGGACGCATTCTTATGAATATGGATGGACTCCAGATGCAGGCGAGTGAAGTAACCCCGGACAGAAGATAACACGCGGGCTTCATCAAACATCACCCGGTGATCGTCGTGGGACAGAGCGTGTTCAGCAACTGCGGACTTCTCCGGCTGGCCCAGGCGGCAGTATCTCCGATACTTCACTCGCCTGCATCTGGAGTCCATCCATATTCATAAGAATGCGTCCGTCGCTATGAACCGCCGAGGAGAAAGCATCTCCTTAAATAGTGTCTGGCATGGTCTATTTTCCATGGCCAATCAGAATTGAGTATGACGAGCTGGCTTCTCATTGGTCCGTGCGATACACCTGAAGCGGACAAAATGTTATAAATAGAGGCATCGTAGCAGGTACTCACTGTTGCTTGTTCCCAGTCCATTGGGAGACGTGTTCGGCGTATCATCTATCGAACACTTTTCTTTTGCTACTGAAGATGGCCACCGGTGGTGCGGCCGAAACGTTTAGCAGAAACTTAAGCAATCGACCACGGCCTTTCAGCCCGGAAGTTTTAGTAAATAATCATAATGACACCGGCCGTGAAAGCCTACGCACTAACATTTTGATTTGTTTAGTGTTTATAAGAAACAGTACACTTACTCTATATACCAAATGTCAACTCCTCGTTTCATTCTACTCAGCAGTAATGAATTTTTAAATAAAAACAAAGACATACAGATGGAAAAAAAACTTTATGAAATATGTGTATTGGACACTTTACTTTCAGTTTAGAATCATTTCCCAAAGTATGGTACCGTACTATCTTTTGCAAACACTCCATAAATGTTAAAATAGTTTTTATATTAATAAGTTTTGCTCGTGTTATAAATCAATTACTTGTATATCACAAAAAAAACCCTATCCCCAAAATAAAATTCTATATATACCTCTGTTGCATGTGCAGCCATACAATATTTCAAAAAAAAAAAAAAAAAAAAAAAAAAAAAAAAAAAAAAAAAAAAAAAAACGGAGAAGTTTGTTACCTCTAATAAAACCAGACTTTGAGGTTAAATATGTCTCCTCTTTTATGTTAGTTAGTACTGATAAGAATAACAACAGTATAATAGATGACTATAATCTGAAGATTTGTTAACAAATTTTAGGCTGTAGGTTCAACAAAGGCAATGGCTGACCGTCTCTGCATTGCTTCCAAGTACAAAGTGAAAGTTAACATATCTGCAGAGCAAGTAGTTAGCTGCTGCAGAACTTGTGGGAATGGGTGCCTCGGAGGAGATCCTTATCTAGCATGGAGTTTCTTTATAAAGCCTGGAATTGTCACTGGCGGGGATTATAGATCACACGATGTAAGTATTTACCATTAACATTTAAACTAGCATGCTTCCTGAGCTGCAGAACTCCCCCACTGTTCTGAACAAAGTATATTTATTATTATATAAGTATTGAATAATTTTTCAAATATCAGAAAAATGATAAAAATCCCAGTTACATGACTATTTCTTTTGCTAAAGTAACAATTGTAAAGCAGACATCATACAATAAGCACTTGCGTATTTGCGTTAAGTACACTTTAGTCTGATGCTTGTTTGGATTTTTTTTTTTAAATTGTTGATCCCTTTTTTGGACCCTGGCATTCAAATTTCAAAATTAAAATTTCTAAAACTGCACACTGTATTCAGCTTTTGGACAAAATTCTCTATCATTTGATATCTCGCATCAAACTTGGAGGTTCTATAAAAATTTCAACTGATTTTTGAATCCTAACATCCAAAAAATTTCAAAAATAAACACTACATTCAGATTCAATCATGTAGGGTTGCATGCAATACCTGAGTCTTTCACAGCAGCTCTGAAGAAGATTCCCGGTGGCTGGGATCGAAACGTTAGCCGACTAATGTCGCACTATGTCAGCAACCGACCACAGCCTAACAGCCTGGATTTACAACAATTTAATAATTATGACTACATTTACACTTTGGTTTAAATTCCCTTTAATTTGGTACACCACATGCAGCACTTATTCGATTTTTTTTCATAATTTTGTTTCTTGTCCCCTCACATTTTTCCCACCTACCACCTGTTCTTTTTTTTTAGGGGGGAAGATCAATCTTAAAAACAATAGTGTTCTATAGCATTAAAGTTTGGACATGCATGCCAAGCTGAATGTCCAGAAGTTATTCTGAAACAAAATTAGACATATCGGTAGACAGACAGACGAATGGTAAAGGGTTCAGTTAAAATTGAGAACTTGCCTATAATTTCTAATAAGTAATATACAAAGACAAGCCCTGACTTGTAAGACAGAGGCAAAGGAAGAGACCAAGAGGGAGAGGGGAGACAGGTAGACAGAAAACAGAGAGAAATATCGTGTAATGTGATTTGTAACAAACATCACTATAACATAAAGTTTGCCCATGAGAATTGTAACTTGCTTCCACTAGTTTTAGTTAAACACAGTAGAAACTAAACACTTAGTACTTGATAGTGGCCAGTGTATCAAATGATGCATGGACTATAAGTATTTGGGATCAAAAATTACACAAAATGGGACACTGGGTGAATCAATTCAAAATTGGAATGTGCAAGGAAGAAAGCTATTGCACATTAAACAGTGTATTATGGGATAAACACATTAGCACGGAGAATACAAAGTGGATATACAATACTATTGTCAAGAGTATAGAATTTTTAGCTCAGAAGTATGGTTACTTAAAGGTAAAGCAAAAAAAAATGTTGAAGGCAACTTATGGAGGAGAGCAGCAAGCAGATCAAGAATGGAAAGAATAATGAATGGTAGAGCAAGAGACAATATAGAGATAACGTTACAATGGTAGACCATATCAGAGGTAAATAATTAATATGATTCAGTTATGTTTGCAGAATTCCAGAAGAAAGACTACTGAAACAGAGTTTGTAATGGAAGCTAGCAGCACAGATGGCCCAGAAAGAACTGGCAGAGTGTGGAGTAGATGAAAATGAAGAGATGAGATAGTACAAGTTACAAAAAGGACACGTGGAACGATAGAGATGGTGACGACTGGGTGTTGGAAGACGTGGAACTTTATAAGCCAATGTAAAGAAGAAAAAACTCAAATATCTATCAGAGGTCAGGACAAGGCTATGATGGATATGAGAACTGATGGCAGTGACATAATGACA
Organism: Magicicada septendecula; assembly: GCA_034769895.1. NCBI lineage: Eukaryota > Metazoa > Arthropoda > Insecta > Hemiptera > Cicadidae > Magicicada > Magicicada septendecula. The sequence continues at coordinate 54,652,900 of CM068375.1, read as the reverse complement.
ACTTTCATAATGGGAATGCCAAGACTTTGAGAAGGCAGAATATTAAAGCAAAGGAAACTTCAAATCCACATAGTAAGTAGGCCTACACAAACATTTAGACATCTGTATACCTCTTCTTAAACTAGAATAATCTGTGTATTCTAGTTTATTCTTAATTTACTGTATGTATTCTGACTAGAATAATTTATAATTGAACTAGCTAAACCCGGCCACGCTTTGCTGTGGCTCAGTCTGATATGAAATGAATGGGAAAGTAAATAAAAGTATTCTAGCGAACATAGATTCACCGAGAAAACACATCATTCAATTCAATACCCTGCCTTGCGTTGGCTGTGGCTACGCTGTGGAATAAAAGGAAAGGAAGAAAAAAGATGTTTTTCACAGAAAATCATTTTTTATTGTAAAGCTAGTGGATTGACTACATTTTTTGTTTGTCCGTTTTCTGCATAAACATAAAGATCAGACGGTTTACCGACTCTGGAGCATGCGACGTATAATTGCCCATGAGAGAAACAATCGTTTTCTAAATTGAAACCGCACACTTGCAAAGATTGCCCTTGCGCTTTATTGATAGTCATAGCGAACGCAAGGTGTATTGGAAATTGAAGTCGTTTGAACTCGAAGGCCATGTCGGTCGGAATGAGTGGTACTCGTGTAAGTAGTACGTCTTCACCTTTATGAGGTCCAATCAGAATTGTTGCTTCAATTAGATTGTTCATCAATTTGTTAACTCCTAATCATGTGCCATTGCATAACTTTGGCTGATTGATGTTTCAGAGTAATATAATTGGCACTCCAATTTTCAAATTCAGAATATGTGACGGTAATCCGGGAACATCGAAAGAATTAAGAAATTCCGTTGGAAAATTCACTACTTCACTTTGGTTCATCACGGAGCCAATGGATTTGTATGTCACTGTTTCACCTCCGATTCTGTTTAGAATGATGTTGTTCATATCGTGTACGTCGACATTTTTAGCAGCTAGAAGGGCTCTTCCGCACAACCATGCGTGATTTCGATAATTTGTTTCGATGCTTTGGAAAACCTTGTCTACTAATTCTTCTTTTGAATTCACGATGTTGCAGAAATTAGATGGGAAGGTGATTTTTCCTGTTTCTGGATTTGTAGGTACAGTGCCGTTACCGACCTCGAGTAATTGTCTTGAAAATATGTCAGCTGTTGGATCGGTTTAAAGCTGAACTCTCATATTTGTTGTTAAATGCATTTTTTTGACTGTGCTCCAAAAAGTTGAATATTTCAAGCAGGCATGCAATTCATCAGCTGGTGTTGAGCGAGGTATAACTGGAAGCGTTTGCCTGAAGTCACTGGATAGTAACACCAATGCTCCACCAAATGGAACCTGATTATTTTGCAAGTCTTTCAATATTTGGTCTAATGCTTCTGATGACTTCTTGTGAGCCATTGTACACTCATCCCATACAATGATTTTGCACGCCTGAAGAACCTTTCCCATTCCAGTTGATGTTTTTGAAATGTTACATGTTGGGTTTTCTGTGAAGTGCATGTTTAGTGACAGTTTAAGAGCTGAATGCGCTGTTCTCCCTCCTTCCATCAACGTGGCGGCAATGCCTGAAGAAGCAAGAGCTAACGCAATATGGCCGTTTGAACGGATTTTAGCCAGGATCAAGGAAATTAAGAACGTTTTTCCAGTTCCACCTGAAGCGTCCAAAAAGTACAATCCACCGGATTGGTTGGCCACAGCTTGTATGATGGTATCAAATGCTATCTTCTGTTCTGGAAGGAGTTTCGGTGTATTTTCTTGGACGAACAGCTGTAAGTCATTTCTGTTGTATGATTGCTCTCTGAGCAGTTCTCTGTCGAATGTTGCATTGATGGACCGATTTGGTGCTGTCATTCCCAATTGTGCCAACAACTTGCCGCACATTGCAAGACAAAGATCCTCAATGAAGATTAGTGCTTCATTGTATATTTCTTCTGTGAAATCCAAGCCATTGTGTTTCTTGACGCATTCTGTGCAGAATATCTTCGGCCATGTTGTCTTTGTATTTCTCCCACAATTGTACTGGTTGTGACGGGGAACATGTAGATAAAATAATTGCGAAATATTTGAAATGGATTAGAACTGGCGGATGAATCTTCAATTGACTTGTCCCAATGATCATCGTTTTCCAGCAAATGAAGTGCCTCGCACGCACTCCGATACGTATTATGTACTATTCCATCCACTGTTCGTAAATGTATAAATGATGTTGGACCACGAACGGTAATCAGAAGCAACCATAAATAAAAGCATTCAGCGTTGTTCGGATGTACAGTGTATATTCTTTCTAAAGCATTTGATGAAAATATTCCAGGTTGTCCAACTACTGCTTTGCCTCTCTTCCTTCCTTCAAAATTCTTTCGTGTTGCGTTCCAAGTGTAATAAGTTGGAATGTCTGCATACATCAAAGTTCTTGCAAAATCATCTGCTTGACATAATAGAAAAAACGCTGTTAATGTTGTGTTCGGTGGATTTGTTGCTCTGTCCTGTATGTTTTGTTCCATGAAATACACTCTTTGTCCATTTTCAAGATGGACAGCAAGACGAACAACAGTTGGATCCCTCTCGTGGATTGGAAATCCTAAAATACGCCACACAGCTTCATTGCTGCTGATATATATGCCGATTTGATATTGAGAGATTTCATCTAAATTACTTCTTGTTGAAACTCCAAACACGGCCATATCGCTGCCTTTGTTGACGTATTTACAAATGTATTTTATGGATTTCACAGAATTGCAATACTCAACGTTGATATGTGCTTTGAAAGTTTTCGATAAAAGTGGTGAATATGGAACAACCCAACGATTATCGACTTCAATGTCATTTCCTCTCACTTTCAAAGTAATTGCATTTCCATTGCCTTCTGTACTTCTTCATCGATATAGTGGATAACCATCATTGCCAGTAATTGTGTCTTTTAACAACTCTCGAGGATACCGTTTAGAGCATTTTCCATCGATCATACACGGTGAATTTGTATTGATTGCTCCACATGGTCCGTGTATCCTGTTCTTGGTCACAACTTCAAACAACTCATTATCAATTGTGGGATCTGGTATTTCGGCAGATATTACTTTATCGATTTTATTTGGCATTATCTTCACAGCAAGTCATATTAGAATGTGCACATGTGGCAATCCTCTTTTTTGCACTCCACAGAGTACATCCAACATTGTGTTTCTCCGAAAACGTGTAGTGAAGTGATGAAATCAATTAATGTCTTTAGCTTTTGTTTGAAAATGCGTGCTGTTATGTCGTGGCGATCAGTAGGAGTTTGTCCTGGAAGTAGTAACCCTTTTATTTCATCCCATGCTGGATTACATGTAAATGTTATGAAAAGATCAGGACGACCATATTTCCACACATACATAATAGCGTCCTGCGCATATTCGTGCATACGTCGCGGACTACCAGTATATGTGGCAGGCAATATGGTGATCTTTCCTATGTTGCTTATATCACCATCATTACTTATCGCGTCTCTCAAATGTATATATTTTTCCGATCTCAGTTTCTTTTGATTGAGCCTAATGAATAGTAGTCATTCCGACTCTTTTTCGCGTACATATCGACGATGTACTGATGGAAGAGCTGACGGCATTTCAGAATATGGTTATCTTCATTTTCACGTACCATAATCCGATAGGAATAATAAGTCATTGAACTAACTTTTTTGCCTGTGTGTTCACCTGTGACTGTGCTTATCATTTTGATGTTGAAATGATAACCATCTTGACCGTCTGGAAACATAATTGGATATTGCAATGGATCGTAGCATCTATGAGTGTCAGCAATTCTTTGTAGTTGCTCATTTCTGCGCTGCAAAACGATATCGCGAGGATGAAATTCTTCTCCAACCATGACAATTGCTACCTCATCAATTGTTGGCGCGTTATATCGTCTGACATGCTCACTGGCTGGTGTTTGATCAGCACGAATAACAATTCTATGGCTGTCTGATGGCATGAGATCAATCGCATTTTTGAATATCCGAATTAAATTATTGTTGTCATTTAACATTTTTTGCAACGACTCAACAATATGCCTTCTGATTCCAGTAGAGATTTGGCAGCGTGCATTCAATTGGTCATTTTCATCTCCGATGAAGTAGATTTGGAGAAATTTATGGTTATTGCTGGGAAAAGGAAGCAAAGAGCCAGCTCTGTGGTAAATTTGTCCCTGAATTTTAAATGTCGGCATAAAATGCTCCGCTATAACGTTAGCGCCGAATGAAGTCATCTGAAAACAGGAATTGTAATGTCTGATGTTTTTGAGGAAATGTTTTGAATCATCAGTAATTCCATTTAACAAACTTTTCAGTGGTTCTTTTGGCTGCTCAAGTTCAGGTAGCTTCACTTTTCCGCTCACGCAGCACATTCCCGGGGTTTCTCCTTTAAATTTCATTGCTGTGCAGTGCGCACAAACTTTGTCCATTTTTCCGATTTGAACGAATTTACATGAGGTATTGTATTGAATATCCAGTTCGTATGAAAAAGCAATTCGGTGATATGAAGCTTGATCATTCAGATATGATATTCAAATACTGCATACGTCTTCGCTGTTGATCTAATTGTTCTTGGCGTTGTTGAGACGATTGTGCTGCTCTTGTTCTTCTCGATTCAACTCGTAAGACTTCAAGTCTTTCTTCCTGCTGATCTGCCAATTCTTCTGCTCGCCTTTGAGAAGTTCTGACTCTAACACGTTCATTATCGTCTAAACGTTCTTGATCAGTGCGGTTTGATCTCCTTTGACGTTCTGTGATTGCGTGTCGAGAACGGCGGCCTATGTTCGAACGTGGGCGAGGCATTACAGATGATTAATGAATGTGTTACTATGACTTAAGACTAAAGGCTGCCGTACTATGACTAAGACTCTTTTATTATGACTTAAGGATATGAAGCTTGATCATTCAGATAGTGCAACTGTATACGTCTTAGCTGTTGATCTAATTGTTCTTGGCGTTGTTGAGACGATTGTGCTGCTCTTCTTCTTCTCGATTCAACTCGTACTATAGCTGGCGAAAACACAGACGACGATCAACTGGAAAACAACGAAAGAAATGAATTGAATTGAATGCAACAATCAAAATCAAAGTAACTCACATTTTGATTTTCGAAAACAGATAATTAAATCATTTCCAAAACAAAACAAATGAATTGAATTGAATACAACATTCGGTATCAAATTAACTCACATTTCGTTTTTCGAAAACAGATAATCAAATCACTTCCCAGATAATCAAATCACTTACGATTGATTATGCACATCAATGTGAACGAAAACAACTTTTCTCTTCTTCTTCAACTCGTAAAACGCGTACTATGGCCCAGGAAAACACAGACGACGATCAACTGGAAAGAAACGAAAGAAATGAATTCGATTTTCGAAAACACGCGCGTATTCGAATGCAACGTTCTGTCAAAATTTCATTTGACTATAAAAACACGCGCGTATTCGAATGCAACGTTGTGTCAAAATTTCAAGTCAATCGACCGACTACTTTTCGAGTTTTGCAAGCACAAACATACGCAGGCTGAATTTTTATATATAAAGATGGAGAACTTAAAAGAAGATTAATTTGGTTTTTTGAGAATATGAGAAAGCATATTGTCACATTCGTGAAGAAATCATGATAGCCTCCTTTGTTGACATCGAAAAGGCATCAGACAACATCAACTGGAATATAATGTTCAAAGTCCTCAGAGATGTAAAGGTAGATTATAGGTATAGAAGAATTAGCCTGCAACACTACAAGAACCAAAGAGTTCTCATAGGGCAGGATGGACTCAAAACAAAGACAGAAAAAGGCGTTAGTCAAGGCCGTGTGTTATCCCCACTACTGTTCATCTTGTATGTAGAGTACATGATATGGAACCAGGAAAAATTAAATAATTAATGGTACATACTATAAAACCATCAGTTTGTAAACGACATTGTACTTTTAGGAAACAAAGAGGAAAAACTACATAACACACTTCACCAAATGAACAAGATCCTAAAAGATAAATGTGACATCATATAATAACACAATAAAAATCATGAAATTTTCCAGAAAGGAAATCAGATGGCTGAGGTGTCTTTGGCTGGTAGGAAGCTAGTGGAAGTTGATACCCTTAAATATCTTGGGAGCTGCATTACATCAGATGGGAGGTACAACGGTGATGTAAGAAGTGGAACTGCACAACTAAGAGCAGCATTTTTCAAGAAAAGATTTCTTCAGGCATCCAGCTGGTTCATCCTGCAATTTCACAATGCACTTGAATTCACTGGAAGGCTATATTTCTCATATCTTCTGAGCTGGATAAGCAATATCATTCGTATTTCTGTTATGCAAAACACACAGTGGTTTGGGTTGGGTCATTTCAGGGATAATCTCTTTTAAAGGAGATAGTCTCGTATGAAGAAATGTTAGAAACCTATGTTCACTAACACAGAATCTGAAAATCAAAAAAGAAAAGCAAACAGTGGTACTATAGCTCCTCACCAAAACCAACAAATAAATTAACACATAACCATTCCTTGGAATGGTTATGCTAACTCTCTTCTGAGCACTCGTGTTTTGTTGCAACATGACAATGCTAGTGTTTGTTCAACACATGCAACTATCCAAGATCTGAACTTTGAGTGTCTACCATAGCCACCATATTCTGAATACGTTGCACCCTTGCACCTATGTCTTCTGCTACTGCTTCTGTTTTTTTCTTGTTACAGACGTCTTCTTAGTTGACACAATAAATCCCTCAGATTTATAACTTTTTCAAGTTATAATAAGCTTTTTATACTTCTCCCCTATTTCTCTACTGAGTGTCCTTCTGTCCTAGTGGTGGATCGGCAGGGTACAGTAGTGCAAAGAAAACATAAGTTATAAAAAAATATCGTTATGGAGAACCATACATGACTTCCATATTCTAAGATTTATATTTAAAATCATTTTTGAAATGAAATATTACCATAGAAACTACTTCTTTCTACTTACTCCTTCAGCCTTAACCACAGTACTGTGGTCACTAACGTATACCACCTCACGTTATCGCACTCGATTTTCACTGATGATGGAAGTCGATGGCATTGCCGAAACATCTGGTTTTGTAGAAAACATTGGACTACGGCCAAATATCCCGGGAAGGAATTTTAACAAACACTACTTCTTTGTTGCCGATAACGTTGTACACATATATATAAAAAATATGAATAAAATTAATGGCTTGTATAAGTTAATGATTGATCTCCATTAAGTAGTGCTCAAGTTTCCAAAGTTTTAATATTATGATGTCCGTAATTAAAACATCAGAGCAGGTTTAGTGTGTATGAGGGTACACCGTGGGCAAAAATTTTCAACATTTCCTATTGAGCGTTGCTTAGAGTAAAGCTACGAATCTACAGTGTACGTTTCACAGAATAAACACGCGGAAAAGAAAGAGCGCTCCGAAGTCACTCATGGACCCTCAGCATCTTGCAGAGGGTTTATTCCCTAAAGACGAAAAGTCTGTCTATGAATCGTTCCTCTGTAAACACGTGCAGTTACACTGCCCAGCAATCCACAGGAAGCAAATCGCTATCCACACTGGACACTTTTTCGGCTTGCACGCGTTATGTTTGTATGGGTTTCAGCACTTTCCATTTAAAAAGCGTGCAAATGTAAGAAAATAAACATGAATGAGGCCAGAAATAACGCGAATTGTGTGTGTGTGTGTGTGTGTTCCCTGCCTTTTTATTGCGGTAGTCATAATAATAAAATGGAAACGTAAACATTACATAACTGAGATATGCTTGCCTGCCACGAACAATAAATTTTCTCTCATACATGATTTACATTAAAATAAAAAAATTATAATTTTATTGCCTGGCAACAAAATTATTTCATTTTTAACAATTACCATTGTTTGAAAAAGTTTAAATGAATTTTCAAGTACTTTACTCTTGTTAAAACGTAAAAGGTTACAGGTAAACTACCCCTTCCCCTTAACCGATCTTCACCAAATTCAAAAGGCCTTGAGTTCTCTACAATTCAGTGACGTATGCAAAAAATTATTTGATTCTGTTTGAATATGCGGCAGTTATCGTTCGTCATAGAAAAAATTACCCTTGTTAAAACGTAAAATGTTGCTGGTAAACTACCCCTTTCCCTTAACCGATCTTCACCAAAAACAATAGGTCTTGAAAACTCTACAATTCAGAGTTGCATGCAAAAAATTATTTGATTCTGTTTGAATTTGCGGCTGTTATCGTTTGCCATATAAAATACCCTTGTTAAAACATAAAACGTTGCAGGTAAACTACCCCTTTCCCTTAACCGATCTTCACCAAAGACAATAGGTCTTGAGAACTCTACAGTTTAGGGGTGTATGCAAAAAATTATTTGATTCTGTTTGAATTTGCGGCAGTTATCGTTTGCCATAGGAAAAAAATCTACAGACACACAGACAGACACTTTTCGAAAAACGACTTTTTTTCATATTTTGAGTGTAGTACAATCAGAATCTGCAATAATCTCGAACACGATTTTTTTTGCCATCACCATACTTCCATTTCCTTAAGGAATATGGAAGTAAAATCCCTTGATAAAAAAACGCTGCAGGTAAACTACCCCTTTCCCTTAACCGATCTTCTCCTAAAACAATAGGTCTTGAGTACTCTACAAATCAGGGCTGTATGCAAAAAATTATTTGATTCTGTTTGAATTTGCGGCTGTTATCGTTTGCCATAGAAAATACCCTTGTTAAAACATAAAACGTAGCAGGTAAACTACCCCTTTCCCTTAACCGATCTTCACCAAAAACAATAGGTCTTGAGAACTCTACAATTCAGGGCTGTATGCAAAACATTATTTGATTCTGTTTGAATTTGCGGCTGTTATCGTTTGTCAAAACAAAAACAAAAAATTACCCTTGATAAAAAAAACCGTTGCACGTAAAGTACCCCTTTCCCTCAACCGATCTTCACCGAAAACAATAGGTCGTGAGTACTATACAAATCAGGGCTGTATGCAAAAAATTATTTGATTCTGTTTGAATTTACGGCTGTTATCATTTGCCATAGAAAAAAAATCTATAGACACACAGACACATAGATAGAAAGACAGACACACACACAGACACTTTTCGAAAAACAACTTTTTTTCATGTTTTGAGTGTAGTACAATCAGAATCTGCAATAATCTCGAACACAATTTTTTTTGCCATCACCATACTTCCATTTCCTTAAGGAACATGGAAGTAATATTATTATTAGGACTTTTCCACAACCATAGGTTGTTTCTCTTACAGTGAATGGGTTGCTGGGAAAAAGCATCAGGCGGCATAGCATTTTCATCTGCTACAAAAATGACATAAAACTTTCTATTGTCTTTATGGTACTTGAAGAAATTGTCATAAATCCTGTACTTGTTTGCTGTGATGTGTTGGGATGTCTGTGAATACTAACCCTCCTTCATGTGTTTGGTTCACCAAAGAGTGTGCTACAAGGTATGTCAAGTCTGACAAAGAGGTTACGCAAGCAGTGCATAAGTAGTTACAATCACAACCCACAAAATTTTGTTTCTAGATGTATCCATTCATTTTCAAATAACTGGAATATTTGTATACTACCTCATGGAGACTATGTTGAAAAATGATGTAAATGAATTGTTTTAATTGTTTTGTTGGTTCATTCTCTTCATTCACGCACTTAATATTAGTGTTAAATTGTAACTTTACTTGTGAACACTTACGTTTCTTAATGTCCTCGTACGTTTCAGTGTGCTGTTCACCTTCTTCAGCGAGGTTTAGCCTAAATACAGAATATCTTAAAACAGTTGTAATGGATTTTTTCAGGTTGGTGGTATGTGTGGAGGGGTTTGCTACCCACCGAATTTACCCAGGCTAGCTAGTGGAGAAGGGGTGGGGTTCCTTGATAGATATTAACACCACCTATGTCAGTATCAAGAAGTGTGAGGGGTAACCAGAAATCACATTCACTATCAATCAAAATCAATAACAATCATTTGTTTTTATCACTATTTTTTACATAACAAACATTATAATAATTTGTATATTTAACTGTTCAAAATATTTATTTCCTTAGGGTTGCCAACCATATCTAATTAAACCATGTGGCAGTGATCCTTCTGAAGGCTTGCCACCTTGCCCTGCAGATCCACCAAAAACACCAGCATGTCGTAAGAGATGTTACAACCCTAAATACAAAATCAGATTCGTAAAAGACAGACACCATGGTAAGAATTAAAGTGCAGTTATTATGTTCAGTAAATCGTTAGTTTTATTATTATGATAAGAATTTAACCTCATCTATTTATTAACATAATAAAAACATTAAATGTTATTAAACAGTACACACAATTTTTCTGGTATGTTGTGAATCAGTGACATAACTACAGATGGGACCAGGGGATCAATCCCCACCCCCTGAGCTATTAAACATTCAGCATAATTCAAAGATCATTTAAAGTAGACCTATTTCTAAGCCACTTCCAAGGCTTAAAAATAAGCCTTACAAATAATTTTAGAAACTAAAAGAATTTCAATATTTGCAAATTAATAAAATTAAACACAAACAGAATTATCACTGTTGCACACCACTACAGAAAAATTATTCTGATTAGCGCTTTCAAGCTTCTCAGCTCATCATCAGATTGGAAATAACTACAAGAAGATAAAACCAAACTCTTTACACCCCCCCACTTCCCCCCCACAAACAAGCTATAATTCAAATGTCCCTTCTCAACCTCCAAGCCATGTCACACCTATCTGTACAGTTACACATTTTTCTAGCGCATTCCTTGTGTGTGTGTGTGTGTGTGTGTGTGTGTGTGTGTGTGTGTGTGTGTGTGTGTGTGTGTGTGTGTGTGTGTGTGTGTGTGTGTGTGTGTGTGTGTGTGTGTGTGTGTGTGTGTGTGTGTGTGTGTGTGTGTGTGTGTGTGTGTGTGTGCATTCTTTTTAAAATCTAACATTGTAAAGCCTTTCTCATTCACACTTGTGAATGGAGGTAAGAAAATAAATTACTTAGATTTAAACATAGAAATTAAAAATAATGAAAAAGTACAGTATGGGATATTTAGGAAAGAATTGTATTCTGATATAATTATACCAAGAGGGTCTTACCGCCCTTATAGATATAAAATGGCGGCAATCAATTCATTTTGTTATAGAGCTCAGAAGCGTTTGAAAGAGACAGAAACAAAAGATAGGGAGTTAAAAATTATAAAGGGAATTGTAAGGAATAATTACTACAACACCAACATAGTGGATAAAGTTATGAAAAGTATTAACATACAAAAAGCTAAACATACATACGAGAAAAATTATAAAATGTTTTAATAAATATGGAGAAGATATAGCTATTAAAAATTGTGAAACGGTATTTGATAAGATAAGGAATAAAAATATAGAAAAAATCCCAGTATTACAGAGAAGCGGAATTTATAAATTAAAATGTAAAGACTGCAACAAAGTGTACCTAGGTGAGACAGGGCGGAAATTCATATGCAGGTTGTCTGACCACAAACGTGGAGAAGGTAATAGAACAATGAATTCATTATATGCAAGACATTTCATAGAAGAGAACCATAAGTTTGTTAATCCTTTGGTAGACTATGAAATTTTTAAAGTAGTAAATAACACAGTTGAAAGGAAGCTTAGGGAGGAGTTAGAAATATTGAAAGAAAGAGAAAAAGGGTTAGACAATTTAATGAATACAAAAACTAAATTTGATAATGAAGAAATATTTTATAATATAATTAAAAAGTAAAAGATAGAGGATGGATAGATAACTTAATTCTTAATGCAATTAAGAATTAAATTTCATAGGCCTATATGGATGTTTTTGAAATAAAGGTGAGTGACTGAGCCCACAAGTGTGAATGAGAAAGGCTTTACAATATTAGGTTTTAAAAATAATGTACACACACACACACAACACATAAACACAAGGAATGTGCTAGAAAAATATGTAACTGTACAGACGGGGGTGACAGAGCTCGGAGGTTGGGAAGGGACATTTGAATTATAGCTTGTTTGCGGGGGTGTGTGTGGTCAGTGCGAAGGGTGGGGGTGTGAAGAGTTTGGTATTATCCTCTTCTTGTTATTTCCGATCTGATGATGAGCTGAGAAGCTTGAAAGCGCTAATCGGAATAATTTATCTATAGTGGTGTGCAACAGTGATTATTCTGTTTGTGATTATAATCACTAACACAACTTTCAACTTTCTTAATTAAACTTCTAATAAAATTAAGTTTTTTTCTTAATAATGATAATCACATAACATTTGATAAATACTGTACATGTTTCTAGCATTAAGAAAAAAAACTTATGCAAGCCTCAGAAAACAAAGGCAGAGCCTATTGATTTACCTTTATCTTTTCACCCTGACACACTTCCCTTATAGGGCTGTCTGTATCATGACTCCTCTGGTCTAATAGCTCTATGGTTTGAACCATTGTATTTGCACAGGTAAACTAGCAGTTTCTTGATTTCAATTTTGAAAAATGAGAATATATTCTTGCTGGATTATACATAAAAATTAATGTACAGTAGAACTCCATTTACCCGAACTAACGAGTCCCAGATGTAATTCAGATATGCAGAAATTCGGATAATTGGGACAAACATAAGAAAAAGGTTATGTTATGAAAGAAAACACGAAAATTCCTAAAAAATCACTTTTGTTTATTTTTATTATATGAGTACAGTATCTGAATAAAAACCAGGTCAAACGTGTTTTGCAAAAAAAATTCACTTTAACTACAAAAAAATTAAAAATTTACTCACACAATTATAACTTTCAAGTTGAACGTGTCAAACAAAGTTAATTCTTTTGACGTAGAAACTTATTTGCGTGCAGCCAGGTCCTGCAAACGTTCGACGGCAAGAAGTGGTTGCATTCAGGCTGCCATTCCATCCACTTTAAGGCAGTGTCAAAACAAACAAATGCCTCACTCGCCGTAAGATTCCTTTTCCGGTTCAACGTAAGCAACGTTGTCATCATCTTTGGCCACCTGCTGAGATTCATTGTTTACATTTTGGATAATTTCTTCATCGTCCAAAAATTGATATCCACGGTCCGGTGAATCGCACTGCAATCACTCATTTATGGCGTCCATGTCACACTTGAAACAGCCAGGAATTTGTACAATGATTTTCTGGATGTCTTCAGTTGATACAGCTTAGTTTTCTTCGACACTTTTTTTGTTCTTTTTTCCTTTTCCTTCTTGTTTATTGATTGTTTTCTTCTTTGTCTTCATGAGTTTGTTGTTTTGTTGAAATTCAATTAATTTTATTCTATGCCATTTTCTAATACCAATTCGGATAATTGGCGATTCGGATAACTGGAGTTCGGTTAAATGGAGTTCTACTGTACTTTAACTCAAACTATAGGTTGTCTTGGGACAACGTCCTGCAAAGATGTAATAAAACTGGGTTTTTCCAAAATATCTTTAGAAAGTCTCATTTTCATAAGATATATTAAGAACACAAATTTATAATTAAAGTGATTTATTACCTTTAATTTGAATAACAGTTAAAGAGTATAGAATATTTTGAAATCAGGGCTTTTTCATATTTTTCAATCCTTATATTTCACATTGGTTTACTCAAAAACTTGAGGCACAAAGATTTTTTTTAAAATATGTTTATAAAATAATATGCTAAAGATCCTAAATTTACTATTTATCCTGATTATAATGGAGAGTCTAACCTTCAAACTAGTCTCATTCCCTCCCAGGAGCAGCTCCTAGTTGCACTACCACTACTGTGGGGATATAAAAGTACATTTCCCTCACACACATGCGCGCACACACACACACACACATTACAGCTGACTGCATAAATATTTCAATACTGCATCTACTACATGTTTGCTAATAATATTCTTTTCTTTGACATAGGTAACTCTGCATACTTTCTAACCAACGTTACTGCCATGCAAATCGACGTGATGACAAATGGTCCAATAGTAGCTGGTTATACTGTTTATTCCGACTTTTTTCATTACAAGTCAGGTAAGTATATCTGCCGAGTACAGTTCAGTATTAAATAAATATCTATCTCAGAAATATTAATGCCATAAAAATCATAGAAACATTATTATTATTAATAATAATTTTGGGCTGATTTCAGTCACTGGTGTTGACTGAAAAGATCTTTGAAAAGGTCATGTATAAGTATAAGTATAGAGGGACTATACCAGCTGATTTCTCCCCAGCAACATGGCTTCACAAATAAGTGTTCTGTAATTCCCAACTTGGCATCCTTTCTGTCTGTTACTGGTCCAGCAGTTAATAGTTAAGAGTCGTGGCAGGTAGACATAATGTATTTGGACTTCATAGAGGCATTTGATAAATTGCCACACCACATTTATCTGAATGAATCAATGAGTTTTGGCATTAGTCCCAAATAATTCAGTGGATCTTGGATCATAACAGAGGTGCTTTCTAGTAACATTTGTTGGGAATACATCTGATAGTTTTATAGCCACCTTAGGAGTTCCGCAGGACTCTATCTATCACCTTTTTTTTTGATTTTTAATAATGACATAACATCCATAGTGTTATGACATTACAGAACAATCTACATGTTTATCGAATGTTCCAGAGGAATCTAGCTGAATGTTGTGGCGTACGTGATTCTCAGCTCATTTGCTAGACTGTGCCATAATTGGCGTGGCTGCATGCACTGTGTCAAAGTCGCAATCAATTATGTCGTAGAGTAGAGCTAATATATAGTTTGTGGAATAATCTAGATTTTCGTCGATGTATAAATACAATTACTCAGGGACGCTCAGTTCAGTTTATTCTCGGGCGATTACAAGTGATTACTCTGTGCTTTCAAGTGGTTATTGTAGTGAAGTGTTGTGTTTAATAATCGGGCGGGACAATTGTAATAGAATTGTGTGTTATATTAGGTGACATTTTATTGCGTGTGAACAAATTTTATTTGATTTGTTGTAAGAGACTGTCTTGCTAATTACAGACTGTTTAATTGTGATAATTAAAGCTGGTGAGTAGTGACTTAATTGGTGTCTTGTATTTAGTTTTCCACTGTACCATACGACGATCAAGTAGACCACCGTAACAATACCAAATTGTGATATATAGGATTGGGATTGAATTACTGTCATTACGTTACTTAACATATTGCTCACCTGCATTTCCTTGCGGTAGGCTTTTCTTTTTTGGCTGTTATGAAGAATTGTCCAGGTTCCCACCTGTTTCTCATGTAGGCCTAGCCTGTTCCAAACGCATCTCCAGGTCGGCCTTAGTTCCTGTTGTGTGAAGCCCTTTTTTCTTCTAACTTTAACTTTTTCTTCTTCAGCTTGATGTTTGTCATGTTCTTAAAATGTAGGCTACTCTTCCCATGTTGTCATCTGCACTGCATAATTACTAAATTATAACGTAATTTGGTCACCAATTTATATTGTTTATTGAATTAGTCCTGTTACGGTTGCCAATTTTGTTGCCTTCTACGCAAATAATTTTCACAGATAAAAATATAACACAGACAGTACAAATTGCAATTCACAGCTGTGATATTGATTATTAACATAACCCATAATTTACACAAACATAACACCAAAATAACATTATACCAAAATATAATACACAAACATAATATTGATCCATAAATGCGGTATCAAACGCACGCAGCAACTCTGTAACTTAACTCACTAACTCTCAGAATCGAGACTGATCATCGACTCCATCTACTACTATCCTATATATAGTTGATAATGATGTCATTCACGAACATGCATCAGTCACTAGAACAGTCTTGGTTGTTTAAGGCGTATTAACTAGAACATTGCAGAACAAACTGCATGAATCACCAATTCCTGGTACAATTGATATAGAACATTCTAGCGTATTCTATAAGTAGTGTCTCTATAAATAGTGTGCATCAAAATACGTAAGTTATACATCAATTGTGAATAATGTAAATGCACGTGAATAACATCACCTACAAATAAATTCTCTATCCGGACTGCTTCCATTATAATATTTTGTCACTTCATGTTTCAATTCCTGGCATCTGGGTTCGTACTTAGAAGCTGTGAGTGGCAGTTGAAAGGCCCTGTTTGAAAGACCTAACAACAGGGTCTTTCAACCACCACTCACAGCTTCTGAGGATGATCCCAGATTTCAGGTATTGAAGTGTCAAGCGACAAAAAATTATAATGGAAGCAGTCCAAATAGAGAATTTACCTAAATATTAAGGAAATATGTGAAGCCTTGACAAGGCTTGAACAGGCTGATACAGCCTTGGCAAGGCTCGACAAGTCTCAAACAGGCTCGGCATATTTCCTTGCAAGTTTCCTTGAAACTGCCCATCCATTTACTAGTGAACTTTGCAGTGATCCAGTCGTTGTTTTCAATATGTCAAATAGCCTGTTTTGTTGTAATATTAGCAAAGTGTTCGAAAGAAAAAAGAAGACATAGGTTTTGGTCATGAAGTTGGTTTTTGCAAAGGAACTTATGCAGCCACGTAAATTTATTAGATGAACTCCAACTAAATGATGTGGACAGTTACCGAAATTACCTTCATATGGATGAAGCCAGTTACATAACGCTCCTGGAGAAAGTGCGGCCACTTTTAGAAAAACAAAACACTAAGTTTCAAAAAGCTATAAGTGTTCACAAAAAACTAAGTGCTGCACTACAATTTTTAGCAACAGGAAGAAGTTATGAAGGCTTAAAATTTTCTGGTGCTATATCACCAGTCTCTAGGCTGCATTATACTTGAGACTTGTCGAGCAATTTATCACCTATACCTACAAAACAAACTGTACAAGTTGTAAATAGCACAAGGGGGTGTGACCTTGACAAACCATCTGTAGTGTACAGCACATGCGCCAGAAAAAACTGACGTGACTTGCAGTAAAAACTTCCAAACAGTTTGAATGCCGCAAGGATCCTTGTCGCAAGCATTTTCTTGGCCTTGTCATGCCTTGTTCCGCCCATCCACTATAGAATCTGACAAGGATCCTTGTCGAGGCTTCTGAAGAAATTGGTCGAGACTTGACAAGGAAATTGTTCAAGATTTGCCAGTCAAGAAACTTCCAAGGAATGGGCCACAGAAACTGTATGTGGATGGGCCACTTAAGAAATCATCCATCACTTAGACATTTTAAATAACCTACGAACTTAACCTATGTATATTCTATGACAAATAGTTTTAGTAACAGCAATCACAGTATCATCTAATATACTATGTAGCATTCATAACATTACTTTGAATGTGGGTTGGGGATTCTCTTGTATACAACAAAACTGATACACGGTATGTACGGTATAAAGCAGAGTATTCAGTATAACTGATAAATGTTTGCAAAATTTTAATTGATGAGAAAAAGTACATATGGTGTATCAAATTAAAGACAATTTTACAAAAATCTGAATATAGTACTGAGTTTTGAAATTTCATAATTTTAGGATAACAGAGCTCAAAGAAAGGATGACAACCTTGTAAAAACAATTCCATTCCATATATTGTAAAAACAATACTAAAATTCCATACTTGGTATCTGATTAAAAGAAATGTAACACAAAGCTGAATACAGTGTTTGCTCTATTTTAATTTTAGTGGTACCATGGGCTAAAAATGGAAGTCATAACTTTAAAAAAAGCATAAAGTATGTGTGGGATGTCAAATTATATGTTAGATTTTATTCAAAATCCAAACTTAGTAAGCTTTAATAATTTGACAAAATTAATATCTCTCAATGCCCCTTGCAAATTTTGAAGTATTAAAAAATTTTGTGTGCTATGTTTTGGAAAACAAAACTTTACTTGTTATCAGTTACATATACTTGTGAAATATATTAGGTACAAGCCTATAAATACTTGAACATAAACATACATAATTTAAAAGCCAGGACTAAATTATTTGCCATTTAGGCATTATAGATTATAAATTTAACTAAAAAAAGAAACAATGCAGTAGTTTAGAATTTTTAGTGTTTATGGTATGATTGCCTGCTTTGGGAAATAATAAATATATTTCATTGAAAATTGTGACTTCTGCAGTTCAGGGAGCTTACTAGTATAAATAAAACTCATTGGAGAAAACACGGATAAGTAAAATTTCCAACTGCAGTTTTTGTAAACACTGGAAAAAATTATTTAAAGTATGCATAATTTAAATAAAATTACATTAAAATAATCTATTAATCTTTTTTTTTTTATCTCAGCTGTCACTCCATAATAAATTCCTGTTGTATAAGCAAGTGCTAAAGCCTATCTGGACCTATGGGATACAGCTCTGGGGCTGTGCACAGAAATCAAACATAAATATAATTAAAACATTTCAAAACAAGGTGCTTCGGTGCATTTTTAATGCACCATGGTATGTAAGAAACGACAACTTTCACAGGGATTTAAAAATTAAACTTATCATTGAGGAAATAAAAACCAGGCAGTGAAGCATGCGTAACTCGTCTTGCAGCATGTACACCCTGGGATACGGCGACTGCTGGATACAACTAATGCAGCTAGAAGGCTGAGACAAACTAAACCACTTGATCTGATAGATATTAGTTAAATGGGGAGATTATAGCCAATGGGTTATATCTCTTGATTAGTGTCTTTAATTATGAAATGTAAATTACTAGATGAGTAGTACTTAGTTGTAATAAAAATAAATAAATAAAATAAAATAAATTCTTTTTTTAGATAAAAATACTGAAACGACTTATGAATGGGGTTTTATTAGGCTTTGTAGTATCAATGAAACATCCCATCTGATATCATAAAGTGCTATTAATTCACACGTAACAACTCTGTGTGAGGCTCAAAAAACGTTGTATCACTAACAAAGAGCATCACATTGTCAAGTGTTTGATAGCACGAGACAGATACTTCTAAACTATGTCAAGTGTACTGTTCAAACAATTATTTGACATTATCTAATAAAAACCTGAATAGAGTGCAATTTTTCCTAATTCCTAAATAGAGGACCTATAATTGTGATTAAAACAGGTCTTGTCAACACATTTGACATTATTGTCTTTGTATTATGCTTGTAGTCTATTATGGTACTCATCTTCTTCATTACCTCCTGATGCTTAGTCTTACACTTGTTTTATTTTTTTCCTTCTTTAATTGGTTAGCTCTCTTTAATATCTACATGGACGACATATTTCGACAATGGACAGCTAAAGATGACTCGGGAAGGTCATGTCAGTAAAATATCATGTGAATGCATTGCTTTGTGCAGATGACAAGGTAATGATACAGAAAACAGAAGACCAGTTACAGCGGATGATATTTACGTTCAATAGCATCATACAAGACTATGGGCTACAGATCTCTGCTACAAAATCTAAAATGATGGCATTTCAGGGCATGTATCCTATAGGAACTGGGATAGTCGTGAATAACCAGATTTTGGATCAGATTAGTCATTTTAATTGCCTAGGTTGTAATATCTCATATAGAACTGATATTGATTGTGATAATAAGCTAACAAAATTTAGACGCATATGTGGAACGATTCATAGGTACCTGAAAATTAAAACATGGAAGGATACCCGAATGAAATTTTATAAAACTGTGGCTGTCCCCACTTTTCTGTATGCTAGTGAGCCATGGACTCTTGGTAAAAGGGACATGCAGAGGATTCAGGGAGCCAAAATGAAATTTCTAAGAGGGACGCAAGGTTGTTCTCTCTTGGATCGGAGAAGGAACAAGGATATTAGATGCGATTTAAACATTGTACCATTCCACCAGAAGACTGTAAACCATAGGAGATGGTGTGGACACCATGCCTGATATCCATCTACCTGTGGCTGCCTTAGGTTATCACCCTACTGGGACGAGAGATGATTGGAGATGGGTTCCAGAACAGGTCTAAGGCCTAGTCATTGGAGTGGTGGTGATGATGATGGTTAGCTCTCTTTATTCACCTTCTACTATGTGTTCGTTCCATTGACTTTAATTCCGTTTAATGAATCCATAAGGCTGAATATTTAAATACAACTATTTCATTAATGACTCGGAACACAAAGGCTGAATGTTTGTAAGCTTTTCCTAACAGTTTCATTTCATGACCTGTCCCAAAGGCTACACTCTTTCATCCTTGTTAAAAATTTCACTTTTTGAGCTTTTGTCTTCTTCGTGTTATTGTTGTTGTTGTATTGAAATATGGAAAGTTATTCCATTCTGCTCATGGTGTCCCTATAAAGTCCAGCTAGATAGGCCTCTTGTTGATACACAGTGTTGAGTCCAGTGCAGTGTAGGAGGTAGTCAGCATTCATGGTAGAATTTGAGGTATGTCAAGTGGTGAATTCGCTTATTCATGCAAGATGTGCTGCAAGACAGTCATGGCCGGTTGTTAATCTGACAACTCCCACAGCTTCCTTCCTTTGTTTTCCCTTATTGATTTTCCATTGTTCACAAACATTTTCCCATTTTTTCCTTTTGCCTGTTCTTCTGTTGCTTTCTTCTACAGATTTCATGGTACAACAAGTTGCTTGACAGAGTTCACTTCCAGAGGCTTCTACCCCATGAATGGGCTCAGTTCCCTTCTTGGCCAGCTTATCAGCTGTTCCATATCCCTCAACCTCTACATAGGCCAGGATCCACTGAAACATGATAGATTATGATTATCCAGATGAAATTAATGATTTTATAACATGCACCATTTATTCTTATCTACTTTATCCACTGTTGAATTTTTTGAAACTGCTTCAATGCGTGCTTTCTAGACAGTTTGAATATTAGTAGAGACAAGAACATAAGTGGAACCTAAGGTATTCAACAACTTAATTATAAGATATATCTGTTGACATCTCACAGTTATAGGGGCCATAAAGTACATATCCTTGTCATAAATAATCCAAACTGGTGAGGAAAGTTTTAGCATTACTAGGAGGAAAGTTTTGTTGGACTAGTGTGATAACACTGCAGTAGCCTTACACGTTCCATGAATCAAGTTTTTTGGTTCCGCTATACACCCATGGCTTTAATATTGAATTGTTTACTGCGCCATGAACTGCATACTGTCATTCAATTTTTGTCAGAAGTGATAACCATCAATGCTGAAAGACCCTGACAAACACTTCAAAAACTCAGAACCCCAATCAAAACAGAAAAGACATGGTGTATTGTCATAAAACAGTCTTTTTTATTATCAGCAATGATTATCTTCAAGCTGCGTGTTAGACACAGGAACTCTGTAACGGCTACGGCTGTTACATTAAATTTTAAAACTAGGCGTTTGACCTAGACAGAAGGAAAAATTGTGCTGGAGCCCATTGTGACAGGACTTGCAATTAAACGCTTATTCAACGATAACAACCTTCATTTTTATTAGTGTTTCATCAGTATACAGGCAATTGAATTGTGTAATGTTTACAATAACAGCTTCCATAATTAATTTCATAGACAAAAGTACATACATATATAAAAGATGTTCAGTGTTCATTATTAATTCAATATTATTAGTGTTCATTAATCAGCATTACTAATACTATCAACAATGAGAAGTAGTCAAATAATATGCTAAATGAATGTTCTTTTAACAGTTAATAAGAAAGTAGCAAATATGTATACACAGGACAGGTTCTGACAAAATGTTGCTCACTAGCAATATTAAAAAAAAAACTGTTTATATATATTATATGCAGGTATATATACGTCCACTTCCTCCCTGAACTCATTATAGTGTTGTTGTGTGAAATTTATAAACTGTAATTATCCCACCTGCGTTTGTAAAATTTACTCAGTCCTGTGGCATGTGTGATGGATGCTGGTGTGGTCCTGGTCATTAGAGGAGTCTGCTCACATCTTCAAATGAAGTTCTCGCTCATGGTAGTGGTTGAGTATAGATATGCATTCCTGGGCATTCCTTGGTGTTCCTGGGTTGGATCCGATGGCGTTGGAGGAGCATGTTAGCATAGCTCTGCAGAGGTGACAGGTGTTGTAGTCGCCATCCACGAACCTTTCTACTGACTTGGGCGGGGACCCTGCAACATCGTTTCATTTGTACACAGCTATCGTAAAATATAGTAAAACCAGCTCCTTTTTCTCGGAACACCAACACCACACTCACACTGTCCTAATTTTAGGCACTCTACTTCTCTGCTATTAATAATGCTTAAAACTTTGCATGAATATAATTCTGGTTGCTTAGTGCATAAGGCTTATGTCTGTCTTAGTCATCTTATTACAAAAATTACACATCTTGCGTTAAATTTAATTTCATCATTTGTACGATATGTTCCCATATATTATTCATGCATTTGTTCCATTAATTCATCTATTTTCACAACCATAAATAACTTCGTATTGAACATCTATACCCACATACATAGTACACCCAATGCAACCAGAAACAGTTTAATATAATTTTAATTCGTCACATAATATCACCCCTTTTCTCCTTTAAACTTTATACACATTGACATTAACATTACTTTTAGCTTACATTTATTTTTAACTTTCTTAAATCAGTTGAGTGCAAAGCGCCACATGGTGTCAGACCGGCAGTCCCGTATAATTTTAATCTACATTAGATTCTTACAAAAAAGACGGCTTTAGACGTTTAGATTACACACACACACAACATAACCCACATATTCAGAATAATTAAACATCGAACACTAATAAAACACTGTATAATAACCTCACCTGAGACCACTCCATTTTACTCGCGCATGATAGAAGTCAAGAAGTCTGAACCCAAGCCTTCGGACCAACTCACCATATCAGCGGATAGAAGAAAAATGAGACCAGATAACACGTTCCATGAACTCAGGACGGTCCAGAAAAACTTGTTACAAATTGTCGAACCGAGATCAGCAGACAGGAGTTAAAATGCAATGTTAAAACTGCCTACCTACCATATTGTATCGTCACTAGCATTGACCCACAAGGCCACTGCCAGCCCGATTACGTCGCCACATACGGGTAAAAGCCGCTCATGTCACCCAACAACACAGAGTCTGAAATTTAGCCAGCCGTGTCGGCACAAAATATGGCCGGCCAATTTAAATTTTTAGAATTGCATCGGCACAACTCCTAAACAAATTTGATGGACGATTTTTAAACATTCACTCTATTATCCTGGTCTTGCTCCTACATACTTCTACCTTTCCCCTTATCACATAGTTCACTTGGGATGGAAGACATTCAAGAATGATGATGAAGTGAAGCATTAGGTTAATTTCTAGCTGTAGAAATAGGACTTACTTTCTAAATTCTTAAGACACATATAAGAAGAAGTGTATGCATGATTTTATATAAATTTTTTTTATTTATGCAAGTTATTTATATGTTATTAAAAAATAAGGAAACTTACTTTCTGGTTGTGCCTCATAGTCATAGTATGAAATATTTTTACTTTACAGTTGTTTGCATTGTCTCGCAACCAGATAAGCAGCTCACATCAGTGGTTTGTTCCTCATATCAAGTCTCCTTATTGGCTCCCTATTATTGAAGTCCCACTTTCATTTAATGTCTGAGTAGTCATACCACTGTACTTCATGTTTCAGAACCATCTTTTTCATCCTGTGAAATTAAGCATTTAATTTTTAGATCTCCTTAATCGTTCTTATTTTATGTGTCCTAATTACCACTGTCTGTGCTTCTTAGTACTTTAAAAAGTGTAATCACAACATTATGGTGCTATGAATTTCTGTAACCAAATTCTACACAAAAATAAATTTAATATTTGTTAAAAAGGCCAACTCAATTCATATACATTTTTTTAATTAAACATAATGCATGATACTAAAACTCCTAAGAGATAGCGTCGTCAGAAGCTGTGAGTGACAGTTGAAAGACACTGTGGTGCTTGTTAGGTCTTTCAACCATCACTTTTCTGAGGATGATCCCAGATTCTAGGGAACGGAACATCTAGTGAAAAATATTATGATGGAGACAGTCTGAGTAGAGGATTTACTTCCATGAAAATAAGTTTAGTATTTCAGATTTTTTTAATTAACTTAGTGATAATGAAACAAATCAATATTAACAAAATGAACCTGTTACTATGTTTTGTTTAGGTGTTTACAAGCATACACGAGGGAAAAAAGAAGGCGAACACGCCGTACGAGTGATTGGATGGGGAGTTCAGAAACGGAAACCATATTGGCTTGTGGCAAACTCTTGGAGAAGGCATTGGGGTGACAACGGGTACTTCAAAATACTCCGAGGGAAGAACGAGTGTGACTTTGAATCCTACGTTACAGCAGGTCTTGTGAATCCTAAGTAACACGTATTTTAATTTTATAATGTGATCGCAAATAAACTGAACTAAGAATGTATAATTTTTTGTATCCTAAACACCACAATAATAAAGTTAATCTATACTTGTATTAATGAATGTTTACCTTGTATGATTTAACTACAACAATCCTCTTGTGCTCTACAAACATTGGTATAGGCAGGTATTATTACCTCTTTCAAAAGCTCCTCAGATGCTCCTTTCTGATAAGACACTTTACGTTGTTGGTGTATAGGGCAATTATCAAACTGGTGGTTATGTATGGATCCTGATAAAAAGGACAAAAGCCTCCATAATGCATGGGAATGGAAAGTTCTCCTCAAGATCTTCAGACCTATATGTAAGAAAAACTAGTGGAGAATAGAACCAAAACCAAATTAGTAGTACTTTTCAATGTCCCACCAATCATTACCATCATAAAAGTGCGCGGTCTAAGAAGGCTCAATCAAGCACATGGAGAGGATAGGGAGCTTGTACCAACAAATACCAAAAAAAGTGATGAGCATGAAGTCAGAGGGGAACCATTCTGTAGGAGGCCCAAGGCTGTGATTGCTGGACGACCTGCATAAGTTGGTGATCCAAAACTGGAGGTGTCTGGCAACATCTAAAGACGAATTACAGAGACAGTAGTTTAATTAATTAATTAAATTAGTTAATCAACAAGGCATTGTCTCTCAACAGTCTGTAGTACCAATTAAGCAAGTAAGGACATGGTAGCTGATGTAAACCTTGCTTTGGGGGGGTAGGTGTCTTATTTAATTATAATTCTTCATTTGTCATGCAACTTCACAAAAATGGTGATCCAGATGTAATTGCTATCCAACAGAAGTACAGGTAACAAAAATCATGATTATCATGTAGTGTAGTGAAGTACCGGTAGTGCCAAAATCTAAAGTTTCTGCAGCCTTCTGAAAGCACCGACACACCTAAATCATTGAATGTTGAGCCTACCAAATTATAGGTACACATTAAGTTAGTGTACTAACTTTTAACTTGGTAGCGCAACATTTCTATAAAACTTTAACATAGTGTTACTCTTGGAATGTGAGGAGCAGGTTGAGGAGTCTTCTGTTGTTTGGTTTTGGGTAGTTTGGGGGGGGGGGTGTTATAAAGTCCAGTTGGCTATGTTCAGAGCCAGCCCCATTGCTGTTAAAGTGGCTGTGTGTGTGTGTGTGTGTGTGTGTGTGTGTGTGTGTGTGTGTGTGTGTGTGTGTGTGTGTGTGTGTGTGTGTGTGTGTGTGTGTGTGTGTGTGTTTCCACTGCCTTTAGTAAGTGTTTATTAGTTTTGTTATATAGTATGTTGCATCTTTTAATATACAAGGGATATTCAAAACTTAACCTCCAGTTGGCAGGTAAAGAAATTCTAAAACAGGAGAAAATAATTTGTTATACACTAAATACAGGGTGATTCAAAAAGGACTTTACAACTTTGAAAGCATACAGAAATTTATTCGGATAACTTACAGAGTCGGTTGAGGTGACATTTCGAAGCAAAACCCATCAAGTTTTGACTCACATAGTCCATTAATACCAAATACACCCACCAGTAGCGCTGTCACCATTGTTGTTGAAAATGGCTACTTTTACTGGTGTGGAATGTGCTCGCTGTGTGTTTTGGTTTCATGATATGCAATCAGCAACTGCAGTTCAACGTAAATTCTGTACGGAGTATGGTAGGAAGCCTCCTAGTAGGCCTACAATTTACTCTTGGCACCAAACCTTCGTTGAGACTGGTTGTTCTGTATAACATGCAAAATCACCAGGACGTCCACAAGTTCCTGAAGCAGCTATGGAACAACTCAGAGAAAGCTTTTCCCGTAGTCCTAAGAAATCAACTAGACATGTGTCATGTGAGACTGGCATTTCGCATCCGACTGTTTGGTGTGTATTACGTAAACGCTTGCACTTCAAGCCATACAAACTAACCATGGTTCAACACATTACAGATTAAGATAAAGTTGCTCGCCAGCATTTTTGTGTGGAAATGTTTGATAGAATTGCAGACGAGACATTCCTAGACAATGTAATTTTTAGTGATGAGTCAACGTTTCACATCAGTGGCAAGGTGAACACCCATAACTGCCGAATATGGGGTAGTGAAAACCCCATGAAACCTTGCAGCATATTCGTGATAGCCCTAAGGTCAATGTTTTTTGTGCCCTTAGCAAACAAAAAGTGTACATCCGTACAGATCTATCTGTTCATCCATACACATGTAGTACATCTGTACAGACCTATCTGTTCATCCATACACATGTAGTACATCTGTACAGATCTATCTGTTCATCCATACACATGTAGTACATATGTACAGATCTATCTGTTCATCCATACACATGTAGTACATCTGTACAGATCTATCTGTTCATCCATACTATAATGTCTCCTACGTTATAATATCGGGAACCTGTGGTTAATTGCCTCAGGTCAATTACACAGGCTGCCATAGTCTTAACCAACTTCTAATTAAACAAAAGATAAGCATTTAGGAGTATATATTTAATATCGGGTCCTATAATTGAGGAACATTGACAGGGGTTTCTGCTGATTTATTCACTCAGTTTTGTGGTTTTGCACCATGACATCTCTTTATTACATAATAACATTAATTGCTCTACTTAAAGTTCTCAACATATATGGTTCAACAATTTACAGTTTACAAGATGATTATATATTTTATTCTTTCAGAAGGGCCCTCAAAATAAATATGTACATCGGTTTAACTTTTCCACAGATCCGGGATTGAATATAGTATGTTAATAATGGTCACCTCCCCATATACTATCTTGCAATTGTGCCATTAGAAGAATGGACTTTATGTACTTTTTAAAACAATAATGCTTTACAGTTTAAACTTTTACTCTTTTACTACAAATAGTTTTATCAGATTACAGACTACATCTTACATATAATGTCTGTTCTTAAAAGTCTTAAAGTGTTAGTTAAATTGTCGTTTGTTGGTTATAATTTTAGTATCTCATAACCATGGAAGACAAGCCTCCATGTCACCTGTGGTATCCTGTAGTTGATGCAGATTCGGCTCCTCGGTCCTCGGTGTGTTTCCTGAATGTCTGTCGTTATCTTAGTATCCGGTGACGGTGAAGTTCCTGACGTGTGTTAGATCATTCTGGGTCTGGTACTCTCCTCTTAGATGACTGGTAGTAATATTTCGTTGTTAGAATAATTAATTCAAAAGTTTGTTTCACTGGGTTTTCACTTTACACGATTATTTATTAGTTGAATTTCACCTTAGGGTCCTAGTACTGTATTAATTACATAATTTTCTTATTTAAGATTTGGTAGAGATGTCATCGGCGCACAATTTAGTTATTCTTTTACTAGTTTTCAACATATTTATCTCTGCGTCGCGATCCAACTATTTAACGATACATTTCGGTTAAGAGTGTACAGAGTGCATATATATATATATATATATATATATATATATATATATATTAACTGAGATTATTCACTTGGAAAAACCAAAATATTGTCATCGGTGCACATTACCGCTGTGCGCAGCTTACGGCGTGAGCGCTCCATTACAAGTGGGGTTTGGTTATTGGGCCAGGTAAAGTAACTTCGCATCATTTACGCTTCACCATAAAAGTAGTTCCAGATTCCGATTAATATCTACTGGTTTAATCTTTGACATATTTTATTATACTACGGTATCCTTTACTTTGTAATTAATTATTGTATACCTTTATGTTTTTTTATATCGAGTTGTAATTTCCTACTTTTATTAGTTTTATTTACGGGTTATTCTGCGTGTTGATGCCGGTTTCCGCATGTCAACGCATGGTTAATAATTAAAGGGTGTTTCCTTACCTTGATACTCGCATTCCTCTTGGTTTTAAGCTCTTTATTTATTATTATTTCTGTATTACCTTAGGGATTTAAACTTTGTTTAAATGTGCGATTTTAATTTAAAAATAAATCTCTCTCCTCTTATTTATTTATTTTTTGTTTTATTAATAAAATCGTCACAATACACATGTAGTACATCTGTACAGATCTATCTGTTCATCCATACACATGTAGTACATCTGTACAGATCTATCTGTTCATCCATACAGATGTAGTACATCTGTACAGATCTATCTGTTCATCCGTACACATGTAGTACATCTGTACAGATATATCTGTTCACATCCATACACATGTAGTACATCTGTACAGATCTATCTGTTCATCCATACACATGTAGTACATCTGTACAGATCTATCTGTTCACATCCATACACATGTAGTACATATGTACAGATCTATCTGTTCATCCATAATCCATACACATGTAGTACATCTGTACAGATCTATCTGTTCACATCCATACACATGTAGTACATATGTACAGATCTATCTGTTCATCCATAATCCATACACATGTAATACATCTGTACTACATTTGCATATAACAACCACACACAAACAGTCACTTATTATATTATTGCACCAGCTTTTGCAGACCCTTGTTGTAAAGTGCTGCCACACCAAAGTAGTGAACCAATAGGTAATGCCATTAATGAGATCATCATTGTTGTCAAAGCACTTGTTAGTCAGCCAGACCATTATCTAGGTGACACAATGACACCCCTGCCCATGTCTTGTCCAGCAGTGTACCAATCTCAATTTAGCCAATAACAGAGCATATGCATAATTGTCAGCTGCCCTGCTGTGCCATCCCTGAAATTTGAGTCTTTCTGAGTCTCACCCACACTTGCAAGTCTCCAGTGAAGTGAGTTGACTGCCTGATAGTCATATCAATGACTCACAACATATTACAAGCTTTCAACCAATAATGATTGACAGGGAGGGACTGACCTATACTGGGCCAATTGAGACAAAGTTCTGGATGATTCTGGCAGCGCTGAATCGTTTCACTTCTGCGTTTCTATCAACCAAGAGCCTCACTATTTGACACTGCCCAGCAATTCTGAGCACAGTCCCAAATGTACCCAGCAGAAGATGGGATATTTTAACGAAAACCATCATGCAACTGACAGCTGCTACCAGTTACTACTCAAACAGAAATAAATAAAATAGATTCCAGATCTGCATGTAACAGTGCAAAAGTACATTGGTTGCTATGATGCCTAAACCATGTTCCTATGATAACTGGTTTGTGTATATCAACCAAGCAGAGGTCAATTTTAAAACAGCCCTCATACAACAAACTTCTTTCAAACATATATACATTATACACGGCTGCAGTCTTTTATCTAGTATTTTCTCTGAAATACTTGAAATCCAAGCCCACATACACTTTGGAGCAATGCTTCTCATTAGCAAGAATTCTAAAAAGGTGATTACAGTCAAGAATACAAGAATCTATGAATTACAACTATATAGGTTTGATATTTTTGGTAATTAATATGTGCATTTTGAGGATCTTAATAGACCAGTGGGTATGGTGCTTGTTGTATACTAGGGAACCCCCCCCCCAACCCATATTCACATATAATATTATGAATATTGATTGATATCATTAAAACAGCTTTGTAATTTGAGTAATACACAGGTTAAAATACATAAGTAGAATAATAAGTAGGTTATGGTACTCATGTACATTTACGTTATAAGTCATGTGTGATGTATTACTTATGTATAGTGATAGACACTAGAATGTTCTGTATAAATCTAGTTTGCATTGATATGTAAACATAGAGTGTTCTATCAGAATCCAGAACAAGATCCTAAAATTTTCTCAGCTTATCTAGTAAGTGACAGGCTGGTGAATGACGTCATTATCAACCTTATATAATCAGAAGTGGTAGACAGAGATAAAGTCAGCTATGAGTTTGGTAAAGTGAGATGTAGAGACAGTGAGTGTGTTTGATACCAAATTTGTGGATCAGTATTATATTTGTGTTTTTGTTTGTATAAATTATGATTGTGCCAATAATCGACATCACAGTTGTGAATAGAAATATATATTTTTAATTGTAAAAAATCATTTGTGATAACAATAAATAAGCAGAGTGTCAACAGTCTGCCTGTTGATCGCTTTGATTGCTGCCTAGAAGAAAACATGTCTGGCTACTAATCTAGAGGTCCTGGGCACACGTTAAAATAAAGATATTTTTTCATCCCCCAGAGTGACTCAGCCTGTGGAAGTGAGTACCTATTATACTGAGGATAGTGTTGGCCACATTACTTTCCAAATGGCCACCATAAGGCATTCTACCCTGCCTAGCTTCTTACTGCTTAAGTAATGAAAAAGGAGCCATTATTATTATTATTATTAATATATAATGTGCATTGTTCTAGCAGTCAGTGACATAATTAAGTGGGAGATGACTTGAATTTAGTGACAAGTGGTGCAGTGCTGGCTTCATTCCAGCGTTACCATGGTGACCAAAATAACAATTCACTAACATGCATCCTTCAGTCTGGCTTAAACATTTTGTGACTTCAAATGTTATAGTCTTGCAATTCACAATTTTTTCTTTCATTCTTACTCACATAAGTGATCATCTGTATGCTTCACAATGGCATGGACATATCATAAATGAGAAACAATTCACGTCAAGGCTAGAGGTTGCTGCATAGCAGAAACAGATATATTTTAGGTGAACACACAGTGAAATGATGGCTGGCATGGAGAACACTTGCCACTAAAGCACACACATTCTTTAGACTAGCAATTAACTCATCTCCCACAGTACTGCCATGCAGTTATAGGACGCTGTGTTCAAACCAGTGATTTAAATTTAGAAAATTTAAATTTAATAACTTACTGTTTTAGACTTCATACATTGTTCTCACATTATAGGTTATCTATATCTTTAAGTTAATGTCCAAAGTGTTTTCAGAGCCTGTAACCCCTAGGGGGGACATCCCCAGGTGGAAGATATGGGGTTCAGGTGCCTCCCAGATATGTGTGCCTAGAGGCAAATTAAATATCTTCTGTGGACCAACAGGCAACTGATGCATGTGAATGGGCTACCATGCTTACACTAGTGGATTGGGACTGCTGGAAAATAGTGTCATTAAAGGACCAAAGGAGCGGTTGTGACGTAGTGGCTGGTGTGTGGCGTGGTGCTGCTACCCTTTTGGCGCAAGTCCGTTTCCCATCAGGGTCATCTGATTTAGATACAACTGTCCCCCCTCCCACAAAGCAATGGCAAATCAGCGAGATATACCTTATGGATACCTTATGGTCTTCATTGATCCGGAAAACAGACCCAGTTCAAACATAAAAATGCTAGGAAGAAGGAGCTCAAAGTCTAAAAGTCTTTGGAGTCTGAAACATTTTATATAAACAACTTGTACATAAACACAAATGGCTACTGGGAGCTAATAGGGGAAGAAGCACTAACATATTTTTAGAGGTTCACATATCTTTAGGTATTTTGATTATAATCAAACCATTACCTATCTGAAACAAAAGTTATGGCTTTTTCTGAGGCGAATCATATTAAAACAAAGATTGTCATACATGACTCGCCAAAAGAACAGGTGCCAGATTTCAAGTCTCTAAGGTGTAGTATCACATACCAAGATTATAAGGAGGCTGAAAGCGAAATTAGTCTCTTCCAGTCGCTTTGTGGTTGTATCATTAAACACTTAAAGAAGAAAACAAAATACTCACCACTGATTAGGTAAGTCATCACTTTCATTCTGCCTTATCAAGTAATCAAATCCACTTTGACATTCACTCAGCTGGTGTGTGTGTGTTTCTTCTAACACAGAAGTTGGCAATATTTTAGTGATACAGAGCTGAAACACTACACAGTGTTGCTTAACGTGCTGATACAAACCAAAACAGAATAATACCCACTGAAATATAACCCACAGTAACTACTACACTTACCTAACCTAATGTATATTAACTAATATACTGCACAAATAAATGAAGTTGATCTTTTAGTATTCATATTAACTAACAGAATTCAATCCAAAAAAATATACATTGTTCCTGAAATTTGTTGTACTATATAACTCGAGCAATTACAAAATATCACACATAGAGTTGTGTTTTATTTAAATTCTAAAGTTATTATGCTGAAACTCTGTCTGACAATTTGGGGATAATTAACACTTGTTATTAAAATTTATACCAGTATAATCCTTGTCATTCTCCCTTGTGAATTGTTCAACTTGGTCACTTTAACTAGGGTTATAATATTTTTCAAATCCAAAACAAGGACACATTGGTAAAATTTGTAGTGCTGAACGAGGACATTTGAGGACACATTCTTGGTGTTGAATGCCACCATGGGTGGGGGGTGGGGAATTATCAGTGTATTTTCTAAGTAAAACATCCTTTTCTAAGTAAACATTCCAATACTTTCATCATTTTACAATTTATTTGTAATTATAAAACATTATTTATAAATTGTGCAATAATATATAATTATACACAATCAAATTCTCCGATCGGCAAATTGAACACCCAAGTTTATCATCAGGACCACTAATCTGCACAGTAAATGGATATTGTTCTTTTTTAAACACTAACTGAATGCATATTTTCATTTCGGTATAGTCAACAAGTTATTAAAAATTAAATAATAAACTGAAACTAAAATTGAAGCATTTTTCATTAACACAACTGAAGTAACAGAAATACCTTAAGTCCAGATCGAGTGTGTAAACATAACCCAAACAGCACTACTTCATTAGACATACGTATATACTATTGATATCGAAATCATGTATCGATCATACATGTATGATTTTATCATGTGTAGTGTGTCTCTCCGGTCTTTCCATTGATGAATTGAAACAATGGATATTATAAACTCAATTACTTAGGAATTGAAGTTAAATGTGGTAAAAACGAGGACAAAATTGCATTTTGTCCAAACTGTGCCAGGACAAGGTATAAAATCGAGGACTGTGTGAGGCGAATGAGGACATATGGTAGCCCTATTTGAACTTCACCTTCACACATACTCTGAATACACTAGAATAGATGTACTATATCTATTACTGTTATTATAGAGGCTACCTGTATTGACATTGCGTTTGAGATGTACAGAAAAGTGTGTGAGATCCCTCATATTTGACAGAGAGGGGTGAGCTGTACAGTCACAGCACTCTAATAAATGGAATAAACACTAGCCTACTTCTGCCTATAATACTCGATCAGAGAGGACAGAGCTGTACAGTCACAGCACCCTAATAAATGGAACAAACATTAGCCTACTTCTACCTGTAATACTCGATCAGAGAGGACAGAGCCGTATAGTCACAGCACGCTAATAAATGGGACAAACACTAGCCTACTTGTACCTATAATATTCGATGCAGAAAGGGGCTAGTAACATTTAACTGTATGATACTGTTTACGCATGCAAGGCGAGTGCAGACTGATCTCGACTCCTCAACTCTGATGGCACAAAATCTACTGCACACTTAAGGCAATGTTGATTCTGTTGTGGCTTGTTTACTCTTTACTTTTAATTCCTATGTTTCAAATATTTATTTATGTTTATTTTATATAATGAGAATTGTTCAGTGTGTCACTGAAATCATTTCTTATGACAACAGGTTTTGTATGCTTCAGGTGCCAATTCTTGTTCCATTATACTGTATGTTTCCAATGGGTTTTTATGTATTTTTGTTACATAATACTTCAATATTTTGAATTTACATGCAAAATTTCTCAAAAAGATTAATTTTTATTTTTAATTAATTCTATTTTATCAGTTCCAAACACTTCATTACAGTACTAGTGATGTGTCTCTGAACACCAAGTTATAATCACTATTAAAGTTTTTCTGGCTCATGAAGAGAAGCTGGAGTGATGGGTCACTTTTCTCTTTACTCTTTGCTTCAGTTGTGAATGGTTTTTGCCTCCTCAACACTCATTCCACCCTGTCACGCTTATACCCTCAATTGTTTCACTGCATTTCCCACTTAAACACTCCATTTGTTTCAGAGAACCTATGTTACTGCTGGTAGTGACAAATGATATCACTGTCAATGAGACTGGAATCACAGACGCTGCACTGAATAAGGAATTAAAATCAGTTGTACCAGGAAATTTCTATCTGGCGCGTGAATACACAGATGTGAGCTCATATTTTGCTTTCATTTGCTTGACACAAATAGCACAACACTTCTTGGTTGTGCACATATAGTGTGCGTGTGTGCGTGCGTGCGTGCGTGCGTGCGTGCGTGCGTGCGTGTGTGTGTGTGTGTGTGTGTGTGTGTGTGTGTGTGTGTGTGTGTGTGTGTGTGTGTGTGTGTGTGTGTGTGTGTGTGTGTGTGTGTGTGTGTGTGTGTGTGTGTGTGTGTGTGTGTGTGTGTGTGTGTGTGTGTGTGTGTGTGTGTGTGTGTGTGTGTGTGTGTGTGTGTGTGTGTGTGTGTGTGTGTGTGTGTGTGTGTGTGTGTGTGTGTGTGTGTGTGTGTGTGTGTGTGTGTGTGTGTGTGTGTGTGTGTGTGTGTGTGTGTGTGTGTGTGTGTGTGTGTGTTTAGACACTATGCAAGTTTTTTTAAGTATTTTGTTTTCTGATATATATTTCGTTGAACTTTAGTGTTCAGTGTCATCAAAGTAACCATTTCATGAAAAATGAATACTTTACATTATAAATAAACTGTTGTTATGACAATGTTGAACAATAATCTTTATTGATACGTACTTCATAAAATAAAATAAAATAAAAAAATCGGTATGGAGAACCATACATGACTTCCATATTCTAAGATTTAAATTTAAAATCATTTTCGAAATGAAATATTACCATAGAAACTACTTCTTTCTACTTACTCCTTCAGCCTTAACCACAGTACTGTGGTCACTAACATATACCACCTCACGTTATCGCACTCGATTTTCACTGATGATGGAAGTCAATGGCATTGCCGAAACGTCTGGTTTTGTAGAAAACATTGGACTACGGCCAAATATCCGGGGAAGGAATTTTAACAAAAACTACTTCTTTGTTGCCGATAACGTTGTACACATATATATAAAAAATATGCATAAAATTAATGGCTTATATAAGTTAATGATTGATCTCCATTAAGTAGTGCTCAAGTTTCCAAAGTTTTAATATTATGATGTCCGTAATTAAAACATCAGAGCAGGTTTAGTGTGAATGAGGGTACACCGTGGACTAAAATTTTCAACATTTCCTATTGAGCGTTGCTTAGAGTAAAGCTGCGAATCTACAGTGTATGTTTCACAGAACAAACACGCGAAAAAGAAGGAGCGCTCCGAAGTCACTCATGGACCCTCAGCATCTTGCAGAGGGTTCATTCCCTAAAGACGAAAAGTCTATCTATGAATCGTTCCTCTGTAAACACGTGCAGTTACACTGCCCAGCGATCCACAGGAAGCAAATTGATGTCCATTTTTTCAGCTTGCACGCATTATGTTGGTGTGGGTTTCGGCACTTTCCATTTAAAAAGCGTGCAAATGTAAGAAAATAAACATGAGTGAGGCCAGAAATAACGTGAATTTTGTGTGTGTGTGTGTGTGTGTGTGTGTGTGTGTGTGTGTGTGTGTGTGTGTGTGTGTGTGTGTGTGTGTGTGTGTGTGTGTGTGTGTGTGTGTGTGTGTGTGTGTGTGTGCGTCTTCCCTGCCTTTTTATTGCTGTAGTCATAATAATAAAATGGAAACGTAAACATTACATAACTGAGATATGCTTACCTGCCACGAACGATATATTATTTTATACATGTACGAGGTGTGTTCAAAAAAAGACCGAACTATTTGTGTAGCACATCAACTAGCGCATAGAGCGAGCTGCAGAATTAAGTGGTGCTAGCGACAGGTTTTGACGCCTGAATGCCGTTTTCTCTGTTCTGTCACGATCTTCAGTCTTCGAGCTACACGCGCTGTAGTGGGCACGGGCACACACCGTCCGGCGGATTTATAACGAAGTGAGAATGAAGATCTTAACACAACGTGTGTGTATAAAATTTTGCTGCTGACTTCGTAAAATCTTTACAGAGCTATTTCCATTGTCTTCCAAAGTTTTCATTACCATTTGCATTGGTACGCAGTTGTTGACCGATTTCAAAACGGGTCTCTTTCTGATCGTCGTCAACAAATACAGTAAGAATTTTCAGTGATACGATAGGCCTACATTTAAATTTTTCTATCAAAATTTAATTTTACGATCTTAAATGGATTCTGTCAGAAAGTATCGGCATTTAAACGATGATTTACAATTACCACATCACGAGCTCTCTTCCCATGATCTTCGATATCGCTTTGATCTGCACTGACCATTGTTTTTCCCTCTTTAAAAATTCTTAAACTAATCGTTCGCCTCACGCAGGCTTCCGCGTATGCTTAATTGAAAACCAGAATGTCTGAAAAGTTTTAACCTAGTTTTGCTGCAAAATTTCATACGTACACGTTGTTCTCGCGGTCTTTCTTAATCGCTTTGTCACTAATCCGCCGGCCAGCGTGTGCACGTCCCCACTCAATGTGATATACCTCAGACTACTGCTAATAGCGGAACACAATAAGTGGTAGTTTGTTGTCAAAAACTATCGCTAGGTGCGCGCAAAGTCGCGGCGCGTTGTTTGTGCGGATTGATGCGTTACTCAAAAAGTTTAGTCTTTTTATGAACACACCTCGTATATTAACTCATACATAATTTACATTAAAATGAAAAAATTACAATTTTATTGCCTGGCAACAAAATTATTTTATTTTTAACAATTACCATTGTTTGGAAAAGTTTAAATGCATTTTCAAGTACTTTACTGTTGTTAAAACGTAAAAGGTTGCAGGTAAACTACCCCTTCCCCTTAACCGATCTTTACCAAAATCGAAAATCCTTGAGATCTCTACAATTCAGGGACGTATGCAGAAAATTATTTGATTCTGTTTGAATTTGCGGCTGTTATCGTTTGCCATAGAAAATACACTTGATAAAAAAACGTTGCAGGTAAACTACCCCTTCCCCTTAACCGATCTTCACCAAAAACAATAGGTCTTGAGTACTCTACAAATCAGGACTGTATGCTAAAAAATATTTGATTCTGTTTGAGTTTGCGGCTGTTATCGTTTGCCATAGAAAATACCCTTGTTAAAACATAAAACGTTGCAGGTAAACTACTCCTTTCCCTTAACCTATCTTCACCAAAAACAATAGATCTTGAGAACTCTACAATTCAGGGCTGTATGCGAAACATTATTTGATTCTGTTTGAATTTGCGGCTGTTATTGTTTGCAAAAAAAAAATTTCCCTTGATAAAAAAAAACTGGTGCAGGTAAACTACCCCTTTCCCTCAACCGATCTTCACCAAAAACAATAGGTCGTGAGTACTCTACAAATCAGGGCTGTATGCAAAAAATTAATTGATTGTGTTTGAATTTGCGGCTGTTATCGTTTACCATAGAAAAAAAATCTACACACAGATAGACACACACACAGACACTTTTCGAAAAACGACTTTTTTTCATCTTTTGAGTGTAGTACAATCAGAATCTGCAATAATCTCGAACACGATTTTTTTTGCCATCACCATACTTCCATTTCCTTTAGGAATATGGAAGTAATAAATACTTGCATAGTAACTTCATAGTACAACAAAATAAACATAGACATGCAAGAAAGACCACATTTTCTCTCTCTCCCTCTCCATCACACACACACACACACACACACACACATACACACATGCCAATAAATTTTCATTGTTATTTCAATTTTCTGGAGTCTTCAGACATAACCATTGGAGATTGTACAGTGGTTGATGGTACATGGGGAAAAATAAGAAATATTCCTCTGAAAACAAAAACAGACATTTGGCTGTTACTTTGACAACTGTTTTTGTTAATCTTGTTATTTAAATTAGCAGTCTCCATAACTCCAACTTCGTCATGCTTATTTGCTAAACTGCTAAGTGCCATGTTCTGGACGAGGCTTTTCAGTGTTTCCAACGAAGTTGGAGGGACAAACTGTTTTTGTTGCAGCCTGGTCTTATACCAGCTTATTATATATATTTTAAACATTTAATAATTCTTATTCCTAGCAATCAAACATGGTTAGTGTAATAAAGTTTTGAAATAAATGTTGTAACTAAATTCTTCTTTTTCTTCTTTTTCCAATACCAGCTCAGCTTATATCGAGCCCTAGTCCCATCAATCAACCTCTTCCAGGCATCCCACGAGGCATCCCAGTTCAATGCCTCTGTCTCTCACAAACTCTAGCATCTGTCATTTTCCTGGCATCCATTGCTACACTATCCCTCCACTGCATTCTTGGTTTTCCCACTAGCCGTTTCCCTCCTGGCTGACCCCTATACACTTTCTTTGTAACTGTGTCTTCTGGCAGTCACAGTACATGCTCTGCCCATTGAAGACGCTTCAGCTTTGTACAGTCTGAGAGTTTGGGTTTCTTATACTATAATGCATAGAGCTCATGATTGTAATGAACCCTCCAGGTTCCCCTTACATTCTCAGGTTCAAATATCCTGTCCACCAAGTTAACTGAATTTATGTTCTTGGATTTCGTTGTCCGTTACTTAACTAAATATAATTATTTCACTACCGACTCAGAACACAAAGTTTTTTATGGGTAAAAATGTAAAAGTTTTACCTTATAACCTGAACCGGTTTTTGCTTTTAAAAAGCTTCTTCAGAGGCTGGGAGCACTGTCCGTCTTGTTGTTGGCGGCAGTATTGATTTTCGAAAGATCGATGTTGTGTGTGTGGAGTGTGATATGTTTGAATAATGCATGTGATTTGAATTGTGTCTGTTCGTTTAGGATGTCATTTTTATTTGTTTTTGTGTGTTTGTATATTTCCAATTGTTCTAGAGTGTCTAGTTTTCAGCCTTTTGTGTGTACGTGTAGAATGTCCATGTTATTGTCGATGTTTTTGTATGTGTGGTATGCTTCAACGAGGTGGTTTGCAAAGGTGGATTCTGTAGTGGAGTGGAGTGGAGTGTCTTTGTGTGTTCACTGTATCTTTGTTTGAAGCTATGTCCTGTCTGGCCTATGTAGAATTTGTTGCAATCTGAGCAATTTAGTTTGTAAACACCAGGTAGATCGAATTTGTTTTGTGCTTTGTGTGTGTTCTGTTTTGTTAGTAGTTTTGTAAGCAATTCTGTATCCTGCTTTTTTGAATTTGTGGGCTATTTTTTCAGTTTGTTTGTTGATGTATGTTAGTGTTATGAATTTGTTGTTTTCTGTCTTTGTCTGTTGTTTGTTTTGTATTTTGTGTAGGAGTTTATTGACTATTGTTCTGTTGTATCCGTTGGATTCTGCTAGATATTTTATCGTGTTTAGTTCGTCTTTGTAGTCTTTTTCATCTACAGGGATGTTGTTAAGTCTATGTATCATGGTTCTGAAGGCAGCTAGTTTGTGTTGTATTGGGTGATTGAAGGAGTTGTGCATTAGTGTGTCAGTTGTAGTCAGTTTTCTGTATATACTGAATTTGTGCCTGTGATCAAGTTTTGTGATTGAGAGGTCTAAGACGTTTATGCTATTGTTGTGTTCGTATTCGGCAGTAAAGGCTATTGGAGTTTGTGTTTCAGTTAAAGGCAGTAAAATTCATGTTTCAGTTATCAGTATGATATTAATGTTTCCCTGTGCTGAGTCACTTTTGCAGCCTTTGAGATATTTTCAAAACACTGTTTTGAAACAACAACAAAATAAATATTTTAAATAAAATAATATTTTTTATTACAGTCTTATTTATATAAACATAAATAATATATTATTATAATATATATTATATATCTGAAAAATTTTCATGAATATTTAAAAGAATGGAGAATGTGTAGTCATTGTAATATGATGTTACTTCTAATTTACTTCTTGTAATATAATCAAAATTATATTAAGAAAGGCCCTGAATACTTCATGTACATAATTAATATTCGTTTTATAAAGCATTTTCTACTATAACTTTTTCTCAGGCTATGGTTAGATTTTTAACATCATGTGTTTTTCCAAGTTTTGAGGAAATATCCTAATTGCTCAACCACCAACCAGAGTTTGATTTCGGACTGTCCATCACCTAAATATGCTATTTCCTCTGCAGCTTTAGCTGCCTCTTCCTGTTGGTAGGTACACAGGTAGTATTGTATTTCCAATGTATGTCCAGTCTAACCAGAGACTTAGGGTCCACACCTTACAGGGATTACAAGCTCCTCTGAGTGATCATATAACTATCATAACATTGGCAGTGAAGTTGTCTTCATAATCGTAAGATACTTTGCACATCATTGTGATATAAATATTATAAAACGTAAGTGAATGGAAACTCTCACGTCCGGAGCTGCCATAATTTTATGACATGATTACCGGGCTATTAGACCATGGTCCAATGTTAAAATTTTCAGCACCAACAGAGGCCATCTTCAGTATGCAAGAACAAGGTAGGAATGCCCGCTAAAGAAAAAGTGAGATTAATCTGAGACCAGAATAACACTTCTATAAATAACTTCTATCGTACCTGATCAAGATGTTACTTAGGACCATGGCCCAACAGCCCAGAAAATAAACAAAAATAGTAGGGTAATCGGGATTTTCACAGTTTTTCTGATAACTGAAAAATTATCTCCTATCAAAATTTATCCAATAATAAATAATGTGCTTTGTTCAAAATAGCGAGTGAGTTCTGCTGCTCAGGTATTACTGACTTACAGTACCTAGTGATTCACTACCCTTCCTCTCCAAAACTGGTAGTATCCTCTTGTTCTTGCCCCTCCCCCACAATCACCACCACTGTTGACTCCAAATTGCTGATATTGTGTGTGTGTGTGTGTGTGTGTGTGTGTGTGTGTGTGTGTGTGTGTGTGTGTGTGTGTGTGTGTGTGTGTGTGTGACAGAGGGAGAGAATAGACATTTAGACTTTCATTATTAGTATTTGTTTCCTAGTTACAAGAACAATGGATGCGTGATTCAAATGTTTGAAAGTACTCATGGCTTGGGGTAAATCATAAAACCAGATTGACGCTAACTATAAATCTATGTCTGTGTGCATTCTGTGAATCCCTGTGGTTTCGTTATTTTTAGAATTAATTTTTTATTGTAACTGAACCTGTTATCAAAGGCCACTCTGTCTATGTTTAAAAAGTAGTGAGTCAGAAGGTCAATCCCCGTGACATGAGAAATGTTGTACTACGGAATTCATTTTTTTTATTTTTTTTTTAATTAAACTTATATAATGACTGGGACTAATCATAAATTTGAAATAATAAACAGCAAGTGTGGTTTTTAAATCAATAAGTAAAGAACTAAAAGACAAAAAGGAAACTAATACAGTTCAAAATATTTATAAATTTCATTCTAAATAAAAGCGAGCAATCATGCATTGCATGTGATACAATTTTCACACATTTTTTGCCATAATTATTAGTTGAGTATTGTTTTTGATTACCACACACACGCACGCACGCACACGCACACACACACATTTCCATTTTATTTATAAACTATGATGGTAGATTTTTACATATAGCTTCCTTCACAAAAGATAATATGTAATCATTTTTTTCTTGTTTACTCTGTAAGCAGTTTCCTATCTGAGAGGAACACTACCCCCACTTACTGTGCATGCTTTTGAGAAATCTATCTACAGAAATATCAATTTCTCTCCAATTAATACATCAAGTGGGTGTGTTTACTCATACGACAGTAGATGCTTAGAACTGCCGTATATTAATATACAACTGTATGAACACAGAACACCATGTATTTTCATGGTTTATTAATCTACTTGTTTCTCCACTGTCGATCAGCTTTTACACAAGGTATGTGACTTCAAATTATTAGTTTTTAAACTATATTTTTAAAGAATATACTGGTATATAGAGCTCTATTATTTTTATGTCTATTATAGATAAGGCTGTGAAACAGTAACCTCATTGTAATAAAAGTGAAATTGAAAAGAAGTAAAACATACTGTGATATTAAAAAATAATAAAAGCTTGATGTGAACATAACTTATTGTACTTTTATTCTTACAAAGTAGGGAGATCTTTTGTTTGCTTTAATAAGAAATTGTCATAAATGCACAAAACAGGATTCGGAGAAATTAGGGTAGCCCTGGGAACGTTTTAGCCTTGGGTAGAAAAAAAATAAATAAAATTACCAATATTAACCAACACAGGAAACTAATGGGCTGATGATGAATAAAATATG
This sequence comes from Magicicada septendecula, assembly GCA_034769895.1. Taxonomy (NCBI): domain Eukaryota; kingdom Metazoa; phylum Arthropoda; class Insecta; order Hemiptera; family Cicadidae; genus Magicicada; species Magicicada septendecula. The sequence continues at coordinate 54,610,597 of CM068375.1, read as the reverse complement.
AAAGGTAAAAGCATCTGACTTCACAGTATTAATTGGTGAACTAGTACTAGTTTTATTTACCATGTTGTTCGGAATATGAGATGATTCAGTGTGTAGTACAGCGCATTATCAAACCAAATGTTTTTTACTTGTTATATTTATTGAATGAAAAAAACTGAGTTCTCAGTGTTTACTTGATCATTTTGCATTTATCTGTCTGTCTGTGTTTCAATTTGGGGTATGTCACATAATAACGTTTGAATGCTTTGACCATTTTTTGTAATACTTGGTGTGTGTGTCCATACTTTTACTCGACAGAACCTTGTCGTTTTTGAGATTGATCCCCCAAAAAATAGGTGGGGGATCAATTTTGAAAAAAAAAATCGCAAAAGTCCATGTGGGGTAACAAAATAAAGAGAATTTTGATCAAAATCTGAATATAGTGAACAGTTTTAAAAATTTAATATTTTTTACCACAGAGCTCAAAAATTGGAACAAAAAGTTAAAAATTATAAAAATCCAGCTGTGTCAGAATAAATGAAATTTTAACACATATCCAATTGTTTGGAATGTTTAGTGTTTATTGTATGATTACTCTATAAATGTTACTTTACTAAACAAAGAATAGTAGGGTGATTGGGATTTTCATAATTATGATAATTGAATACTTTATTCAATAATAAATGTACTTCATTCAAAACCGTTATGAGTTCTGCAGTTCAGGGAACATACTAGGTTTATTTGTTGTTTGTGTTTGGTGGTAATGGTTCAGTGTTACTGTAGAGCACCTGCAGTAGGGTGTACTTTATTAAAATACACCATAGGTATTGGATTTGTTGAAGGGCAGTAGGGTCTTGTATACCTAAACATCGTGAACACCCCTGCTGTTCCAGTGAAAGTTTATCATAAACTTAAATTATTATTGCTTTACAGCAGCTGTATTATTCCAACTTTGTTACTACTTATTGCCACACTGCTAAATACTTAGTTCTTGATGAGACCTTTTGGTGACTCCACTATATTCTTCGCCGAAAGGCCTCATCACAAAACGAAGTATTTAGCAGTGTGGCAATAAGTAGTGACAAAGATGGTGTTAAGATGGCCGCTAATAAAACTAACAACAATGGAACTGTATTATTGCTTTTAAAGAATATTGCATCGTTTTCTCATTTTTAGCCTCTGAGTTTGTTTCAATTTTTTAATTGTCAATGTATGCACATAAATGTATTGGGTAGAAATATTTTTAAAAGAGAGATTTTTTGTAACAAAAGGTTGTTAAATGGTATGCAATTGATAAAAATAGGAATTGCTAAACTAATCTTTTGAGTGAGGCATATCTGAATCTGAAGTTCATGCACTGTACAAAAGGCAGAAATCTAGTTAGCTGCTTTTATTTATTTAGAAAAGTTGATCAATTTAGCTCTCTTTCCATCCTGTAACTCTACTTACAATGGCAGAATAAATGATTTGACTATCCTTATAAATTTCGAAATTTTAATTATGGTTTTTGGGAAGGCTCATAGTAGAAATTTGTTAAAATGTTCAGCCATCAATTTTTAAAAATTATTTTTACCGACTAAATAACTAATTCATAACCCTATACTAACCAACCATAACAAAAAGTTTTAATATACAAAAAAAATGGTTAAAATATGTAAAGAATTATGATAATCTGCTATAAAAAACAAGTAATAAAATTATAAGCTTTCTATGTAAAAGATTAAAACACGTTTAACTGTAAGAAATTATTTAAACTATAAACTTATGTCATAGTGCTGATGTGGATAAATAAAAACTTAAATTTTTATAATGACATGGTTTATAAACTGTAACTCAAAAAAATTTCAACACTTTCAAATAGTTTGGAAATATGGCAAACAACAATTTATACAAATTTAATATAAAACAGTTCATAATAAATGGAGGCTGAAAAAGCTGAATTTGAGGCTTATATGTTTATATGGAAAGAACTTCACAACTTTACAATAGATCGTTAAATTGTTCACAGTTTATTCAATTACAAACTTGTCATTTTAAACATGATTACTTAATATAGTGTCCGGGGTACAAGAAGGGTCTGAACAAAGATTCAGGCCACCAGATGCACATCCTGGCCCAGTCCCAAATATTAAAGAGAGGAGACTTATCTACTATGTAGATGTAGATCATTATCTAGCATATTTATTCCTAAACCTCTGCCCTTGCCAGTGATGAGAAGGAGCAAAAGCGTTCTGCATTCCCAGAACCTGTGGGACCAACACACTTCACCATCCATATACAACAGGGAATAGTTGGACGAGGTGTTGCAACTCAGGCAGTACTGTATGCCTTGGTCATTAGGTGCTGCCATAGATATGCCAACTGATGGGTTGTGAGCCAAAATGATGTTGCAGCAACCAATTATTTTTAGATGAAAGTGATTATACAAGAAGTCCTAACTTTGTTTGGAAAAGAAATCACGGATATGAATCAACATTACAGTAGTCACAGACCAAGAGCTGGCGACGAAAATGCTTACAGTATTTCAGTACGCTTGATACTTTGTATAGAAATTCAACTTGACTTGCTAGAAATAGAATGGGGAGTCTGCCGTCTTGGTATCGTTCCCTTGCTGCCCCCAAGGCCTCAAAGGGTTAAAAAATTAATAAATAAAACGTTATATATTATATAACAGTTTAGCATGTTATTATAATATTATAGTATAGCCTGTAGCATAATATGTTATTATAGTAGTATGTCTAATTTTTTGTTATATTGAATTTGATAATATAATAAATTAAAAAATATAATTGCCAGACACTTTTTCTCTTCCAAATCGCTGACAGACAATTTTAAAGTCCTCAAATAAATGTATTATTAATTTCTTGGATTTCGTTGTCCATGACGTGTCCGTTACTTAACTAAATATCACTATAGTATTGACAACTTGGAACACTAAGTTTTTTATAAGTAAAAACGTAAAGTTTTACCTTACAGCCTAAACCGGCTTTCACCTTTAGAAGGCTTCATCTGTAAGGTTTAGGCTGTAAGGTAAAACTTTACGTTTTTACTTATAAAAAACTTAGTGTTCCGAGTCGTCAATACTATAGTGATATTTAGTATTATTAATGTTATAGCAGTAAATCTGAATTTTATATGTTTTTTGAAATACATTTATATAACTTCTTACAAGCAGCCAGACAAATATTCCAGTTCCAACATCAACCCAGACCATGTGAAATGTCGGCAGAGCATTCAGGGTATTAATGATTTATAATTTTTTTTACTTAAGATAATATTTTTTGTGAAAAAAATTCCTTTCACCCTAATAGGTATTTCTCGTGTTGTTTTTGTCATTTCATATTAAATTTGTGATCTGAGTCGGTAGTATTGTGTATAATTAACTTCATTTTAATTTGCAAGAAAGCAAAGGAAATGTTGTGCTACATTCATCTGTGTTGTAGTTGTGATCCCTTTAAACCTTATACAGTATAAAGTACCTACTCTATAAGACAATATTACTTACATTTTGTTTTGGAGAACTGTCAACTTGTATTGAAGGCAAAACCACTTTATAAATAGTAATCAGTAACAGATTATGTTACTGACCAAAACTTCACTCTTGCTTTTCAACACAGAGTACTGGTATAATTCTTGAGATGTGTAGCAGGGGTGTGCTGGCCCACCGGAATATGTCCCGGTGTACCCTCCTCTCATGGCGCCCTCGGTGCCCTCTCGCTGTCGGCCTAATAATGTAAAATATTCATATTGGAGAAGTTATTAGATTTAGGAAAATAAGACTAAGCATTTGAGATAAATTGAGAAGTTACATCTTATTTGAATTATAAATTTGTCCCTAGTTCAAAAGCGCCATTGAGAGCTTACAGATTTCATAAGAACATAATATTCAATAAACATACACAATCACAAATCCCTTACCTGCATCGGCCAGAGTCTTCACATGAACTCGTACCTATAAGTGATTTAGGGCTAAGTGTTATTAATAATTACTCTCATTGCTTTGGTTAACTCATTCAAATTTTATTAAACATTCTTTACTACTTTTGAATTTACTTGCCTTCCAACTTATGGCTCAAACTATTAATATTTCTTTTAATTACTTTTCTCTTTTAAAATACACAAAAACAGGACCTTTACTATAACATTGTTGCACTTATTCTAATCATTAGTTTAAGTAAGACAACCCAATATTTGCTCATTCATTCAAATTTAGAGCTCTTATTTGAAATACATAATTATTGGTTTATGTCATACGGTAACCGCTGATGTCGTCCCTGCCGATCATGCGTTGCAATCCTTACATTATATCTCACTTTTTAGTCTGAAATTAGTTCTCCAACTTTTAATTTTGACGTCACTGAATTGTTCTCACATTGTTATGTAATTTTTAAATTATAATGTAAACAACCTTTTTAAAAGTTTCCACAATTTTCGGCTCGCGAGCCTTTTACGTATAACTGCAGTTCGGTTACTGGTAGACTACAACAGTTTTTTTGAACTATACTACCATTTTTATATGCGGGCGAAATGAACTGTGCCCAGCCGGAGGACGCACACACTTACTCGCGTCCGTTGCTTTCAGATGTTATTTGCCGACTGCCTTTGTTCTCTGTGCACACAGCGCTGAGGAATGTATTCGAACGTGACAAAAGACCTGAGAACGTTGGCCGCCTGTGCGTGCTCTTGTGGGCGAATACGCACCCTCGTTGACAACTTTACATTCCTGTACCTCACAGCGACAGTCTTGACGCTATAATCCATTCACCATATATTCTTTGTTGAATTAAAATTGAACATATTAAAATTACAAATACCCATAGGTTTGTACCATTACAAAATGGTACGAAATTATCGTTCAAATCGCTTACATATTAAAAAGCAAAATATATGAATATATTGAATTAGTGTGTGGCAAATCAAAAAATTTGGACTTGCTCATCTCAGGTTTTAAATTAAAAAAAAAAAATACACCATAGTCAGTTGGAGAAATCAGAGGACTATGTCGAAAATTCTGACTATGCTGTGAAAATAAGTTTAACATAGGAGGGCCAGAAAATTCGAATGAGGTAACTATAACCCTTCCTGTAATTTAAATATCATCATTGTTTAATCCAAATTTTGCAATCAGATTTTTAATTAAACCCTTCTAAAACAATATCATTAGATAGTCTAAAATCGTGTTTTTAGGCATCTTTTAATTCAAAATTTTCCGGGAGATTTTCTTGGGGGTATGCCAGACCCCCCCCCCCCCCCGGTAGTCGGCGCCCCCGTACCGGTCTATCCACCGCCCTCTTGGGGTAGCCAGCATGCCCCTGATGTGTAGTATTTGTATACTCATATTATCGTGAGAATGTCTAACAGAAGAACAAAATGGTTATACAGCTATTTTAAACAAAAAAAGGCAAGGTGAAAATTAATAAGAAAAGTTAATTGGCAAGTTATAAACATCTTTAGCTAACAATAGTTAAAGTGAAACAAAGCTTCAAAAACTGATAAAAATTAAGTAATAATTATAGTCTCCCCGCTCTCTCTCCTCCTGGGTCTCCGATATGCACTTGTTAATTTGTGACATGTCTGTACACTCTTATCAGCATGCTGACAGTAATTTTAAAGGTCCAAGAAAAATTGCCCAACAGCTTTGTGATAACTTTGACATCAAGCACAAAGGTCTTCTTGTATCATACACTCGCTGTTGTGTGTTTAGTTTAATCCAGATTTTTGTTGTTTTGTTTTGCTGAAGTAACCATATCATTACAGTAATGTATACAATGTGCATAATAGTTATTCTGTTTTTTTGTCATTAAGACTGAGATGGGAGAGAATAGATTAGTTAAAAACTTTCCTTTTAGAGGCATTGTAGAGATTTGTTATTCTATGATGCAAACATTGTTCGTCTTTCCAAATGCTGTCCATCCAAATCTTCTCTGGTTCACAATTTCTGGTATCATGTCTGTGTTGCTTGTTATTGTTAATTTCTTTTTTTTTTTTGTAATTGCCATATTCTAATATCAGATCCGTTTACCTTCTCAGCTGGAACAGTGTTATGCTGTAGGTAACAGCATTACACTTATCTTTTCCATATTTGCTTTTAGACTGTCCTTTTCACTTCCCTGGTTGATCTGAATACACCTCATTCCTATCTTCAATGCATTCACATTGATAAACACCTGAAAATCACATACTTCAATTATACATTCATTATATTTAATTTCTTTGAACACACCCTCTATAAATAAAGAACAGCTTTATTTGATAGGCTGTCTCCCCATTCCAAACTTCCTTCCTAACGGTGTTACCTTGATAGCATGTTCAGTTTGATTTCAGTTACAGACAGACTTCATGTTCAAATGTCTCTTTCTTTTCCTTTGTTCTTCAAACATAAGAAGAATAAATTATTTTCTGTTTCAGAACTTAATGATGTGACAACGGTTTATAGCATAGGACAAAACATTAAAGGTAAGAATCAAATAACGAATATAATTCTTAGGTTTTTTTTGTCCGTGGTGTGTCTGAGTATTGCTAAAGATTGATAAACACTGTTTCAATGCAGAACACTAATATTTCATATAAAAATGTTTACCTTATTCCTGAGCTACCTCAGCCTAGCAGCAGCCTCTGATGAAGCTCACATTGACCAAAACTAGCTCAGCCAATAAGGTAAACATTTATCAGTGTTCCACACTGAAATAGTGCTTATGACTTTTTATTTATATAATGTTTTACAGCAATAAAAAAACAGAAATAAAATAATTATTCCACATTTGTTTCATAGTTATTTAAAACTTGGGCGTGCTTAATCTGGCAACTATTTAATTATTTGCTACTATAATAAACAGTAATAAAAAGCACACAGCTAAAAAAGTTTAGGAAGTGTTTCATTTGACATCAATTAAATTAGTCTCTGGTGAACTGTTTTGGAAATAATACAAACTTGTGGTCCAAACACTTATCTCATGGAATCAGGTGAAAGAATGACTGGCCAACTTAACATTCCTGTTAACTTACTATCATTATAAAAACGCACAAGTGTGCACACACACACACACACACACCTGTGTGTGTGTATGTGTGGTTTGTCAGTGGCAGATCAAATGGTGTGTCCTACCAAAGAACAATGCTGCATCTTAGTGGTATCCCCCCTTCCCATCAGCCAGTGCAATGGTAACTTTTGAAACTTCATTAAAACATTATTTGGCAGCCTGTTGGGCTGTGGTCGATTATTACTTTTTGAAGTCACCAAGCACCAATCACAGAGCAGCTCGATGCTGATTGGTTTGCTAATGCATCATGCCAAATCCTATTTAAAGACATGCTTTCGCCCCACCACCCGCTTGACCTACCTCCTGCCCGGGTGCGGCAGCCCCAACGTGAAGAGGAATGGAATGCCTTCTTCAACCAACCTCTTTAAACTATCACAGCTGGAGACTTTAACTGCAAACACCCAATGTGGAACAGTCATGTCACAAAACCTGTATGGCCACCCACTTTACAACTCGCTCTACAGCTGCATCAACGTCATCCACAGCTTTGTTATTGGTCCTACTTCTCTGACCCACATTCCCAAACATCCTTGACATTGTAGTTGTCGAGGATTTGGCATGCCCTATCAATGTTGATGCATTTCAGACTTTCCGTCTGATCACAATCCGGGTGCTAATCACTGTTCACAGGATGCTGACCACCAGGCCACATATCTTCAAAAATTTGTCATGTCCACTATTGACAAATATATATATCTAATCCCTGAGACCAACCAAAAGCCTCAGTTGCCAGAAGAGGAGCTTCTTGCCATCCACAAATGGCACAAGCTCTGCCAAATGGCACATGTTGTCCCTACCACTGATGAAGCCAGCTCAAGACCAACTGCAATTCCAGCTCCAGGTGCCTCCAGCTGCTGGCCGTATTCTGCTCAACTTCACTCACAGCATGAGCAATGTCACTAGTTTTTACTGGCGACTGGTCGCGGCACCTTGTCTTTCTCCAGCCAACATTGACTTTAATATCCTCAGGGGGGATATGGTCAAGATTTTTGTCCAAGAAATACCTGTGTACTACCAGGTTCCTGCCACCCTTGAAGAATCATACCAGGACTACTTCACCCCTAAGCATGTCAAGCCCCATCCTTTGTGCTCAAAAGCTTGATGTTCATCCCCTCTCGAGAATATCCTCGACGAATTGCATGACCAGGGGTACCCCATATGCTCAATTTTTCAAATGTATACTCCTCAGAAGGACTCCATCTCCTACTAGTGAAGAGCAAAACCCTTCTCTAATTAACTAGGATATTCAGGTTCAGTGTAAAAGTGAAGTGTAGCCGAGCTCTGGGACATTGCCTCAATGACTCGGCCACCACACTGACATGTGTAAGAGTGCTCTAGCTTGTGTAAAGTGCTCTCTTCCACACTGTACTAAAGATTGCTCCACTCCACCTTTCAAGTGGTGTATCAGTTGCAGCAGCAATCAGGCCCCTTTAATTATCGGTCTCGACTGGTGACACATTCTGACCCCTGGACCATGGCTGGTCATTTTCAAGTCCCTGCTGAACATTCTGCTTCTTGCTATGGCTCTGGATGGACTCCACGACCTTGTCTGTTATGTCACTGAAGATGGTTACCATGGGCAGATCTGAAACGTTTTGCAAATTACAAACCGCAGCCTAAAACTGTGTAATGTTTTACATCTGTTGCCTCTATCCTGTAAGTTTCACTCATTATTAAAGGTTTATTGCTTTAAATATAACATCTAATTTTATTTTCAGATGATTTTGCTTATGTTCACTTGGCAAACAAAAATGCGACATCTAAGTTTATGTCACTCATGATAGGGGACAGAATTGTTGGTGAGTATTAAACATTCGCCGAAGTAGCATTGTCAACATTTTTAAATTTCTGTTGTTAGTATGTGACTATTATTAATGGTAATAACTTCTGTTTCTTTGCAATATAAAGGTTTAATTATCATATACGACACACACAACTTTCAAGCATAGATATATTTTTAAAATCATTCCAGAACCATAATCTGTCATTTCAAATGTTGATAGCTACAGCATCATACCATATTCAAAATATTATAATTGATCAATAACATTTTAATGTTATCTGTTTTCAAATTCTGTTGATTGTTTAACAATCAGATGGTACATCTTTAAGTTTCTAGATTATATATTGTTATGACGGTCTACTTGATCGTCGTAGGTACAGTGGAAACAAAATACAAGACACCAATTAAGTCACTAATCACCAGCTTTAATTTTCACAGTTAAACAGTTCGTAATTAACAACACAGTCTCTTATAATAAATCAAATAAAAATTGTTCACACGCAAATAAATGTCAACTAATATTACAACACAATTGTATTACAATATACCGTCCGATAATAAAACACAACACTTAACTAATAACCACTTGAACGCACACAGTAATATCGCCAGATAATCACTTGTAATCTCCCGACAATAAACTCGGACCACACTGTAAATATATCTCCACTAATACTGAAAACTAAGGCTGGTGCCGCCATATACAGTATTTATACCTCCGCTCACAGACCAGTGTGAACTACGTAATTAATTCGGCCTTGACACAGTCCGTGCGGCTGGCGGCTTCGAGAAAACTCGCGAATGCGTCTAGAGTCACGTATGCCACACACATTAGAGCGAGATTCTTCTGGCACATTCGACAAACACGTAGATTGTCCTGTGATGTCGTAACAATATATAAATCTGTATAGTTATGTACACGTGTTAATTTTATTTGTTTATTAATAAAAGTAAATCATAAAAATTAATAAAAGTAATATTCTGAATATTAAGTATAAATTTTTTGTATATAGGCTTACAGTAGAGCGTCGATAATTGGTGTTCAACCCAGTCCGGATTATTGATTTGTCCGGATTTTCAAACATTTACAACAAAATCACTACTTAAATTATAAGCATAGACGGATACTTACGAAAACTCAGCGTTAGTTTAGAAACATCATTTTTGCTATATTTATTCCAAACACACAAATATTACATTAAAATTTTTTTAATCATAAATTCTGAAGAAATTTATTATGCAGATAAGAACTACGAAAAAGTCACCAATTTTTTTTTTACAAGGCTTGAGGTACGTTAATTCGAGGCCCAGGTCTCTGAGTCTCTTTAGTAACAAAAGTTGGGTAGTAGAGCATTCGGGCTGCTTTTCCAGCCAAGACATTGCAGTTTCCAATGCACAGAATGCATCGATTTGTGAAGGTTGATGCCTCATTAGCGATGTCTTCACTTTCGTCGTTTTTGTTATTGTCTTGGGGGCTCAACCTCAGCTATAGTGTTAGTTTCTTCTTCATCATTTAAAATTTGATATCCATGGTCATTTTTATCACTTTCTAACCACTTGCTTGCATTGTTTTCATTGCAGTCTTCGAAACCTGGCATTAACTTTAATAATGACGTAACTTTATCTAAAACATTTTCTTACACCCTTTCATTTTTGGCTGGATTTTCTTCTATCTGATCTTCTTCAATAGGCCATAGCTTTTTCCATCCATTTTGCAAATTGTCTTTTGTTGCTAACATGTAACTGCAGTCCTTCAGATTCAACTTTTTACCAAAACCAACAACACTGCCTTTGTCTCGTTCAGCTAGCAGCAGACGACGCAATACCTGATTTCTATACATTTTCTTCATTTTTTCTCTAATACTCTGATCCATGGGTTGGAGTAGTGCTATCACATTTGGAAATATTAAATCTTCATCGATATTATTTATTTTGTCAAGAGAAAGATGTGTTGGGGCGTTATCGATTATAAGGAGCACTTTTCCTGTTTTTCCTTCTCTTTGTCGATGTTTCCTAACACTTGGTATTTATTTATTGATATACCAGTCCTTGAAAATTTTGGCAGTCATCCAGGAATTCCTATGCAACTTGTAAGAGACAGGAAGGCAGCAGCGTACATTTTTAAAGCAACGAGGTTGTTTGCTTTTTCCGATGACCATTAATCGCAAGGAATGCGAGCCACTCTCATTGCCACACACCATAACGGTTATTCTGTCCTTACTGACTTTAAAACCTGAAGCGAAATTTTCTCGACATGAAGGTAGAGACTTTCGAGGTAGAGAACACCAGTTGACACCAGTTTCATCAGTATTGTAGACATCATCCCTTGATCATCCCTGTTCATTAACCATACTCATAAACGTATTTTTAAATTTCAGTGCAGAGTTAACATCTCCAGATAAAACCTCTCCTTGAATTTCAAGCCTTGACTTGAAATTCTTAAGCCATCTGGAGCTGGCCTTAAAATCCAGTGGTCCACCTAATTTTTCATTCTAAGGCTTTTTCGCAGACCAGTGGACCTGATATAGGCTCACCTAAGCTCCTGCTTTGTGTAAACCAAATAAACATTGCATCTTCTAATGCAGTATTAGTGGGCCATTCGTAATGTTTTCCTTCTTTTTGATCTATCTTCGGAGTCCAACTTGGAAGCGTACTGCAGTATACTGCATTTTTCATTTTTATATCACTTATAGTAGATGTCCCCATGCCATAAATTTTTGCAAGAAATGCGCCACTTTCGCCTTCGGAAAGTTTGTTTAAAATTTATAAGTTTGTTTCAATACTTAAGAAAATATGTTTTCTCTTATGAGACCCTGCAGATGCCATTTTGATTCAGTAACTAAAATAAGAAATGACAAGCACAAATAAACTATGAACAAGCACAGCACATGACTATTCCGTTCTACCAAAAAAAACTGAACAGTACTGTTGTAAGGCGCGATGTGTGTTATTAGGAGTGGGGTTGTTGACCTCCCCACCACTCTCACGTTCCATTTGTATACTATAACACTGCATAGAGGCTAGGCTTAAAGACATTCAATAATTTGAAGAAGCTTGCAGAAAACATTCCAGATTCCACATCTGTTGGAATCTCGATTGTGATACTGCTGCTGACGAATCCAATTTTTCTATGGACAAAGTCTGGATTTTTGACGCTCTACTGTATTTGTATACCACCTCACTCATTGAGACAGTACTATTCAGGTTTCTGTTACTTTAGATTAAAAATTCATCCCATTAATTTGGACTGCTATCTGAATTAGTTAAGCTTGATACTAATTATACAAATAATTATATGAGAAATATAATTAATACTTATACAACAGTTAATATATATATTCTATTTAAAACAACAAAAAACGCAAATGAGAATAATTGTTTTATCGTTCTATAATAATTTCTTGTATGTCATTAAAACATCTGATTTCTTATTGAATTATATCACCCATGATATGTTCATCTTTTAAATAGAACGTGATGCAAAGTTTGAACACAGACTAATATTAAAACACATCACCTATCAGAGACCGATACACTAATACACACTCTTCTAATTACCCACGTAACACAAACTGTCAGCATTTAGATCCATGTTACATAGACTACACAGCAGCTATCCCAGCTGGTGAAACTGCCAGTGTTATGAAAATTTGACCTAACTTTTTCACATTGGGAAAAAAGATGGGGTTCCATGAAATGAATGAATGCATCCAGCATGTTGTGTGGTCGTGGACTTGGGGCTTTTTTTATCAACTTTTTCTTCCACACACCGAATTCTGCAACACAGCTCAGGTAACAATTCCTGATAAAATTCCGTTAGTGGTGTTAGATCTTCTGTATTTGAGTTTATACTTTTTCTAGGGACACTATTAACAGCACTATGTTTTCATGAGATTTAAATGTATCTTTAAGGTTGACAGTAACATGGTCCAGAAAAGGCAAGAACATATTTCTATTGCAATGGCTATTATGAATATAGAATAATTTAATAATAATTTCTATTACGGAACTATCTCAAAGAGTCCAGAGCATCCTTCCACCCGTTCCTCTGCTAACTGAGCAGGTGTAGCGTCTCAGTCAATGCCGCACTCAAGTACCTTCAAGTCTGTTCTGGAGAGCACTTGAAATACACAAATTAATCTGGCATACCAAAAGGATGGAAAGTTATTCTGGAACACCTGTGCTATCTATATAATGAACAGCTCCTGGGTTTGTCAGTTGTTATAAGTGGCGATTTATTCAGCACGGATCAAGTGGGTGTTGTAGAAAGTGATTACTGTGTTATAATTAGTGTAGAACTCTTTATGGTGGACATTAGGATTGCTTCTGAACAAATTTAACTTGAATTACTGTATGAGAGTATCTTGTTGATTTCAAATTGCTATTTGTGATTCATTAAAGCTGGTAATTAGTGATTTCATTGGTGTCTGTTTTGTTTTCCACTGTACCATATGGCGATCAGTGAGACAGTTGTAACAATATGACAGTATTTCCCTCAAGTGTCAGCAGGAGCATTGACATGATGTTTCATCGAAACCAAATATTCCTTGGTTTTGTTATTGTATAACAGAAACCTCGTCCGCAAGTTTTGATGTATTGCTGAATACTTCTGCAAATTGTGAGTCACATTTCTCTATCAGATTTTCAAATATAACCAACGACTTACTTAAGTGTTCCAGTGCTCCTGCAAGATCACAATTAATGCTTTGAAGTGCTTTACAAAGAGAAAGGGTCAAGGAGAACACCTGGTCAAGAGATAAAGAGGAATTTGTAAACGTACTTTGAGTTATAACAATGGATGGGGCTCCTGAGACATGTCTCTGTTGACACATACTTCTAGTTCTTGCAGTGCATGAACAATAGCTACATAAATTTCCATAAAGCCCAGAATTGCCTCATGTTTGTATACCCATCGAGTTTCACACATAGACAACAGAGTTTTGTGTCATAATTCCAGCAACAAATCCCTAATAAATTTCTTCAGAATATTGTTACTTTTTGTAGAATTTCTAAAGAATGTTCCCATCAATTGTGTTGTATGTACACAATTTCTGACCCTTTGGGTAAATACGAATTATGCCAGAGCAAGGTTTAGAGAATATACATTACAATGTATATAGAGAGCTATCAGATATTACTGCTGTATGTAAGCTTGTGCACTGTGTACCATGTAAATAGCCTGTTATTACTGTTGCCCTGTCATATCCCTGCCTAATCAATACCTCACAATCTATTGCAACGTTTCAACAATTATACAAATACATTACCATGTACTCAACGCAACTATAAAGTGTATTACACCGGCCAAGTCACAGGATTTTTTTTTCTCTCGTTGCGTCAAGTATATGTATTTGCACAATAATTATATAAATTTTAAAGAGGAGTGAGATTGTTGTTGACATGAAATAATTAATTAATACCATTTCAAAATAATCATTCAAAGATTTATTAATTTATAGATAAATATTTAAATATTAAAATTTCAAATGTTAGACAAATAAATATTCACCTCTATAAGCTTTACAAGTGTGTACACTGTAACCTGCTATGTTATTCATAACATACAACAAAAATAAACACCCATATAATCTTACTAACTAAACAAACATGTTCACCAAGTTATTTAAATTCTTTCTATTTTGGTGTGTCTGAAATTAACTCAAATTTTAGATAATACTAGCAATTCATTTACCAACAAAATAATATCAAAATTCAAGAATAAACTTTAATTGTTGCTGTAAACAAAATAAAATAATCTACCATTTACTTCCAATCTATTATTTACTTCTACTGACACACCCAAAAATACAACAAAAGATTGGTATTTCTTTTCTAGATTTGCTTGTTAAATTAAACTCTCTTATCTAACTACTATTTAACTTTAAAACTCTAATTATTAACTGTTCATACTTAAGTTCTTTTCGAGAGCTCTCTTCACAATAAAAAAATATAATCGTTTTTTATCACCTGCATATATCTGCCGTTACCGTTGTGTGTGTGTGTCCAGAATCCTGAGAGTATGATGACGATGATGACTATGCTGATGCGGTGTTCTTTGTCTCTATGGGTTGTTGCTGTTGGTGATGCTCCAGAGTTCCTCCATACGTCTTAGTGTTCATGTGGTACAGTGTGTGTGTCCTGGTTGATCTGCGAATGGGCAGCGTAACGTCGTGTGTAGATTTCTTGAGTCTGAGTGTGTGATCACCCGAAGTTGGCAGTGGTATTTATACTGGAGGCGATTTGACAGGTTCACGACTGTTTTTCGACATGTCAGATATTGTCAATTCATGCAAAGTGTCCTTTTTATTACACTCACTTTTTGGTTAATTATCGCGAACTTATGAACATACTCGTCACATGAGAGATATCATTGTTTGCATAATTTTTTTCTGGTCACTCACATATACCACACATATTAATTACTATTTAATTACACTAGTAATTAATATTAATTTAATAGTGTCTTTAATATTGCACATTTTTGTAAGCCTTTGTTTACAGGATTAAAACAAATAATTAGTTTAGTATAATCCTGTTAAGACCTGATTAATTGGAAACCAACAATTTGTACGTATCACCCCATATTATCGTGTCGCAGCTTGCGTTACACACACAAACGCTTTATTGTTAACTATCAAAGCAGGTGCACTTTTGATAGGCTCCAGCCTGCATTTTCCCGCACAAAATTGTATAAAACTGTTCGTCTTATTATTTTTTCACTAATTACAATACACACATACCGCCCTGGGCAAATATGCAAATATATGTATTGTTGCATATATTCCCCAGGTGGGTTTAAATAAAATTTGACTGTTGTTCAAATTTTATTTACACAGCTATATAGGTGTACCTTATAATTACAATTACATCTTATTAACTACATTACAATTGGTTTTTAAAACTCCTTATAAAAGTAAATATTTTTATCAGTATTTGAGAAACATTCCCCTGTTGTGGAGGGTGACAAATTCTTTCCCCCTATACACATACTTACATCCTGCTATTGTTTCATTGTCATACATCTCGACCCACTTGTTTCGGTGCATAACAATGCTCATTGTTCTGTTGTGATGCGTTTCACATTTTTGTTGTCGGCTTATTTCTACCTGTTTTCCTCTCTCTAAATATTTAAGAGAATCAGTCAAATTAAACATACTACAAAGTTTTGTTTCTCTCTCTCTCTCTCTCTCTCTCTCTCTCTCTCTCTCTCTCTCTCTCTCTCTCTCACTTCTCCTCCCTTACCTGCATTTGGAGAGTCAGTTGTATTTTTCTCTTCTCTTAGTATAAGATTAGTTTTATTTCTATACTCGGTGCGAAACATGTGTCGGATTGCGTGAGTAATATTAACAATTCTTCAATCGTTTTAATTCCTAGTGTTTTACTGGCGAATCTACTATCTCTGTGAAAGTGATGTGCTAATTTCTGTACCAATTCGTGTTGTGTAAATGTGGGTCTACGATGTTTACTTCTTTCTACAAGTTGGATTACATATTCTTCTAAGGAAACCTATCATTATGTTGATATTTACCATATTCTAATTGGTCTCGTACTTGTCTTTGTGTGTGTGTATATTCCCATAGCAACCTTCAAATGAGTTTTTAAGTTGTTCGTTCGTAGCTAAATTATATTGAGCAATTGTGTACCATCTTACAGCATAACCTTGGAAATGTTTACTAATAAAGCTATTTTTCTCTTTATAAGTTACAGAATTACCTATTAAATCCATTTCTTGTTCACAGTTCAGTAACAATTTTGTCCTTTCATCACTTTGTGTTGGATACACCATCATCTGCATTGGTTCCATATTTAGACGTTCTACTTCTCCACGTTGATTTTTCCCTAGTGTATTTATTTCACTGGAATATTCCTTTGTGGTTTTATTATTAGACTCGACTATGGCAGTTTCCAACATTATTACTCTGGCTTCCAACTCCTGCATCTTATTGATGTTTTCATGGACTTGTTCACTGCCTGCTTTTCTTTCCATACCCTGTTCCTGCTTTGCTACTATAAACTTTTATTCCATTGATCAGCTACTTGGTTCACACTATCTTTTAATTCTTTCAACCCTTCTGCTTTCTGTTCTTTAAACTCTAATGCATCTATGCACTTATTCGTCTCTCTACAAATTGTGTAGTATTATCTACGATATTTTGTTCTAATTTTTCTTTTACTCCTTCTCTTAGTTTTCCATTATATTCTTTTAATTTTTCTCTTAATTGTTCTTTATCTGGTTTTTAACTCTTCTAGGTTTCTATCTAATCTAGCACATACATTCTGTCTTATACCATATTTGTCCATAAGGTTTCCCATCACATCTATCATTGCCTCCATACTGAAGTTAAACGTTATTTACATGTTGAATTATTTTTATTTTTATATTTTAAAATAATTATTATTGGTAAACCGCGACTCTATTGGTTTTTTAGTTAATATTATTTATTTATATTTCTTATTATTATAAATTATCTCATACCAACAATTTCTCTCCTCTTTTAGTTTTGTTGAGTGCCAGTTGTGAAATACACAACAATATTACAGTTACAATATAATAACATTAATAACAATACACTTATTAATTCTGAACCAATTTATTATGGCACATTGAATATCGAAGCACCCCAATTTATTATGGTTCGTTAATTATCAAGCCTGCCATTTTATTATGGCACGTTAATTATCGAGCCCCACGTTGGGCGCCAATTTATTATGCAACGTTACAACAATTATACAAATACATTACCATGTATTCAACGCAACTATAAAGTGTATTACACCGGCCAGGTCGCAGGATTTTTTTTTTCTCTCGTTGAGTCAAAGTATATGTAGTTGCACAATAATTATATAAATTTTAAAGAGGAGTGAGATTGTTGTTGACATGAAATAATTAATTAATGCCATTTCAAAAATAATCATTCTGAGATTTATTAATTTATAGAATTTCAAACGTTAGACAAATAAATATTCACCTTTATAAGCTTTACAAATACACTGTAACCTGCTATGCTATTCATAACATACAACAAAAATAAACACCCATATAATCTTACTAACTAAACAAACATGTTCACCAAGTTATTTAAATTCTTTCTATTTTGGTGTGTCTGAAATTAACTCAAATTATAGATAATACTAGCAACTCATTTACCAACAAAATAATATCAAAATTCAAGAATAAACTTTAATTGTTGCTATAAACAAAATAAAATAATCTACCATTTACTTCCAATCTAGTATTTACTTCTACAGACACACCCAAAAATACAACAAAAGATTCTTGGATTTCATTGTCCATGACGTGTCCGTTACTTAACTAAATATCACTATTGTTTGACGACTCGGAACACTAAGATTTTTTTATAAGTAAAATCGTAAAGATTTACCTTACAGCCTAAACCGGCTTTCACCTTTAGAAGGCTTCATCAGAGGCTGCTGTAGGTAGCGCTGTCCGTCTTGTTGTTGGTGACGGGGTAGTTTTTCGAAAGATCGATGCTGTGTGTGTGTGGTGAGATGCGTTCGAATAATACATGCGATTTTAATTGTGTCTGTTCGTTTAGGATGTCGTTTTTATTTGTTTTTGTGTGTTTGTATATTTCTAATTGTTCTAGAGTGTCTAGTTTTCAGCCTTTTGTGTGTACGTGTAGAATGTTCATGTTATTGTCGATGTTTTTATATGTGTGGTTTGCTTCAATGAGGTGGTTTGCAAAGGTGGATTCTGTAGTGGTGTGGAGTGCTTTTGTGTGTTCAATGTATCTCTGTTTGAAGCTACGTCCTGTCTGGCCTATGTAGAATTTATTGCAATTTGAGCAATTTAGCTTGTATACACTGGGTAGATCAAATTTGTTTTGTGTTTTGTGCGTGCGTTTTGATAGTGTATGTTCTGTTTTGTTAGTAGTTTTGTAAGCGATTCTGTATCCTGCTTTTTTGAATTTGTGGGCAATTTTTTCAGTTTGTTTGTTGATGTATGTTAGTGTTATGAATTTGTTGTTTTCTGTCTTTGTCTGTTGTTTGTTTTGTGTTTTGTGTAGGAGTTTACTGACTATTGTTCTGTCATATCCAATTGTTCTAGCAGAATCTAACGGATATGACAGAACAATAGTCAGTAAACTCCTACACAAAACACAAAACAAACAACAGACAAAGACAGAAAACAACAAATTCATAACACTAACATACATCAACAAACAAACTGAAAAAATTGCCCACAAATTCAAAAAAGCAGGATACAGAATCGCTTACAAAACTACTAACAAAACAGAACACACACTATCAAAACGCATGCCCAAAGCACAAAACAAATTTGATCTACCGCGCGCGCGCGCGTGTGTGTGTGTCCAGAATCCTGAGAGTATGATGATGATGATGACTATGCTGATGCGGTGTTCTTTGTCTCTATGGGTTGTTGCTGTTGGTGATGCTCCAGAGTTCCTCCATACGTCTTAGTGTGCGTGTGGTACAGTGTATGTGTCCTGGTTGATCTGCGAACGGGCAGCGTAACGTCGTGTGTAGATTTCTTGAGTCTGAGTGTGTGATCGCCTAAAGTTGCCAGTGTATTTATACTGGAGGCAATTTGACAGGTTCAGGACTGTTTTTTGACATGTCAGGTATTGTCAATTCATGCAAAGCGTCCTTTTTATTACACTCACTTTTTGGTTATTTATCGCGAACTCATGAACATACTCGTCACATGAGCGATATCATTGTTTGTGTAATTTTTTTCTGGTCACTCACATATACCACACATATTAATTACTATTTAATTACACTAGTAATTAATATTAATTTAATAGTGTCTTTAATATTGCACATTTGGCAATCATTTTTATATCACCATATTCATCAAAAATTCCTTAATGTAATGGTGTCTTTATAATTTGTGTAAGCCTTTGTTTACAGGTTTAAAACAAATAATTAGTTTATTATAATCCTGTTAAGACCTGTTTCATTGGAAACCAACAATTTGTAGGTATCACCCTATATTATCGTGTCGCAGCTTGCGTTACACACACAAACACTTTATTGTTAATTATCAAAGCAGGTGCACTTTCGACATTCTCCAGCCTGCATTTTCCCGCACAAAATTGTATAAAACTATTTGTCTTATTATTTTTCCACTAATTACAATACACACATACCACCCTGGGCAAATATGCAAATATATGTATTGTTGCACTATATTAAGTAATTTTAAATTTGAGACTATTAAGTTAGCCAGTTCTTAACCTGTTAAATCAGTGGCAGTCACAAATATAAGAAAATCCTCATGGATCTTGCTTTATTCAGAATCCACACAATGAATCTACAGTGGCAGTTGCTCTATCCCTGCAATATATGTTCTTTTGTTGGCAAGAACAGCACAACACTTTGGCCTGTTCACTCTTTCAACAATCTGTTTACTTAAGATGTTACTGCACATCACAATAATCTGATATTGAATTATGGGACTTGTAAGCTGCGCATTTCTAGGTCCATTGTCAAGGTGTTTCTAAAACCAAGTAGTCAATTGTGTACAAAATCTCGAAAGAGCACGAAAATACAATCATTAATCTAACTGTTCTATTACAACATTACCAGTATTGTACCGAGAGAAAAGAAGACAACAGAAAGCCGCTTGGAGATGTTCTGAATACACCAGCCAAGAGAATTTGAGAAATCATGATTTTTTGAAACCAAAGATTTTTTTTTGAATGCACCAGGAATACATAACTTTCTGGTGGAACTCATGGAGATTCCAGGAGACGTTCTTTTGAAAAGTCGTCTATGCTTAGCTTATCTCCATACTGCCTGATATCACATTCATTACTATTACTTTTGCAGTTAGTAACCATATGTACCATAAGAGGATTATCTTGAAAGTTCTGGGAACAATGGAACTTGAACCACTAACTTCTGATCTCTTCTTTTCCTACACAAAATTAAACAGCAACAATTGATTTTCTCTGGACCATTTCACTTTGACACACTTGTTATTGAGACTAACTGAAACTGTTACTTGACGTACTGACCCATGATACACATACACAGAGGAACACAACTCAGAAAACTCTGACAAGTTTAGGAAGTATTCCCTTTAATTTAATATGGTTGAAAGACATGTGAATAACCCACTCAACTATGATATTTTCTGACATTCAGACATTACACTGCAAGAATACACGGGAACAGAGAATGATAACAAAACTGTGATGTTGACAACTCTCTCTTGTTAACACATTGTAATATCTCTTTCTTTCGACATCCTTTTACAAGCATGAAATTAGCATAGTACTACATCACCGACAACAATACTCTTGTAAACAATGCATGATGTTTATAAATGTCACTGGTATACTAGTGGGGGAACAGAAAATGCTGACACCTTAATTTGTTGTATTTTAAAACAGAAATCTTGTATATCGTGTTGTGTGTGTGTTTGTGTGTGAATATAATTTTTCAGATTCTGTGATTCCTAACAATATTGCAGATCTGACAAGGGAACAAGAAAACCTGAGACACTGGGAAGACCAAAAGGCTAATTATTATGGTACGGGTGCCTGCATAGAATGCTGTAAGTGGTATTCACTAAAATACTTTTATATAAAATATGAGATTCACTGTCCTATGTGCCTTAGGCTCATGTATTTGTTACACCAGGATTATCAGTTATCAGTTGAATCATACATCGTCAGTTCAGTTACTTAATTCTGTATAACATAAATTCATTACAGTTCCATTTGTTTATTATTAGAATAGTTTTATTTTATATATAGTTTCATGTGTATGTGATTTGTGGTGGTGTAGTTTATATTTTTCCTTTTTGTTTTATAATTTTATACTCAACTGTAGTGACAATAAAGTGGATCTCTACAACATACACCTTCACTATCTGGTCATAATGAATATAAAATATCGGTATGGAGAACCATACATAACTTCCATATTCTAAGATTTATATTTAAAATCATTTTCGAAATGAAATATTACCATAGAAACTACTTCTTTCTACTTACTGCTTCAGCCTTAACCACAGTACTGTGGTCACTAACATATACCACCTCACGTTATCGCACTCGATTTTCACTGATGATGGAAGTCGATGGCATTGCCGAAACGTCTGGTTTTGTAGAAAACATTGGACTACGGCCAAATATCCCGGGAAGGAATTTTAACAAAAACTACTTCTTTGTTGTCGATAACGTTGTACACATATATATAAAAAATATGCATAAAATTAATGGCTTGTATAAGTTAATGATTGATCTCCATTAAGTAGTGTTCAAGTTTCCAAAGTTTTAATATTATGATGTCCGTAATTAAAACATCAGAGCAGGTTTAGTGTGTATGAGGGTACACCGTGGACAAAAATTTTCAACATTTCCTATTGAGCATTGCTTAGAGTAAAGCTGCGAATCTACAGTGTACGTTTCACAGAACAAACACGCGGAAAAGAAGGAGCGCTCCGAAGTCACTCATGGACCATCAGGATCTTGCAGAGGGTTCATTCCCTAAAGACGAAAGTCTGTCTATGAATCGTTCCTCTGTAAACACGTGCAGTTACACTGCCCAGCGATCCACAGGAAGCAAATCGCTATCCACGCTGGACACTTTTTCGGCTTGCACACGTTATGTTGGTATGGGTTTCGCCACTTTCCATTTAAAAAGCGTGCAAATGTAAGAAAATAAACATGAATGAGGCCAGAAATAACGCGAATTGTGTGTGTGTGTGTGTGTGTGTGTGTGTGTGTGTGTGTTCCCTGCCTTTTTATTGCGGTAGTCATAATAATAAAATGGAAACGTAAACATTACATAACTGAGATATGCTTACCTGCCACGAACGATATATTATTTTATACATGTATATTAACTCATACATAATTTACATTAAAATGAAAAAATTATAATTTTATCGCCTGGCAACAAAATTATTTTATTTTTACTTCCATATTCCTTAAGGAAATGGAAGTATGGTGATGGCAAAAAAAATAGTGTTCGAGATTATTGCAGATTCTGATTGTACTACACTCAAAACATGAAAAAAAGTCGTTTTTCGAAAAGTGTATGTGTGTCTGTCTGTCTGTGTGTCTATCTGTCTGTCTATGTGTAGATTTTTTTCTATGGCAAACGATAACAGCCGCAAATTCAAACAGAATCAAATAATTTTTTGTATACAGCCCTGATTTGTAGAGTACTCACGACCTATTGTTTTTGGTGAAGATCGGTTGAGGGAAAGGGGTAGTTTACCTGCAACGATTTTTTTTTTATCAAGGGTAATTTTCTTTTGCAAACGATAACAGCCGCAAATTCAAACAGAATCAAATAATGTTTCGCATACAGCCCTGAATTATGGAGTTCTCAAGACCTGTTGTTTTTGGTGAAGATCGGTTAAGGGACAGGGGTAGTTTACCTGCAACGTTTTATGTTTTAACAAGGGGATTTTCTATGGCAAACGATAACAGCCGCAAATTCAAACAGAATCAAAAGATTATTTGCATACAGCCCTAAATTGCAGAGTTCTCAAGACCTATTGTTTTTGGTGAAGATCGGTTAAGGGGAAGGGGTAGTTTACCTGCAACATTTTTTTATCAAGGGTAATTTTCTATGACGAACGATAACTGCCGCATATTCAAACAGAATCAAATAATTTTTTGCATACATCACTGAATTGTAGAGGACTCAAGGCCTTTTTATTTTGGTGAAGATCGGTTAAGGGGAAGGGGTAGTTTACCAGCAACCTTTTATGTTTTAACAAGAGTAAAGTACTTGAAAATTCATTTAAACTTTTTCAAACAATGGTAATTGTTAAAAATAAAATAACTTTGTTGCCAGGCAATAAAATTATAATTTTTTCATTTTAATGTAAATCATGTATAAGAGAAAATATATCGTGCGTGGCAGGCAAGCATATCTCAGTTATGTACTGTTTACATTTCCATTTTATTATTATGACTACCGCAATAAAAAGGCAGGGAAGACACACACACACACACAATTCGCGTTATTTATGGCCTCATTCATGTTTATTTTCTTACATTTGCACGCTTTTTAAATGGAAGTCCCGAACCCATACCAACATAACGCATGCAAGCCGAAAAGTGTCCAGCGTGGATAGCGATTTGCTTCCTGTGGATCGCTGGGCAGTGTAACTGCACATGTTTACAGAGGTACGATTCATAGACAGACTTTTTCGTCTTTAGGAAATGAACCCTCTGCAAGATGCTGAGGGTCCATGAGTGACTTCGGAGCGCTCCTTCTTTTCCGCGTGTTTGTTCTGTGAAACGTACACTGTAGATTCGCAGCTTTATTCTAAGCAACGCTCAATAGGAAATGTTGAAAATTTTTGTCCACGGTGTACCCTCATACACACTAAACCTGCTCTGATGTTTTAATTATGGACATCATAATATTAAAACTTTGGAAACTTGAGCACTACTTAATGGAGATCAATCATTAACTTATACAAGCCATTAATTTTATGCATATTTTTTATATATATATATGTGTACAACGTTATCGGCAACAAAGAAGTAGTTTTTGTTAAAATTCCTTCCCGGGATATTTGGCCGTAGTCCAATGTTTTCTACAAAACCAGACGTTTCGGCAATTCCATTGACTTCCATCACCAGTGAAAATCGAGTGCGATAATGTGCGGTGGTATATGTTAGTGACCACAGTACTGTGGTTAAGGCTGAAGCAGTAAGTAGAAAGAAGTAGTTTCTATGGTAATCTTTCATTTCGAAAATTATTTTAAATATAAATCTTAGAATATGGAAGTCATGTATGGTTCTCCATACCGATATTTAACAATTACCATTGTTTGAAAAAGTTTAAATGAATTTTCAAGTACTTTACTGTTGTTAAAACGTAAAAAGTTGCAGGTAAACTACCCCTTCCCCTTAACCGATCTTCACCAAAATCAAAAGGCCTTGAGTTCTCTATAATTCAGTGATTATGCAAATAATTCTTTGATTCTGTTTGAATATGCGGCAGTTATCGTTCGTCATAGAAAAAATTACCCTTGTTAAAACATAAAATGTTGCTGGTAAACTACCCCTTTCCCTTAACCGATCTTCACCAAAAACAATAGGTCTTGAGAACTCCATAAGTCAGGGCTGTATGCGAAACATTATTTGATTCTGTTTGAATTTGTGACTGTTATCGTTTGCCATAGAAAATACCCTTGTTAAAACATAAAACGTTGCAGGTAAACTACCCCTTTTATGACGTGTCGGCTACGTCATAATCCAGGGAACCTGTGATAATTGACGCTAGCCAATTATACAGGCTGCCTACGTTGTAACAAACTGAAACTCAAAACACAAGACTAACAAAATTACAATTATTCTAACTATAGGAAACAAGGGGAGGGGTTTAACTGATTTATGCACTCACTTTAGTACGTAACAAAGATGACATCCCTTTTATTCACACAGTATACGTAACACATTACAAATAAAGATATTATTTACTCTGAGATTGTAAGGGGGTTTTCTATCTAAAATAAAATGAACATTTAGATAATGAGTTTACCTCGGATCCGAGTCTTTCTTTTTCTTGTTAAGAATTTTCAAATTTACCATACTTGATTATATGAACTTGATTATATGATTACATTATTCCCTAAGTACCATTTGAAGAATGGTTTTATTTAGTTGAGCAACTTTTGAAGTTGCATAACGAAAGTTAAGTTACAACATATGATTACAAGAATTGGTGGTTACACCAGTTTAAATCTTAGAGCTTATTGATTGTCTTTTGAAAGTCTTTTTCATCTTTAATTACTTATATTTTAAAATATGTATAACTCACGGAAGACGAGCTCCCGCGTCACCTCTTATATTATGGTTAACTGTCCATGTCTTGGCGAGTGATTCTTCCGTACTCTTGTAGTCGAGGATTGTCCTAGGGGTAGTCTGTCCAGTAATGATGAAATGGATGTGATGGTGCCAGCTAATGTGAATTCATCAGGATTCTCGGCGATAGAGTAAAGGCAGTATAGTTCGAAGTCGTCGCTTTTCACTGTTATTCACATCACCTGTTTAATTGCACCGTCGTGTTGGAGTTTACATATTGTTTGTATATTATGTTGGAATTTCTTTTAACTTGAACAATATTTGACTGGTTATTTAAATTACAGGAGATGTCACCTCTTACACACGTTTTTCCTTTTTCTTACATGTTTGTTTCACAAAAATTTACTCACTACATTTTCGTTACTTATGTCTAGCTGTCCACACTTTTAGTGGAAGTTAACACTTAAATTAAAATACACACAAAATAACATTTTGTGTAGAGCCCCAGCGTGGAGCTGTTTACAGTTAGAAAGCCGCATCGTTAATCCCTAGTTGTTACAACAGGAAAGTTCCAAAGACGCGGAGCGAATACTCCGGCATAATATAGTTCCATCTTTTATTTAATAATACAGTCTTACATTTAGACAAAATAAACAATCGAGATTTTCCTCGTATACTGAAATTATTACACCTATTACTAGTGACTTTAAATTATTAATTCTTTATATTATGGTTTACACGTATTTCTTATTTAATGCCGGCTCGGTATACAAGTTGAATCCGGAATTCACAGGTCATAGCATGATAAGTTTAATAAAGGGTTACCAGTTTTATTCTTTAGCTTTTGCTTCCACAATTTTAATTAATTAATACTAGTTAAATTTTCTTATTTAAGTCTCATCACTACCATGAGTTAGTCCAGGGGTAATTGGTTTAATAGTGCGATTTAATGTTTTTTATTCTTCGTATTGTTTAAATTAGCAGCCATCCTTACAATTTCTTTTATGAATTTGCTAACTGCTATAATTTTTTATTGTTCGACTAAGCTTTTCGTCATTACTGACATCTTCAGGTCTTAAACAAAATGTTAGCAGTTAGCAAATTCATAAAAGAAATAGTAATGTTTTTTAACTAACTTCCCATTCTTCGATTTCTATTATTAAATTTTTTTTTTTTTTTTTTTTACAATTTAAATCGTCACATACTCCGCGGCTTAAAATTG
The DNA here is from genome assembly GCA_034769895.1 of Magicicada septendecula. Taxonomy (NCBI): domain Eukaryota; kingdom Metazoa; phylum Arthropoda; class Insecta; order Hemiptera; family Cicadidae; genus Magicicada; species Magicicada septendecula. The sequence continues at coordinate 54,583,804 of CM068375.1, read as the reverse complement.
ACATGGGGGAAAACAATTATTAAGTGGATTCGAAAGTTAGGTGCTGTAACTCCTCTTTCTATTTTTATGCTTTATAAACAAAAAAAAATTTTTTTTTTTTTTGAAAGAGGGGCCACTAGTTATTTAAAACTAGGCAGAAGGCCTAGAGAAGCAAAAATGCGCTGGGTCCAGTGAGATGGGACTTGCAATTAAAACTCGGTCGGTAAACAGCAATAACAATCTTTTATTAACTTTCTTAATTCCCATAATTCATGTTACATATATATAATTAATTACAATTCCCATTATTTGTTTAATACATCGTAACCCATAGAAATTTCAATATCCCCTGTAAGTGCAATTATAACAATAGTCTCGATAAATAAACAATCTCAATATATCAATAAATCAATTTCAATTATAACAGTAATTAACATTCCTTCAAATAATTCACCCACATATATATATCAACCTGGTTCATTATTTTAACACATAATTTAAACACATAATATAACACACATATACCTATACATCACATAATCACAGACAAATTACAATTATAAAGCCTGGCGCACCGCCTGCATATTTTACCAAATACATACATGAAGGTAGAGAATATCTGGACTTGCCATAATAATAAGAACTACAATTATAACTTGAGGTGCCAGCACAGCCTGTATGAACTTTATAAAATTGTAAAATCTTTAATTTTATAAGAGTGTAAAAATTTAAAGCAAATCTAAATCGATTATAACAGCAACCCCTTTTACATTTTAATAATGTCAGCAGACAGACTAAGAACAGTAACACTTCTTGAGACCACATTTGTAATAAGTAATGATAATAGAACAATAATACTTAATCTTGTTAACGAAATAATAATATATAATATTTAATTTGTGATGAAATATCATGATAAGTTAAACTTGCTATAATGACAGGCGAAATGTAAAACTAGTGGATTCATATAATGCACAAGACATTTGTCCTAAAAAGGTTAAATGTTTAGAAAGAATTCATTCTTTAATCATAAAGGTTTGATAATAAGCAAAATTAACCAGACAAGTCTAGCAAGCAAAAGCCAGAACCTAAGTTACAATAACAAGTACCACCTGTATGATTTTATAATCTCAAAATATTAATAATATATGCCTTAAAAAAAATAAATTTTAATATCAGCCATCTGTGCATATATAAAATTAAAATAACAACATGTTGTATACTAGCAGCTGTAGGAGTGTGCCAGAATAGGCCTGACCTGACCAGTTGATACCAGTAACAAACCTGCATGAAACGGCATCAACAGGTGCCTAACCTGTGCCAGAAAACCTATTTAGAAATCAACACGGAAACGGCATGAAAACCCAAAACCCCCAGCCCTTAAATACAGGAAAATAATTAAATATGAAACCCCAGTAATACTCAGAAGGCATCTGAACCAGCCGGTTCAGAATCAAGAAACTCATGACTTATGCTTAATTTTAAAGAACAATTACCCTTACAACATTTGCATTCAAACTCTATGAAAAGAAAAAGGCTCTGGCACGCTCCCACAGTGCAGCTCACAATTACAGTGATAGTACGTTATAAGTGTGAATAATGTTCATAGTAAATGTCTTGGTGACACACCCTTGATTTAACTATCTAGCTGAATAAGCACATTTGTTCGAGCACAAATTTGTCACACTGATGTTCTGCGGGCCAGGCAAAAAATAATAAAAGAGTTCATATCACCTTATCTGAAGTGGTTGTATTACATCGTTACTGGTAGCTAGCTCCCTCCTCGGTACAGACAAAGTTTCAGATGGTTCATGGCTGGTGAAGGCGGCAGTACACCAGCTGTGGCCAGATCTCCATTTCTAGGGCGAGAACCCTAAGGATTCAAAAAGATTAAAAATACTGTCCACTAAAACTTGCACCCTAGTCATGTATTTTAAACATCAGAACTGGAGCTCCCAACTAACTCAAAATAATGCATAAAAAGTTTTTAAATTTGCATATGAATTATTTATAACTCCAAGATAATCATGAACTCATAATAATAATAATATGTGCATAGTAATGAGGCACTCACACCGGATTTAACCAGTAGCGACATAATCATACATGTCTCAGCCACCTCGCCACGTGGCGATACAATTATCGCAATTTTTGTAAATAATGAACACACTAAAGGACCTCTCAGCTACATACAATTAAAGGAATTACAGTACTTCATCTAGGGCGGTCTTACAATTTACTTTTAACTGATTTAATGAAAAGAAAGTTCACACTTCCGTCACCAGTGCGTGTTCATGCATAACCGACAAGATACAGTTCTCTCTAACATACTTAATTTAGTTACATCTTTCTATTGGGCTGAATGAACAATGATTAAAGAATTACAGGCGGTATCTAAATACTATAACATCGATTAAATTTCTGAGCACACACACACACACACACACACATATGTCTGATCGAACCACGAGCATTCTAACGTTCGCATCTGGTTGAATACATTTTGAATTTAAATATTCCTTTACTACTAAATCATTGTATACAATTCTATAAGTCACTTACCGGGAAGTATCAAGCACTTAGCCTGCCATCAAAGATGAGAAGAAATCACACAAAAATTCTCTGCTGAACCGAGGGAGGAAGCGAGGTGCATTCGTAACGAGAGCGATGCAGTGACTGATTCTTGCAACGTGCACAGAAACGCAACCCAAATTCGGCCCACCAGATAGCGTGCACTGCCGGACAGTGCCATACAAATATCGCCTCGCTCACTGACATAGATAACTAATCGAATTTATTAATACAAATATAGTATTTGTATTTCCTCGATCACCGGGTTATGCCAACACCGGCACAGTGCTGGGGTACACTTGTCGTTACTGTGTGGAGTTTCTCTCCTTCTTCTCCCTTTTCTTTTTCTTTCATTTATTTATTTGCATGAGTTATACACAACTTATTTCTTTGGGTATCAAACAATATATACATATACTTACAAATTACTTCTTAAATTACGTAAAGTTCATACTTAATTACTACACTTTAAAACACACAAACTTCTACTTATTTCTATTACTTAAATCTACTACCGGTTTTTTCTTTGGGCTTTCGTTATTCTCTACAGAGAGTTACTATCTAGATAACTTCTTACTTAGTAGTCAGGTAGTGGTTAACTGACTATTTATTACTCTCATCTTTCGCTGAACAGGATCTAAGGTTGATCAGGCCTCATTCCTAATTCTATGATTAGCACTTCACAGGGTTACTCAGGTACAAGATAACTTGTCTACCTAGTAATACCTTTTTCTAGTTTTTTTTTTTTTTATACAATTTTATCTGCGAAATATGAGTTCTCCGTACATATTCTTGCGTCGCAGGTTCGTACAGGGCTACTGTAACTGGGGTTAAGTACTTCTGGATTCGGTAAGGACCACACCATCGGTATGATAGTTTAGAGGTGGTCTTATCAATAGCACTACTAGTCAGGTGTGTCTTGTATATTAGTAAGCCACCGACTTGGTACCTAACTAAATAGTATCATTACTTATCTCGTGATATTTTCGCGATTTTTATAAGTTCGCTCTTAAATTTGCGCGGGCTTCATTCCAGATTCGTTTAATCTGCTTATCCTTAATTTACTGAGGTAGTAAGTCATGTATTTTCCATTTTGTGGACAAGGGGTGGTTTGGCTTGTATTTGTATAGCAACTCAAACGGGGTAGGCTTATGTCCTTCATGATAAGCGGAATTGAAGGCGTACTGTATCCAGGATAGGTTCTGGTCCCAAGACGTATGGTCGTTCGCATGGTAGGCAATTAAAGCAGATTTGAGGTTTCGCAGATACCTTTCAGCAATATTGCCTTGCGGACGATACTCCGTAGTGGTAATGTGGTCTATACCTAACTTGAAACACATATTCTTAAATTCCTTAGCCTTAAACTGGGGTCCGTTATCTGACACTAGATGTATAGGGGTACCATAATCTTTAAATAATCTCTCCTGTAATATCTTTACAGTGGTCAACGCTAACGCTCGCCGCATGGGATACATCCAAACAAATTTGGTGAACGAATCTACACATATGAGTAGCATAGTATTACCTGATTTAGATCGAGGGTAGGGACCTGAAAAGTCTAAATAAAGTTTAGAGAATGGGGTAGTAGGGATTTCTGAAATTAATTGGTTTATTTGACTGTTTCTTGCTGGTTTGCTGAGCGCGCATAACTTACACTTTTTAACGAAGCTAGCTATTTCGCTGTTCGTATTGTTCCAATGATTTTCCTTACGAATGCGATGTATTGTTTTATTTATTCCCATATGGGCTCCAATGGTAGATGAATGGAAGTATTCCATCAGCATGGGCTTAATTACATCAGGGGCGATTATCCTTAATTCCTTTCCATTCGCTATTCTGTGGCATAGTATTCTTTTACTTAATACGTATTTCTCTGATTTAATTCCTTGTTCGAGTTGTTCTATAATCGGTTTCAGAAGAGGGTCTTGTTGTTGGTATTAAGCGATGTTGGTAAACGCAAGGGGGAATTCGGTAATTACTGTGTTAACAACGAGTGTTTCCAGGCTCTCCTTGCTTTCGAGAGTATTAGTGGGCGACTGGAACATACGGGACAGGGTATCAGCGACTACATTTTGTGTACCTTTAATATGTTGTACTTTGAATTTGTAACAGTTTAACCTCAATACCCATCTTCCAATACGTCCCAACTGTTTAGGGTGATTCAGTAACCAAGATAATGCTTGATTATCAGTTTCTAAAAGGAACTCTTTATGTTCTAAAAAGGGTTTAAACTTTTCAAAAGCAAATACAATGGCTAAACATTCTAATTCATATGCGGAATATTTCTTTTCTTGGTCATTCAAGGTGCGTGAAGCACAACTAATCGGTAGCCTACTGTTTTCTATTTCTTGATAGATTACTGCGCCTAAAGCTACACTTGAACTGTCGGTCTGAACTACGAAAGGTTTCGTGAAATCGGCTAGTTGTAATACTGGGGGTGATATGATGCTTTCTTTTAGTTGTTCGAACGCAGTTTGGTGTTGTGGAGTCCATTCAAATTTCGCTCCCTTCTTTCTTAAGGCATTCAGAGGTGCGGCGATTTCGGCTAGATGGGGAATATACTTGTGGAAATAGTTTACCATTCCCAAAAATCGGGTTATTCCTTTGGCATCTCGCGGGGGTAAAAATTCTCTGATCGCACGGGTTCGTTCGGGGTCTATGCTTACCTTTCCGTTGGCCTTCACGATGTGACCTAAAAATGAAAATTGTGGGACTGCAAAATTTACCTTTTTGGGATTAACAGTTAATCCTGCTTTTTGTAATCGAGATAACACTTCACGTAGATGTTTAAGATGTTGTTCCATCGATTCGCTATAGATTACGATGTCGTCCAGGTAGTGATACACATATCTAAATTTAATATCATGAAATATTCTCTCTAATAGTCTACTACATACGGAACTTCCTTGTGATATTCCAAAGGGTACTCTAGTAAATTGGTACAGGTTGAAAGGAACAGCAAACACGGTTAGACGTTTGGATTCCTCTGAAAGGGGTATTTGGTGAAATGCTTGATTTAGATCCATTATCGTAAAAACTTTCGCTCTTGTGAAGTAATGAAAAGCACTGTGGATGTCTGGAAGCGGGATAGATTCAAATTCTATTCGTTTATTAAATTCCCGGTAGTCCACAACTAGTCTATGTTTGTCGTGACCTTTTGGTACTAAAAAAGAGGGAGATGAATACGGAGACGTAGAGGGTTCGATGACTCCTTGTTCTAACAACTTGTTGATATGGTTCCTCATCACTTCCATTTTGGGCGGCGATAACTTGTACGGGGGTAGGCGTATTACTTTGTGATCGCTCAGATTGATCTTACATTCTATCAGGTTCGTAAGTCCTAGCTTAGGGGTAAGAACGGTGGAAAACTCTTTTATTAATTTCTGCATTCTCAGCCTATCTCTATTTTCTAGAGAGATAATTCAGACTCATGGTGTACTATGTGTGCAGTCGATGATCTCGTACTTTCTTGTTCGTCAGTTGTACAATCAAAATTAAACTTCCGTGTACGGTCGAATCGAAAATAATATTTCTTCGCGTGGATGTCAAGAATTATTCCCGTTTTACTGATGAAGTCAGCTCCCAATATTAGGTCGGGTCCTATATCATCACCTACTAACATTGTAAAAAACCACGTTAGATTCTTAATTTTTACTTTAATGGTGATGCTGAGTTTTATCACTATATTTTGTTTATTAGCGGTAGCACATTTTATATTCACAGTTTTACTGCGTTTCACTAGGTTGTGTTCGAATAATTTATCCGCTAACTTTTGACTGATTAAGGTTCTAGTCGATCCAGAATCGATTAATCCGAGGGTGGATGTAACACCTAGGTCAATTTGTATTAAGGGCAATAGACTTTTGGTCCAATCACATTTAGTTATCGCGTTACATTTCTCAATAAACCTTCTAACATAGGGATCTATAGATCTAGTGTTTCTTTTTTTTTCTTTTTATTATTGTCTACATTTCTTTGGGTTTATCGGTTCTCAAGTTGCTGCGGAAGACACAGGATTTCGGGTCTCCCTGCCTTACATGTTTTTTGGATTAGGGTGTTTACGTTCGTATTGCTTGTTGTTACAGTTTCTACTTATGTTTCCATACTTACCGCAATTATAACACGTATTTTTATTACGAGGAGAGTACCTTGCTTCCGTTTTAGGTTGCGCGTCAGTTGATTTACCAGGGCTATGCAAATTGCTCGGTCTATTAAATACTCGCTTTACATACTGGGTAGGCACATTGGGTACTAGGGCTTGCAATTCATTTCTATTCGCTTCGATTGATTTCACCGCATGTCTGTTCTGATCTGAGTACCATACGTTCGACGAGTGAATACTGCATTGTTCGAGATCCGCAAAGATGTTGGGTCGATTTATTAACGCTAAACGAGATCTTTCTTCTGGAGACAATCCTACTAAAATGGTATCCACCATCTGTCTCTCATTCCAATCTACTTGCAGTAGTCTAGAAGACTCCCTGATGTCTGAGATGTAATGGGCCAATCTCTCATGATTTCCTTGTACTCGTAGTACGGTCTTTCTCTTAAGTTCCTCATAAATTCCGGTGGGAATAAAATATTTTATGCTTGTAGTATGCAGTTCTTCTACTGGAAGGGTAGAGCTTAATGATTCTAGCACACGATTCTTTAACGGGGGTTTACATTTCGGTAGGAGGATTTGCAAAATTTGCCAGTCATTTAGCTGCTGTAGATCTTTTATCTGCAGGAGATATTTGATGAAATTCAGTAGTTTAGTAACATTCAAACCATCAGTGAATGGAATTTCGGCTAAGAGTTTTTCTACGGGGTGAGTGATTTTTCCGTAGAGGTCCGCGTTATGATTTACGTGTGGCATAGCTTTGGGAGGACCAGATAATGCATTAGGGGTAGTCAATTCATACATTCCGGTGCGAATTTGGAAACCACTGGGAGGAGGGGTTTCAGATATAGTCTGGGCATTTAAATCTCTATTTGGGTTTCGCTCTCGAGTTGGTTGTATTTTAGATCCGGCGGGTGATTCCTGATCCGCGTTGGGGGGAGGTTGTTCTGACGTAGGAGATTGAACTGGGGAGAAGTGTAGTTTCTTCAAGGATTTTTCAATTTCATCCATTCGGAACGAGTCGGATTTTCTGCGTAATTCGTTGATGATAGTAGGTAATTGGCGTAAAGCTTCATCCGCAAAACTTTGGACTTCGGGAGGAATTTCCGTAAGGTTAGGCCAGTTCAACAAATTTTTCATTCGCCAGGTCAAGTGTTCTATCCTTTGAGTTGTCCGCAATATTACCGCAGGAGATTTCTCGTCTTGAAGGGTTTGGGACAATAAGGTCAACTCGCTATACTTGGCATTACAAGTTTCTCTCTCGCTCTCATAATCGAGCCGCTCAGGTTGTTTAACTGCATGGGTGCATCAAATTCACTTTCGCGTATTGACTTGCGCAATTCCGCGACTGTTACATTCGCCTGGGGTAGACCACGTAAAAGAGCTTCATAAGACAGGTCGTCCTTTAATAGTAAATCTGGATTAAATAGGGCCATGTTTACCTTATATCTAACACACTAAAATTTACTTTACTACACTATACACTTATGACATACACAATTTAATTCATGGTCAAAACATTTGCATTGGTAGTAAGAGAGTTACTTCTCTTCTCAGAGAAAGAGAGAAATTTCACACAGACGTCATTTTATTGTCAACGATCAGCTGTTACGCTGGAATGTAGGTCAGACTAGTTTTCTTTGTAAACAATGGCATACTTGTTATATGCGTGAGAAGGGGAGAAATACACTTGGGGTGAGGAACGTTATTGTTCTATACAACAATAGCTTACGGCTACCTTTATCGACTAGTCTCGGCTGGATTCAACAAGGGGGTAAGTGCAATACATACCGATATGCGTTTTAAACAAGCTACACCCCGTTATCAAGCTGAGTTTAACTATTATTTGTTTTACGTTCAAATTTAACTTTCTCTAATTCCTTTTCTTTTTTTTACAGAGTTAACTTACAAATTTATTTACACGTAATTAAACTGGTTTAACTTAGTCAATCGTTTATATGACTCACCGTGACAACAGAAGTATAAATTACACACTTATGCAGGCATATTCAGGAAACTACAGGTCTTGAATTGTCACAAAACAGACATGTTAAAGACTGAACATTTAGACAAGAACTAAAAATTCATGTAGGTACTTGCATTGGTGTAATACAATAATAGTTTGACTTATTTTCGCGTATGTTAAACTAAATTATATACAAGTGCGTGCGTAATCTCACACACAATTCACAATGGTAAATTTATACTGTCGCTATTTTTCTTTCATGCAACTTTGCCTTTTTGAGTTACATAAAATACCTTAACTGAGTGCATAGATCAGCAGAGGGTCATATATTTTTTTTTTTATGACACTACGTAAACAATTATTTTACAAGAAAGCAGAGTGACGCATTTTATGACGTGTCGGCTACGTCATAATCCAGGGAACCTGTGATAATTGACGCTAGCCAATTATACAGGCTGCCTACGTTGTAACAAACTGAAACTCAAAACACAAGACTAACAAAATTACAATTATTCTAACTATAGGAAACAAGGGGAGGGGTTTAACTGATTTATGCACTCACCTTTAGTACGTAAGAAAGATGACATCACTTTTATTCACACAGTATACGTAACACATTACAAATAAAGATATTATGTACTCTGAGATTGTAAGGGGGTATTCTATCTAAAATAAAATGATCATTTAGATAATGAGTTTACCTCGGATCCGAGTCTTTCTTTTTCTTGTTAAGAATTTTCAAATTTACCATACTTGATTATGTGATTACATTATTCCTTAAGTACCATTTGAAGAATGGTTTTATTTAGTTTGAGCAACTTTTGAAGTTACATAACGAAAGTTAAGTTACAACGTATGATTACAAGAATTGGTGGTTACACCAGTTTAAATCTTAGAGCTTATTGATTGTCTTTTGAAAGTCTTTTTCATCTTTAATTACTTATATTTTAAAATATGTATAACTCACGGAAGACGAGCTCCCGCGTCACCTCTTATATTATGGTTAACTGTCCGTGTCTTGGCGTGTGATTCTTCCGTACTCTTGTAGTCGAGGATTGTATTAGGGGTAGTCTGTCCAGTAATGATGAAATGGATGTGATGGTGCCAGCTAACGTGAAGTCGTCAGGATTCTCGGCGATAGAGTAAAGGCAGTATAGTTCGAAGTCGTCGCTTTTCACTGTTATTCACATCACCTGTTTAATTGCACCGTCGTGTTGGAGTTTACATATTGTTTGTATATTATGTTGGAATTTCTTTTAACTTGAACAATATTTGACTGGTTATTTAAATTACAGGAGATGTCACCTCTTACACACGTTTTTCCTTGTCTTACATGTTTGTTTCACAAAAATTTACTCACTACATATTCGTTACTTATGTCTAGCTGTCCACACTTTTAGTGGAAGTTAACACTTAAATTAAAATACACACAAAATAACATTTTGTGAAGAGCCCCAGCGTGGAGCTGTTTACAGTTAGAAAGCCGCATCGTTAATCCCTAGTTGTTACAACAGGAAAGTCGCAACGACGCGGAGCGAATACTCCGCCATAATATAGTTCCATCTTTTATTTAATACTACAGTCTTACAGTTAGACAAAATAAACAATCGAGATTTTCCTCGTATACTGAAGTTATTACACCTATTACTAGTGACTTTAAATTATTAATTCTTTACATTATGGTTTACACGTATTTCTTATTTAATGCCGGCTCGGTATACAAGTTGAATCCGGAATTCACAGGTCATAGCATGATAAGTTTAATAAAGGGTTAACAGTTTTATTCTTTAACTTTTGCTTCCACAATTTTTAATTAATTAATGCTAGTTAAATTTTCTTATTTAAGTCCCATCACTACCATGAGTTAGTCCAGGGGTAATTGGTTTAATAGTGCGATTTAATGTTTTTTAACTAACTTCCCATTCTTCGATTTCTATTATTAAATTTTTTTATTTTTTTTTTACAATTTAAATCGTCACATTTTCCCTTAACCGATCTTCGCCAAAAACAATAGGTCTTGAGAACTCCATAATTCAGGGCTGTATGCGAAACATTATTTGATTCTGTTGGAATTTGTGGCTGTTATCGTTTGCGAAAAAAAAAATTACCCTTGATAAAAAAACCCGTTGCCGGTAAACTACCCCTTTCTCTCAACCGATCTTCACCAAAAACAATAGGTCGTGAGTACTCTACAAATCAGGGCTGTATGCAAAAAATTATTTGATTCTGTTTGAATTTGTGGCTGTTATCGTTTGCCATAAAAAAATCTACAGACACACACACACACACACACACACACACACACTTTTCGAAAAACGACTTTTTTTCATGTTTTGAGTGTAGTACAATCATAATCTGCAATAATCTCGAACACGATTTTTTTTTGCCATCACCATACTTCCATTTCCTTAAGGAATATGGAAGTAAAAATTGCAATTTATTGCTACACCAATTGCTTTCATCTTAGAGCCAGTAATGAAATATAACTCGTATACAAGATAACTTGCATATATATTGTACCATACAAAATAATACAAAAAAAGGAAACTCAATTTAATCATCAAAATTTATAATAAAACTAATCAAATAGATAAATACTATGTAACTGAATGAGGAATGCAATAAAGAATGAGTAATCAAATGAGAACAACCAAAAATAATTATAAAGAAAGAATTATAATAATTAAAACAATAAACCATGAATAAAAAATAAGTATTTTACAGATGCATGAATAAATTAAAAACAGGAATTAGCTTTGTAAACAAACATAGTAAATAATAGTTGTTTTGATTTAATATGTCTGTTTTGTAAATAACTTTACAAACAGACATAATAAAGGACTAGACTGGACTGTGAATTTGACATACTAATTATCCAGTAAATTAGGGGAAGTGATTTTGTATATTTTCTTATAATACTTGTTGCAATCATTCGTCTTCTGCCGAATGCAACAATCCGCGAATTGTACCTTGCCCGACGCTCTGACGTCACGCCCTCCCCTTTACCAACCCTGTCGTTTGCTTTGTTAAATCTCGTCAGTCTCCCATCAAACGCTGTGAGCAGAGCGACCCGTCGCCGGACTTTCGTCAAGTTTGGGAGTCTCAATAACCAAGGTAACTATGATTGTTTTTGAGCTATCGTAAATCAATGCTAGTGGCTAATAATTTTGTATATTACGTTTGTAACGAACAGAAGAAAACTTGTAATAGATGTAAAAAGATTGTTATCCATAACCAACCAAGACGTATCTTGTCTGTAATAGTCAGCCTCGCCTAAAATTAAATTTCAGTCAGTCAACTTGATGAAAAGACCTAATATATGTAAGGTTCAGTGTCAGTACTCGTTATATATGTAATTTGAAGTCGTAACCTTGTAATGCATTCTGTAATATTGTAAATTGTAACTACGCACTGTATGAATGCATGTGTGCGTGTTAATCGAACGATGTGGGTATAAAGTGTACTAAAAGATGTGAAAACTTTCAGTTCAAAACTTGGTTCAACGTTCCGGACCGAAGACACGAGAACACGAACTTCGTAGAGTTTTTACACGATCTTCCACCACAGACATAGCAGTGGTTCAAACCAGGTACTGAGGAACACGCAGCAGTAGCGACCAGATACAGCAGGTTGCAAAAGGACTTATCTGGATTGCCAAGTAACATTTTTAGCTTTAATAACTTACGGTGGCAAGTGCTGCATAATCACGAAGCAAAAGCGAGACAGACTAGTTACTCATCATAAGTGTCTGAAACAATTTTATAAACGTTTGCGATAGATAACAGTGTCAGAAATTTATAAGTAGATCACAGCGTGTACGCTGAACACCATTTTGTAAACTAGCATTGATTTATGCGACACCCCCATATTTAGCATTTAACATTTTCTATATTCAGTTTTTCAAAAAAAAAATTAGCTCAGTACTGACCGTTGCTGACTGGCACATAATTAGGCAAATTTTAGAGGCCCGTAATGTTTTTGAAATAAACGGGTCGCATCCGACTCAGCTCACAGATTGATGTTTTCAACAATTTCTTTTACTTGCACTCCCTCCCTTTACAGAATTATATTAATTATAGAAACACTTGAGAAATAAGTTACAACACAGAAAAAGTGACTTAAGCATTTTGATGGATTTAGATATTATATTATGTTATTTGTGTGTATGCTGAACACTTCCGGGGCCCAACAGCGGGAAGTGCTACAGCAGAAGTGGTAGCAGAGCGTGGTTATTTTGGGTTTTCTTGGTCCATGTGTTACAAGGCATTTAATTCAATTTAATGGGTTATAAGCCATAGTTATCAAGAGTAATTTTGTTGATGTTGTGTGTGTTGAAATTTTGTATTGTTTGTATTGCACGGTATTGGTCGCGTGAAATTTTGTATAGGATTTTGTGGGAGGTATTTTAAATGTTATATGCGTAGTTAACAATTTTGTCACGAGTAGGTCTTTGCTGCAAGTTGTTGTGAAATCGGAGCGTTCAAATTACTCGCTCGGGGGTAGAAAACCGCTAGTTGAACTTTGTCTGGCAGATAAGGCCATGCATTGCTGCGTCAGGCTAACCTGTTCGTCTTATCTATATTCCACCGAACAGCTGCTCCCTTATCGTTGCACATTGTATGTTTTGATTTTGCTATCGGTCGTAATATGGCCTTACTCAGAGACATTGATCAGCTGCGAAAGCACGATTTATTATTTGAACTAAGGGCTCGTGGTGTCGTAAAAAACGGGACAGTAGGGGAACTACGGAAATGCCTACGTAATGTAATCCATGAAGGGAAGACCCCCGACACTAAATACCTCGAAGGGTTGGACATTTCGAACGAGTGCAGAGAATGCGACTTGATATCGGATATTTTGGATGTCGACCTCACAAACATCGGCGGGTCCCAGTGCCGAACCGACCATCAACGGCTTACAGCCAGGTGTAGGGCTTTTGAGGGCCGGTTAAAGTTGTTAGAGTCTTGGGCGGAATCGTCGGGTGACGTAAACTCCCGGAAACATATACTATCTATAAGCGAAAAGGTTAAGAGGGTTTTGGCGGACAGCGAGACTTGTCCCGTCGCGGAAAACGAGGTGAGCCCGCAAGAGTCAGCCCCGCCGGGTGGCAGTCGTTCTGACGCTGGACCGCTTATTCAATTTGAAGATAAAGCGGCCCCATTAGGGAGTGCCGTTCCCGGACTCGAGCGGAACCCTTTCGTGAGCGAAGCAAACACCTACCCTTCGCGGTTGCCTACCAGCTGTTGTTACAGCAAGTTGCCTCACCCCGCCGAAAAAATAGTCCGCGGTCTCCCTAAGGCAGACGGTTTCTGTGTGGAAACTCTGCTAGTTTTTTAAAATAGCTATGAGACTGAAAAGGTGCTTTCCGGTTTCGGAGGCCGGGTTTCTGGCGTTGCTTATGCCTTATTGTAACGGGGCTTTGGGCGATCGACTCGCCAAGTACCTGGCGGCCGATGACTTTGACCGTTTTCACCAGGAAGCCCTGGAATATTTCATTCCCGATCGGTTATTTTCGTCCTTAAAGCAGAAGCTGTTTTTAAGAGCCCAAGAGCGCGGAGAACCTTTGTCGACTTATATCTCCGAAATAAAAGAGGCGGCCCAGGTGCTGCGACTACCCGTGACTGAGAGGGAAGTAGTTGATAACATCGTTTCGGGGCTATCCGCCCAAACGAGACTTATGCGAGTCCTGCGTTTTTGGTCTGCCGGCCGGATAAAAAAACCCAGGTTAGTCATCGATTATCGTAAACTAAATAAAAATATTGAAATTGAAGCGCAACCGCTACCGAACATCCATACCTGCTTCCAGTGGTTTTCCGGCGCGAGGTATTTCAGCGTGTTGGACCTCTCTGACGCGTATTTCCAGATCCCACTCTCCGAAAGATCGATGCCCATTACGGCTTTCGTCGTTCCATATGGGTTGTATGAATTTTGTCGGGTCCCCTTTGGGTTGAGTACCGGCGCGCAGGTGCTTACTAGGTTGTTGGACACGGTCTTGTCTGACATAAAGTACAGGTTCGTGTTCAACTATCTTGATGACATTATTATATATTCCAAATCGTGGGAGGCCCACGTCCGTCATATGGACGAAGTGCTTACGAGGCCGGGAAACTCCAAGCTCACGGTTAACCCCGAGAAGGTACGTTTTGGAGTCAAGCAGATAAGCTTTTTGGGACACCTTGTGTCCGAGCAGGGCGTCTGCGTGGATCCGGATCGGACCCGCGCCATTCGGGAGTTCCCGCGTCCCAAGGACGCCAAGGGAGTAGCTCGCTTCATCGGGATAGTGAATTATTTCTCCAAGTTCATCCCTAAATTTTCGGAAATCGCGGCACCCTTGAACCGATTGAGAAGAAAGGGCGAAAAGTTCCTTTGGGGAACCGAACATCAGGACGCCTTTGTGGCCTTAAAAGAAGCCGTTGCCCAGCCCCCCGTCATGCGCATGGCAGACTTTGACAAGACATTTATCCTCCAAACCGACGCAAGCTCTTGTGCCCTCGGCGCCGTGCTGTTGCAGGAGATCGAGGGGGTGCGTCAGCCTATCGCGTACGCCTCCCGCGTGCTTACTCCACAAGAAAGGAGAGCGTCGTCCGCATACGAATCCGAATGTTTAGCAGTTATATTTGGGGTGGAGAAGTTCCGGCAGTACTTGGAGCACCGAGAGTTCGTATTGGAGACTGATAATCAGGCGCTCTCGTGGCTGCTTTCACATCCGCGCCAGTTAGGCAAGTTGGGGCGCTGGATTGCCAGACTCACTTCGCTGAAGTTCGAGGTGCGCCATATCAGGGGCACGCTGATCCCGTAGCCGACGCCTTGTCTCGAATGTTTAACGTGGAAAGCGATGAGGATACGCCAGCACTGTGTGCTGGCGTCCTATCCAACTTTCCTTTAAGTTTTTCCGACCTGCGTCATCTGCAGCGCGAGGATGACGATGTAGCGAAAATAATAGAGGACGTTGAGTCAGGATCGAGCAAGGACAAATACTGTCTGTCGAAGGGGGTTTTATGTACGACAGATAGAACGGGTAAGCCTCATAAGATTTACTTACCGAAGGCGGTAAGGGACATGGTCTTTAAGTATTTCCATAACTCCCTCATGGGAGGGCATTTGGGTTTTTTTTTTACGAAAAGTAAAATCTGCAACCAGTTCTTCTGGCCCGGTTGTCATAGGGATGTGAAGGGAATGGTCCAGCGTTGCGACGTATGCCAAATGAGTAAGCCCGCCCGAAACACAAAAATAGGTTTTCTGTCATCCTCAGTGCCGAACAGACCTATGGAAAAAATTCATATTGATTACGTCGGCAAATTGCCCCGGAGTAAAAAGGGAAATCGATTTATCCTGGTAGCTGTGGACTCGTTTTCGAAGTTTTGTTGGTTGTGTCCTGTACGCGATTCCACTTCGGCGACTACCGTGCAGGCGTTGAACACGTATGTTTTTCAGAATTTTGGCTTTCCTAAATACATGATCTCGGATAACGCTACCTGTTTCAGCTCTCATGTGTTTCGCAATTTTTGTTTTTCCCACGGCATTAGACACAGTACCTTATCCCCTTATCACCCTCAACCCTCGCTGGCGGAACGCTGCAATCGCAACCTGAAAGCTTCCCTTATAGCTTTCCATTCGGGGAAGCAGTCTTCTTGGGATGAGTCCCTGCCCTGGCTGCAAATAGCTTTTAACTCTGCAAAGCATGAATCCACTGGAAGAAGCCCGTTTGAGGTAATGTTTAAATTCGCTCCGTCCACTCCCCTGACCTGCGCGTGGGATATTCAGAGCCTTTTGCCCGAGGCAGCGGAAGATACTCACTAGTATAGTGGTAGTGTGGCAGTCGGTGAAGTCCCACTTAATGAAGGCTCACCGCCGTGCTACTAACGCGTACAATAAGGATCGTCAGGCTTGTCATTTTAAAATAGGCGATTTGGTGTGGTGCAAGACCCATCCTCTTAGTTCGGGAGCGAACAAACTTACAGCTAAGATGATGCCCCGATGGTCGGGTCCCTTTCGTATTATCGATTTCCTAACTCCGGTGACCGTGAATTTTGGACACCCGGAGACCCTGTCTCATGTAAAATTAGGTCATGTTAGTTCCTTGAAACCCGCGTTTCATGAAGATGGCTACCATGCCCCGGACGCCGCCGTGTCGGCATAGTAAGGATTTTCCCTTGCGCATTCAGAAACTAAATTGCCACATCGCCTTCACTCCCCTTGCTGGGTGAGCGACCGGAGACTGATCACCTCCTTGTCTTTCGCTTCCGGTGTCGAAGCGTTGTTGTGTACAGGCGGCGTTTCTAAGGAGACTGAAGGCGTCTCTCGAAATTGTCCTTAGTTAGCGGCAAACGCCGTATAAAGTAATTGGAATGATCCAAGTTGGTGTATGTAATGTGTAGGGTTTATCGAAGTCGATTTCATTTGATAGTGTCCCGAATTTTCCCCGCGCGCGGGAGACCTTTTGCGGAGACTCTAATCCACGGGATGCTGGTTTAGGGGATACCCATTTATGAAGTGCTTGTCCGAGATACTTCCGATTAACAACTGTTTACGCCTTGTTGTTGTTGTTGTATTTATTGTTGTCGTTTAGTATTTATTGGAGTATGTGTTCGCTTGTATTATTGTTGTTAACGTGATAGAATTAAGTGGTCATATTTTCTTGTTGGTCACGGAGTTATTGGACGGTTCATGTCCTTAGTGGAGTGTTGATTGTTAATTTGATTGTGGGTGATATCTTAATTTTACGAGAAACCTTGCGTGGTCTCTTTTGGGTGCTGTTGACGAATTAAACCTTGGACAACCTCCGTTACTGCACCCGACGGTTGCCTTTCGGAGGAGGGGGGAGTCTGTTGCAATCATTCGTCTTCTGCCGAATGCAACAATCCGCGAATTGTACCTTGCCCGACGCTCTGACGTCACGCCCTCCCCTTTACCAACCCTGTCGTTTGCTTTGTTAAATCTCGTCAGTCTCCCATCAAACGCTGTGAGCAGAGCGACCCGTCGCCGGACTTTCGTCAAGTTTGGGAGTCTCAATAACCAAGGTAACTATGATTGTTTTTGAGCTATCGTAAATCAATGCTAGTGGCTAATAATTTTGTATATTACGTTTGTAACGAACAGAAGAAAACTTGTAATAGATGTAAAAAGATTGTTATCCATAACCAACCAAGACGTATCTTGTCTGTAATAGTCAGCCTCGCCTAAAATTAAATTTCAGTCAGTCAACTTGATGAAAAGACCTAATATATGTAAGGTTCAGTGTCAGTACTCGTTATATATGTAATTTGAAGTCGTAACCTTGTAATGCAATTCTGTAATATTGTAAATTGTAACTACGCACTGTATGAATGCATGTGTGCGTGTTAATCGAACGATGTGGGTATAAAGTGTACTAAAAGATGTGAAAACTTTCAGTTCAAAACTTGGTTCAACGTTCCGGACCGAAGACACGAGAACACGAACTTCGTAGAGTTTTTACACGATCTTCCACCACAGACATAGCAGTGGTTCAAACCAGGTACTGAGGAACACGCAGCAGTAGCGACCAGATACAGCAGGTTGCAAAAGGACTTATCTGGATTGCCAAGTAACATTTTTAGCTTTAATAACTTACGGTGGCAAGTGCTGCATAATCACGAAGCAAAAGCGAGACAAACTAGTTACTCATCATAAGTGTCTGAAACAATTTTATAAACTTTTGCGATAGATAACAGTGTCAGAAATTTATAAGTAGATCACAGCTTGTATGCTGAACACCATTTTGTAAACTAGCATTGATTTATGCGACACCCCCATATTTAGCATTTAACATTTTCTATATTCAGTTTTTCAAAAAAAAAATTAGCTCAGTACTGACCGTTGCTGACTGGCACATAATTAGGCAAATTTTAGAGGCCCGTAATGTTTTTGAAATAAACGGGTCGCATCCGACTCAGCTCACAGATTGATGTTTTCAACAATTTCTTTTACTTGCACTCCCTCCCTTTACAGAATTATATTAATTATAGAAACACTTGAGAAATAAGTTACAACACAGAAAAAGTGACTTAAGCATTTTGATGGATTTAGATATTATATTATGTTATTTGTGTGTATGCTGAATACTTCCGGGGCCCAGCAGCGGGAAGTGCTACATACTGTAAATAATAATGTTGTAAAGTAAAAAATGTATTTAGAGTTAAGCACAATCATTTGTACAATACAAGCTTAAAAGTCAAGCTATGTCTTTAACCTAAGACTAGATTTGTAATTAGCTCATATTTTATATAGTGTTATGGTAAAGACAAGGTAATTATTTTCATAATTGTGTTTATTCGAAAAACATACAAGGTGGGATAAGTGAATAGAAAAGTGATAAATAATAATAATGAAACAGTGCAAATGACACAGTGTAAGCAACGATAAAAATATAAAGTGTTGTGAACCTAGTATGGCCAAAAGGTGAGAATGGCATGTATTTTATATAAAGTGACCAAATAACAATAAAATCAATTTCATTAGTGTGAGTGACAATATAAAATTATGTGAAATAAAAACATAAACGGGATTATGTAAAAATAATCAAGAAAAGTAAGGTTATATTAAAGACTTGTATTTACTGGAGGCAGATAAAACAGCCCTGAGACCTAAAAATACACCAAACAAACCAAGGCCTCTTATAAATGAATCTAAAGCTGGTTTTTACAAGGAAGAACGTTTTTCTAGTGTGGGCGTTCAATGCAAAAAGAACAAACTGAATCAGTTGCCAATCCAACCAATATTAGAGAAGAAAATTATAGTAAAAAGACAAGTAAAGTTATAGGAGATATCAGCAAACTAACGAACAATATATATTCGACCAACCTGAAGAAGGAAAGCTGAAAATAAGATCCTAAAATGGAGTACTACAACTTGAATTTGGTGAGATCGTTTTAATACTAAAGCCATTTTGACAACTATCAACGTTTTACACAACACTTCAATACAAACTAAATAACAAATACATTTAGTGCGACTACATTTATAAACATAATCTATGATATACGAAGTGAGTGACACAAACTTATTTTGAACAAACAAAAGTGGAGAAATCATATAATTTTTATTAAACATTCAGTAGTGTGTATACAACTCCAGGAATATGGCGTTCATTGCTTTATTTCACTGTTATTGAAGGGGGACAGCAGCGCGCCATGTTGAGAATTCATGAACTATGAGCTATATAATAGACAATAATTTTTTTATTTTTTTTCTCTTGTCAATTGTATTACTAACGTCTAATTATTAATTATTTAATTGTTTTATTAGTTTTATATTTGTAATGTGTAATATTAAGTTTGTAAAATTATCTGAATTGATTTCTTTTTGTATAATCACAAGAACTCACATCCAAACAGTCACACACAAACAACAACTAATTACTACACATTAAAATTTTTTTCTTCTTGTATGTTATTAACGTAAAACTTGTTGTATGAATTTATAATTTTACTGAAGACGATAGTTAATTTGGTTATAACCCTGAGATAAAATTTGTTTCATGCATCCGAGAGCTAGATGGAGCAGGAACCTTAAAAAAAGAAAATTTGTTATTAATTAATAGAAGAAAAGAAAATTATTATAATAAGAGAATTAAGGAATAAAAATTGAATGATTCAGAGCAGCAAAAGAAGTGGGTTCTCATTTATAAATAAATATTATTAAACATACAACTCAGAATATTTCTGAGACTAATTGAGCATTTATACTCATTAACAATACAATAAATACAAAGCTAACTATACTCATTTACAATCAGAGCGTCCTGCGAGCCTCCCAGCCAATCAGCAGCTGCGAATCGTTCCCGTGATTCGTCCACTAACAGCCACCATCCTATCCCTCCGCTTGAACACAACGAAGGTCCAATCATAAAAGAAAGCACCAAGACCCGCTACCATGTATTACACACCAGCAACAGGCAGTCATCGGAGACCATCCGGACGCTGCAACCACTGGGGGGCACGCACGAATCTGTGCCCTCTGCATCTGGCAACATATTGTTTTGACAGTTCTGCAGTGCAGATGTGAAATATTGTACATTGTCGAGCGGTATTCACCCATTAGTCTGAGTTCAGATTTTGTTGTGGAACGTTCGTTTAACGTTTTGTGCATTTGGCAGTTCATATTTTTAAATAGAAACTTCACATTATCGTTCCAGGTTCTTTGATATGTCTAAGCGACCGCAAAGCTCAATTTTACAATTATTTAGCAAAAAGTCGCGTACCGGTAGTGATTCTCGTGAGGTTAGTGAAAATTTCACATTTCCAAATCTTTCTTCGCAGCCGCAGCGTGACGATGTTGTTGCAAATGTTCTTCCCGAAACTAGTTTCATATCCCCCTGTGAAAACTCAGCTGATATTGAATGTACATCGACATCACTCAATAATGTTGACCTGCCTGCTGAATCATTTAGAAGTGATAAGTGTATTGCTCTGATTCCGGAAGCATTAACATCTTCATGTTCCAGTGAACCACACGCTTATGATATTGGAGTTTATGTAGGAAAAGACTTGTCTAATGAAAAGAAACTGGATGTCTTGAACAATGTCTGGGAACCAAATCCAGGGTTTGTTTTTCCAACAAAAGAAAAGAGAAATTTGCTATTTCAGCTTAAATGGCTTTACCGCTGGAAGTGGCTTGCATATTCCGAATTTAAGGGAGGGAGTTTTTGTAAATTTTGTGCACTTTTTGCCCCAAGTGATGGTGTTGGATCTGGCAAGCAACCCTTATGTCAACTTTGTAGTGTGAAATTTGACAACTGGAAGGATGCCGTCGAGCGATTTTCAGAACATGAGAAGTGTCTGTATCACAAACAAAGTTTGGAGGTAGCCAGTACTTTGGCCGATATTTCATGTGGAAAAAAAGTCTATCGATGTGCTAATAGATACTGCAACAATGCAAAAGAAACTGGAGAACAGGAAAAATCTTATTCCTATTATTGAAAGTGTTTTGTTCTGCGGGAAACAATGTATCGCACTGCGAAGCCATAGGGATTCAGGACGAATAGAGGTCGACCAAGAACCAGAAGAAAATGATGGCAATTTCAGGCCACTTCTTCGCTTTCGAAGTAAGATTCTGTATTACAAAATATGTTGACGTGTAGTGTTGGAAATGCGCAGTACACCAGTCCTAGAATACAGAATGAAATAATTGAAGTGTGCAACGACCTGATTGTTCAAAATCTCGTGAAAGAACTTAATGCCACCAGTTGCTTCTCTATTCTCGCCGATGAGACGTCAGGCATATCAGGCTTAGAACAATTATCACTGTGTGTTCGTCATGTTGATAGAGAAAATTACACTGTGAAGGAAAACTTTCTACAATTCGTACCATTATATGATGTGACCGGAAAAGGAATCGCAACGGCGATATTGGACAAGTTGCTTTCATTAAATACAGACATAAATAAGATTCTTGGTCAAGGGTATGACAGTCCATGTCAGGAAAAGTAAACGGAGTCCAGGCACATGTAAAGGAAATAATTCCGTCAGCTTTATATGTCCACTGCTCAGCACACAGCCTCAACTTAGCTGTATCCAGTGCCTGTGAAGTAGCTGCCATTAGAAACTGCATGGGTACAATATCGAGTGTGTACGAATTTCTTAATACACATAAAAGGCAACATGTTTTAAAATCGGCGATAAGTGAAATGGAAACTACAACTCCACGCCGTGAAAAACTCATTGAACTTTGTGCAACACGTTGGTTGGAAAGGTATAACTCCGTGGCCGCGGTGGTGGAATTCTATGACCCTATTATTGCAACCCTTCAAAGCATATCAGAATGGAAAGGCAAAGACTTGTCCTCACAAGCAAATTCACTTTTATGTGCTCTGACTGACTGTCAATTTGTGATATCGCTGTTTTGTATTCAGAGACTGTTTTCTTTAAGTCTCCCCTTGTGTAAATTCCTGCAGAATTCAACTATTGATCTCGTGGAAGCAGTACACCTTGCTGAAGATATTAACAGTGAAATGAAATTTATACGCGAAAATGACGATGAAGAATTTTCTAAAATTTTCATTTGTGCTTCTGAAGTCTTGAATAGGTTGGGGTCCTCCATTATAGGAGATGTCATGTCCCTCGCATGGCAGCGCGACAAAAAAAAATGTGTGAACTTGGACTTACCATCAGTGACGCCAGAACTTTACTTTCGTGTCTCTACTTTTATTCCATTTCTGGATACCTTCATGTCCCAACTAGATTCGCGTTTCTTGAAACACAAGGAAATATTGAAAGGCTTTCAGTGCCTTTTACCTACGAACCCCGTCCTTCTGACCCTGCCGTCTCAAGTTTCTGCTTTCACTTCGCTCACAGAGTTCTACGCCAGTGACATAAGAAGCGGTTGCCAAGAAGACCTGAATAATGAATTAAAATTATGGTACAGAAAAATTGCACGTCTTGAGAAGGGAGACCAACCGAAAACGGCCGTAGATGGGTTAACTATGTGCAAATCCCAACATAATGCCAAATATACTTACTATGCTAGAAATACTAGCTGCGCTCCCAGTGTCCACATGTACAAATGAACGATGTTCTCAACATTATGCCGTCTAAAAACATATTTGCGTAATTCTACTGGAAATACACGTTTGAATGGAGAAATACACGTTTGAATGGAGAAATACACGTGTGAATGGAGAAATACACGTTTGAATGGATTAGCACTCCTCAACATACATATAAATTACACTCCAACAGCAGAAGATGTGTTAAATGAACTAATGGAAAAAAAAACGTCGTTTGGACATTGACATTGTATTGTGAATGCTGAAATTTCCGAAGTGTAGTGACGTTATATACTGTAGGCTACGTACATTATATATACTGTATATATTAATTTAATTACCGGTACTCGCTTTAAACAATGATTTTTCAAAACAATAATAGACTACAGTAGAATATTGATTTGAACATTTGAGACAACTGCACTCAATTTTGTATTCAAATTCAAATTCCTTCATAGAGTGTGGATTCATCATGACAGTTTCATTCTTCAACCTTGGTGAGTTCCATATTGACATATTGTGTTTAATTAAATTTATTTCAATATATTTGATTGCTTCCATGGATCATTTTCCTGTTATGTAAAGTGTCTTATCTATCTAATACAAATAACCGTTGACTAAAATATATTATTATTGGGTAGCCTAAGTGTAATAATGGCATGTGGCCCTGCACAAGCATTTTTATTAGGTATACAAAATGAAACAGATGTTAAAATTTGTTAAAAAATTGTAGCCTAAGGCTGTGAAAAAAATACGTTTTGAAGATTTTATTAGGGTATTTATGAATATGTTCTATTCGAACATAGTATAATAAGTATACTGTAACAGATATAATAATAATACACAAAATTTAAAATACCTATAATGTCAATTGTAAAAAATTTTAATAATGACCTGTGACCCCCCCCTTAACAAAATTCTGCGTACGCCACTGACTAGTTTTTGCTCATTACAAACTTCATTATAAGTGAAATTTTAAATGTATCATGTGCCGGAGCACCGCATGTATTGTTTCCATTGTGTTGGTAACAAAGTCATGTATCAGTGTTAGGGACAAATGTCCTCTAGAAAAGGTTGTAATTCTTCTCCAATGTGTTTGGCTATGGGGAGAGTTGTGGTAAATATTTTCAACAGGAACTTGGATACTGCTGCCATAACTGTGTTAAAGAAAGGATTGAATTTTGCAGTTGCTCCTAACTGAATTCTGACGGGGGATATCATATGCAGAATAGAAGAAGCCATTCATCGCTTACCTGTTAAGTTGGCCAACTTGATGAAACGTGACACATTCCACATTATTAGAACATCAAAACCTCCTAGACAGAATGTTACGAAATGGGAACTACCAGCACATTATCACACCTCAGGATAAAACGAACATTTAATTGTTCGACCAGCAGATATGGTTAATGCTACTGTTATTATAGACAACTTGGGATTACAGACATAAAATAGCCAGGCTACTAGAATATGGTACACACAAGAAATACAGGAATCTGACTACATAAATACAAAAGACATTTGCGGTTTTTACAAAATTGTCATCGAGAATTCCATAGGATAAAAAGAAAATTCTTGGAGTTTCAGATGTGAGAATGCCATTACTCTATGGGTTGCCTAAAATCAATAATCCACAGGTACCTCACTATGACCACCAGTTAGTGCAATTGGTTCAGCTATTCACTCCATAGATAAACTCATTGCAGAAGAATTACACCCTTTTGTGAGGTAGACATTCTCGTTTGTTAGGGATTCAGTGGACTTCGTAAATCCTTAACTCTGTATTTGGTTAGCTTTTACATTGTCTCACTTTTCACAAACGTTCCTATAGATGATGCCCTACAGGTTATTGAACCTCTACTGGCACCAGATTTGTACCGTTTAGCTTCAGCCTGTCTCAAGTCAGTATACTTTTTATTTGGATGGCAAATATCATGAACTAGTATGGGGAACAGATATGGGATCACGATTGCCTCCAGTCATAACCAGTATTTACTTAGAAAAATTTAAAGACATGTTGGATTAGCGAGGTTAAAACCTACACATTTTACAGATACATGGATGATACCTTTGTAATCTGCCCTCACAGACAAGAAATACAGTCTTGCTTTCTTCCATAATTCCATTCAGTTTACTATGCAAGTAGAAGCAAATGCTAAAGTTCCTTTCTTAGATGTAATTGTATCGTGGGTCATTGGGACCACAGAAAACCTACGTATACTGATAGATACGTACATGCAACTTCTCATCGTCACCCAGCACAAAAACCAGCTGCGCTCAATACGCTATTCCACAGAGCAAAGAGGTGGGGATCAAGAGGCACTTAGAGGAGAAGAAGCACCTAACACACGCTCTTGATAGGAACTGGTACAACAACAATGCGATACATAAAGCATTTAAGAAGACTGGAAAACCTTCAGAGACCCCTACAGCAGAAGATAACAGCTATAGAGCTAAATATAATTAACTCACTTTAAAGAGCTTCTTCAGAGGCTGCCGTTGGGAGCACTGTCCGTCTTGTTGTTGGCAACGGTATCGACTTTTGAAAGATCGATGTTGTGTGTTGTGTGTTGTGTGTGTGTGTGTGTGTGTGTGTGTGTGTGTGTGTGTGTGTGTGTGTGTGTGTGTGTGTGTGTGTGTGTGTGTGTGTGTGTGTGTGTGTGTGTGTGTGTGTGTGTGTGTGTGTGTGTGTGTGTGTGTGTGTGTGTGTGTGTGTGTGTGTGTGTGTGTGTGTGTGTGTGTGTGTGTGTGTGTGTGTGTGTGTGTGTGTGTGTGTGTGTGTGTGTGTGTGTGTGTGTGTGTGTGTGTGTGTGTGTGTGTGTGTGTGTGTGTTCAAATAATGCGTGTGATTTGAATTGCGTCTGTTCGTTTAGGATGTTGTTTTTGTGTGTTTGTATATTTTCAAATGTTCTAGAGTGTCTAGTTCTCAGCCTTTTGTGTGTACGTGTAGAATGTCCATGTTATTGTCGATGTTTTTGTATGTGTGGTTTGCTGCAATAAGGTGGTTCGCAAAGGTGGATTCTGTAGTGGAGTGTATTGCCTTTGTGTGTTCAATGTATCTTTGTTTGAAGCTATGTCCTGTCTGGCCTATGTAGAATTTGTTGCAATCTGAGCAATTTAGTTTGTAAACACCAGGTAGATCGAATTTGTTTTATGCTTTGTGTGTGTGTTTTCATAGAGTGTGTTCTGTTTTGTTAGTTTTGTATGCAATTCTGTATCCTGCTTTTTTGAATTTGTGGGTTATTTTTTCAGTTTGGTTGTTGATGTATGTTAGTGTTATGAATTTGTTGTTTTCTGTCTTTGTCTGTTGTTTGTTTTGTATTCGGGTAGGAGTTTATTGACTAATGTTCTGTTGTATCCGTTGGATCTGCAACGTAAATAACACGATAAAATATCTAGCATGAAAACTTGTTTAGGCTATAAGGTAAAACTTTTACGTTTTTACGTATAAAAAACTTTGTGTTCCGGTCGGTAGTGAATTAATTATACACTCTATTTAGTTAAGTAACGGACACATCATGGACAACAAAATCCAAGAAACTATAGAGCATTCTTACCTTATGTAAAAGTTCCGACAGACAAAATTATCAATATGTTAAGGAAATGTGGTATTGAAACAATGTTTCAACCACATAAGAAGTCGACACAATTCTTAAAATCAATCAAGACCGAATCTGTTCTACACTGAAGGTAAATAATAATATTCCATGAAGCTGCAGGAAGTTCTATATTGGTCAGACGGGCTGCTTGATTTCATGGTTCAAGAACATGTCACACATACAAAAAACTTAGCAGCTGCTGAGAAGTCGGCAGTTGCTGAGCATTCAGCCATTACTAATCACATTAAAACTTTGAAAACTCACCTGTTATCAGGTTGTCGATAGATATATGGCAAGATGGTCCTAGAACCGATAGAAATTAATAAACACGAGGATAACATCAACAGAGGAGCAGTAATGCTCAACACGTCTTTGTATCGTCTACTATCTGCTTAACTGTTCGTGGGGGGTTGTGCAACTTAACACCTGCAGGGCAGGGTCCGCTTACCAGACCGTCCACCGCCATGTCTACAGTATAGTAACTGAGTTTGCTTGTCAGCCTCATTGTCACATAGACCAGAGAATATGCACTGTAATGTGGGTAAAACTTCTTACAAGGTATTTTTGACACAATCCATACCGGAAAAACACAAAGTAGTAAGTTCTTGTAAAGTGTGTTTTTTTTTATTATAGCAACAATATATGTCAGCAACATCGTAAAATATTCTAAGACAATTTGTGTTATAATTTGTGTGCATATGTGTTCAAATAAGTACATTCATGTATACAAACTTTCTCTGTATTTGCACAAACTTGCACAGTTCATTGTATGTTATTTTTTTCAGCCTACACTCAAGACTTTTCAACTGACAGTCTTGCTCTATCTAAATATGTTACTTTCAATAAGTACACAGGTTTTACATTTAAACTGGATGTAGTGGATGAATGTAAACTAGACCTGAAGTTAATTCTGACAGGAACCGATAAACCTATCAGCGACCAGAAACAGTTCTACCTTATCGCATCAGATGGTTGTAGAACGTTTATCTTTTACAAATGTAATGGAACAATTGGCAGTGATCACGTGTATATTAATGATATAAAGTTCACATGCTGGAATGTACAAAGATCCACAGTAAGTATGCAGTAAGTTGCTTATTTTTATTGCTTTCAGTTCATTCAGAAAAACAAGTTAGTTATTACCCAGCAACAGCTTTGACTGTGAATTTTTTCAGAGAATTTGTGACTCGTTCTCAAGTTTACAGTACTAACTGACTTTTATTTTAAAACATCGTACATGCTTACAGTTATTTGATTAGAATAGTAAACCAATTGATGAACATCAACAAATCAGGTAGATCAAGTAGATTACTCAAAGTATAATAGACTCTGCTTTCAAGATACAATAATTAACATAATATATTTTGTTACACCATTACAGAATGTTCTACATGTTTCTCGGCTATCACAGTGTCACATTGCCTTTACGATGGAGGCAGTACACCATTACAGAATGTTCTACATGTTTCTCGGCTATCACAGTGTCACATTGCCTTTAGGATGGAGGCAGTACACCATTACAGAATGTTCTACATGTTTCTCGGCTATCACAGTGTCACATTGCCTTTAGGATGGAGGCAGTACACCATTACAGAATGTTCTACATGTTTCTCGGCTATCACAGTGTCACATTGCCTTTAGGATGGAGGCAGTACACCATTACAGAATGTTCTACATGTTTCTCGGCTATCACAGTGTCACATTGCCTTTACGATGGAGGCAGTACACCATTACAGAATGTTCTACATGTTTCTCGGCTATCACAGTGTCACATTGCCTTTAGGATGGAGGCAGTACACCATTACAGAATGTTCTACATGTTTCTCGGCTATCACAGTGTCACATTGCCTTTACTATGGAGGCAGTACACCATTACAGAATGTTCTACATGTTTCTCGGCTATCACAGTGTCACATTGCCTTTAGGATGGAGGCAGTACACCATTACAGAATGTTCTACATGTTTCTCGGCTATCACAGTGTCACATTGCCTTTAGGATGGAGGCAGTACACCATTACAGAATGTTCTACATGTTTCTCGGCTATCACAGTGTCACATTGCCTTTAGGATGGAGGCAGTACACCATTACAGAATGTTCTACATGTTTCTCGGCTATCACAGTGTCACATTGCCTTTACTATGGAGGCAGTACACCATTACAGAATGTTCTACATGTTTCTCGGCTATCACAGTGTCACATTGCCTTTACTATGGAGGCAGTACACCATTACAGAATGTTCTACATGTTTCTCGGCTATCACAGTGTCACATTGCCTTTAGGATGGAGGCAGTACACCATTACAGAATGTTCTACATGTTTCTCGGCTATCACAGTGTCACATTGCCTTTACGATGGAGGCAGTACACCATTACAGAATGTTCTACATGTTTCTCGGCTATCACAGTGTCACATTGCCTTTAGGATGGAGGCAGTACACCATTACAGAATGTTCTACATGTTTCTCGGCTATCACAGTGTCACATTGCCTTTAGGATGGAGGCAGTACACCATTACAGAATGTTCTACATGTTTCTCGGCTATCACAGTGTCACATTGCCTTTACGATGGAGGCAGTACACCATTACAGAATGTTCTACATGTTTCTCGGCTATCACAGTGTCACATTGCCTTTACGATGGAGGCAGTACACCATTACAGAATGTTCTACATGTTTCTCGGCTATCACAGTGTCACATTGCCTTTACGATGGAGGCAGTACACCATTACAGAATGTTCTACATGTTTCTCGGCTATCACAGTGTCACATTGCCTTTACGATGGAGGCAGTACACCATTACAGAATGTTCTACATGTTTCTCGGCTATCACAGTGTCACATTGCCTTTACGATGGAGGCAGTACACCATTACAGAATGTTCTACATGTTTCTCGGCTATCACAGTGTCACATTGCCTTTAGGATGGAGGCAGTACACCATTACAGAATGTTCTACATGTTTCTCGGCTATCACAGTGTCACATTGCCTTTAGGATGGAGGCAGTACACCATTACAGAATGTTCTACATGTTTCTCGGCTATCACAGTGTCACATTGCCTTTAGGATGGAGGCAGTACACCATTACAGAATGTTCTACATGTTTCTCGGCTATCACAGTGTCACATTGCCTTTACGATGGAGGCAGTACACCATTACAGAATGTTCTACATGTTTCTCGGCTATCACAGTGTCACATTGCCTTTACGATGGAGGCAGTACACCATTACAGAATGTTCTACATGTTTCTCGGCTATCACAGTGTCACATTGCCTTTACGATGGAGGCAGTACACCATTACAGAATGTTCTACATGTTTCTCGGCTATCACAGTGTCACATTGCCTTTACGATGGAGGCAGTACACCATTACAGAATGTTCTACATGTTTCTCGGCTATCACAGTGTCACATTGCCTTTAGGATGGAGGCAGTACACCATTACAGAATGTTCTACATGTTTCTCGGCTATCACAGTGTCACATTGCCTTTACGATGGAGGCAGTACACCATTACAGAATGTTCTACATGTTTCTCGGCTATCACAGTGTCACATTGCCTTTACGATGGAGGCAGTACACCATTACAGAATGTTCTACATGTTTCTCGGCTATCACAGTGTCACATTGCCTTTACGATGGAGGCAGTACACCATTACAGAATGTTCTACATGTTTCTCGGCTATCACAGTGTCACATTGCCTTTACGATGGAGGCAGTACACCATTACAGAATGTTCTACATGTTTCTCGGCTATCACAGTGTCACATTGCCTTTACGATGGAGGCAGTACACCATTACAGAATGTTCTACATGTTTCTCGGCTATCACAGTGTCACATTGCCTTTACGATGGAGGCAGTACACCATTACAGAATGTTCTACATGTTTCTCGGCTATCACAGTGTCACATTGCCTTTACGATGGAGGCAGTACACCATTACAGAATGTTCTACATGTTTCTCGGCTATCACAGTGTCACATTGCCTTTACGATGGAGGCAGTACACCATTACAGAATGTTCTACATGTTTCTCGGCTATCACAGTGTCACATTGCCTTTACGATGGAGGCAGTACACCATTACAGAATGTTCTACATGTTTCTCGGCTATCACAGTGTCACATTGCCTTTACGATGGAGGCAGTACACCATTACAGAATGTTCTACATGTTTCTCGGCTATCACAGTGTCACATTGCCTTTACGATGGAGGCAGTACACCATTACAGAATGTTCTACATGTTTCTCGGCTATCACAGTGTCACATTGCCTTTACGATGGAGGCAGTACACCATTACAGAATGTTCTACATGTTTCTCGGCTATCACAGTGTCACATTGCCTTTACGATGGAGGCAGTACACCATTACAGAATGTTCTACATGTTTCTCGGCTATCACAGTGTCACATTGCCTTTACGATGGAGGCAGTACACCATTACAGAATGTTCTACATGTTTCTCGGCTATCACAGTGTCACATTGCCTTTACGATGGAGGCAGTACACCATTACAGAATGTTCTACATGTTTCTCGGCTATCACAGTGTCACATTGCCTTTACGATGGAGGCAGTACACCATTACAGAATGTTCTACATGTTTCTCGGCTATCACAGTGTCACATTGCCTTTACGATGGAGGCAGTACACCATTACAGAATGTTCTACATGTTTCTCGGCTATCACAGTGTCACATTGCCTTTACGATGGAGGCAGAAAAACAATGTTGTCGAACAAACAATTCAAAAGTTTAATAGCGCAACAAAGATTTGAACGATGAGAAAAAGACAGAAGACCGAAGTCTTACAACTGTGGGAAATGTGGCTATCTACAGGTAGACTGTTGGAAGAAGAAAATACTGAGAGAAGAGAGTGATCGCACCAATTGGAAAAGTAAAGCCCCAGAACAGCACATAGTTTCCACACTACATAAGACCAGTGGAAACTTGATTGTTAATAGATTTGTGGAAGGTAAAGCAGCAGCATTTACAGTTGACATGGGCGCTACAGTGTCTATTGTACGCCTTGACTTAGTCAGCAACCGCCAGCCTTTAATTAGCTTGTGTACAATACAGACTGTGATTGGAAGCCCCATCAAACTGTTAGGAAAGGTCGTCGTACCTGGGTCTTCTCGAGTTTAGCCACCAATGCTCGTTACAGACATTGTCGATGAAGTGATTCTTGGCACAGACATTATGAATGAATACAGATTCATTGTGGACTTAAGAGAGAATATCCTGAAGGTTGGCCAAGAGAAGATAAAGCTTTGCGTGGCTAAAATGACAGGGTCTGTCAACTGTTCTATGAAGCAAGTGGCATTGGCCGAAGAAAAAGTCAACAGGTATGTTCAAGAGGAACCTTTTCTATTGCAGGTCAAAATGGAAGAAGAATTAGCATAGGAAGTACAAATAAGTGTAACGACAAAAGAAGTGATTGGAAAGCCAACTGTGGGTGTCAAGACAAGACTCTTGCTTGTTCCTGAGTTAATGGAAGCGCCCGGGGGAAACGTTGCTGAAGATGAAGTTACACAAGAGGTTGTTGACGAGAACCAATCAGACTTGGATCAGCTAATGGTGTATATGTCATCAGTACATGACCCAATAGGAGTGATTCCATCAAAACTAGTGTTTGAGCGGAAGACTCATTCCTGGGAACTTGATGTTCGGGTCACACAAGACTGAATTCGAAGAGACGGAGAATTATCTTTCACAAGTAAACCAGCTATGTAGATTGGCTGGCCAAGTATTACTTCAGACATGGTTTACCAGTTTGGAATGAACAGGCTTAAGGAAGGGCCAGTGTTACGCCATTACAGAACATTATACATGTTTCTCGGCATTATGGATTATTCTGGAATCTCAGCGGTGTATAAATATAAGCATTCAGCGATGCTTAGTTTCAGTTTAAGTGGCGATTTATTCAAGTGAGTTTCGAGTTTACTTCGGGCGATTACTCTGTGCATTCAAGTGGGTTATTAGTGAAAAGTGATTATTGTGTGTGACTCTGTTAGTTGACATTATTATTGGTGTGGACAAATTAACTTGAATTATTGTACGAGTATAATTTTGTTGAATAACGTGTTGATTACAAACTGTTAATTGTGATAATTAAAGCTGGTTTTTAGTGACTTAATTGGTGTCTTGTATTTTGTTTTCTACTGGATCATATGATGATCAGTAGCGCATTGTAACAATATATTGTATAAGTTGTGTTAAAGAGAAACCAAACTCTTGTCATGAAATCTTTGTTAATGTAATTAGAACTTTATTCAGGCTTGTCTTCTTCAACGTAGTCCCCTCTTGTGGCAAATACATTTCTCCCAGTAATGCTTCCATTATTAGATGTTTTTCTAAATTGCATGCAACTATTGTATCATATTTTCCTTAATACTGTTTACACCTTCAAAATAATGTATTTTCAAGGTTACCTTCAATTTTGGTAAGAAAAAAAATCTGTTGGGACCAAATCTCAAGAATAGTGTGGGTGGGGTTGGATGGTTTTCTCATAAGATGCTGTAAAGACTGGCTCATAAGATAGTACATCATCATGGTGCAACATCCAACTCTGGCTTCCCATAGTACAGGGGAATCCCATTTTTAATTTCTTCGGAAAACATTATGTCTGAAGTCATACAACCAATAAGTGTGCCTCAGAAGCAGTTTTATTTAAAACAAAACTATGTTAATTTGCAAGTTATATTTAAGTTCATTAAGCATTATGTTTAATTTGCAGGTTGGGAATCAAAATTCGATAAGTAAATTACTGTTGTATATAAATCAATTACAAGAGGAAATCAGTATTAACAGTTTTGCATACGACAGATATGATAAATATGCTTATGATAAAGTTTTAGAATGGGAGGATGATTCCCCTATAAATATACATTTTTACGCAATACATGCTTCAAATTCCGAAACCAAAACAAATATTTTAAATAAAGTATATACTGGAGGTAAGTAAACCAAATTTGTAATGTGTGTGTGTGTGTGTGTGTGTGTGTGTGTGTGTGTGTGTGTGTGTGTGTTCTGTGTAGAAAACTTATTGCAATAAGAAAGTATAAATGTAATGTACAGCATAAATGCTTATGTAAATATTGAAACATGCAATATTGTAATTTTATTTTTATGCAGCAAATAGCAACCATAAACATTGTAACGTAACGCTACGAGTTACGAATAATCACCTTAATAAATTGTAAATATTAGTATTACATCACGATATAAATCATCAATGTTAGTATAAATATTGTAATATTAGTAATAGAGAAGCATATAAGATTTTGTACAGAGTATTAGCTATATGAGTAGGTGTTAAGAGTAAGGTGAGGCTGAGAGCGCCGACACGTTGGCGTCAGGCAGCTTAAAAATGTATTGTACATCCAAACTTTCTATGTCATAAAAATATAAAATGCCTTGCTTACACGAACCGGCAAAAAACGAGAGATACCATTAGAAAGTGGGTGCGTTAGCCTTCAAAATACAATAGCTGACATACCGAAACGGGGTGTGAATTTTAGAAAGTAGATTTCTTTTTTTACGACTTAACGGTTGTGCTGGCAAGTGCAGCACCATAAATATGGTAGCCAATAGAAGATAGTGTCATCTCTGCGCGCGAGGAATTTTGACTGGGTATTTTCAAATTTACCGGCGACACATTCATAATATGGCCAATGGGGGTGGTTGCAGTAGTGACAGCAGAGAGGGAAGTTTTGAAGAAACTATAAAAATGACTCGCAGAGAAACTGAAGAGAGTCATAGCAGTCAGTCAGTCATAGCAGTCAGAGTATTCTAGTTACATCAGTCAAAAACAGTCATAGTATTTACATCAGTTAGCGATGAACTAAATCACTCAGTCGATATTTATGAACTCAGAGCTGTAAAGGTGTGAACAATTAGTGAGTATAATTTGATTGGTGCGCGGGCAGAAATGCGAAGAAGTATTCATTGATATGTGCACGAAAGTAATAGTTAAAGTCTAAAAATCAAGGTGCGCGATGCCAAGTAATTATCGCAATCGTGTAATTCTAAAAGCAGAGCAATAGAGTTAAGTGATAGTGATATGTGTTGTTTAAAGTTGAACGAGCCAAGCAGTAAAATGGATTGTCTTTTCCAAGTAACAGTATCAATCTATAGTGCATAAATCAGATAATCTTTATGTAGCTGTAGTTGTCTACCACAAGTTAATCCCATTTCATTCTCAAAGACCCATGATTGCGTTCAGATACTAAATTGTGCATTTATATTATATGACATAGAATTGGATGATAATTTAATATGTGTAATGTGTTAGGTAATAAGTCATGCTTGTTTAGTCAAGGTAATCTATGAATAGAGCAATTGAAACTCATATTGTCAAGAAGAAATAGCGTAACGTTATAAATGATTAAGCTACTTGTTTAAATAATCTGTATTGGAAGATTAAGGGATGATAAAGATATGTATATGTTTGATAAGTAATTAAAGTTGAACAAGTGATATTAATAATGAGGTTTATGTATTGAAATTAACTAAATGTACATAAATTTGATAAATACAATGCTATGTTATTTAGAATCTGAACGAAGAATTGTTACTTAACAATAACCCCGAGATTATTGTCTCTGGCGCCCAATAGAAATTACAGGCAGTAAGTAGTATTTGAATGAATATGTTAATTGCCTAATGAACACAAAAGTTTAATTAATATTTATCGCTAGTAACCAAGTGTTAGTTGAATAACATAGACTGTTCATGTGATGTTAGATTATTGTGAAAAATTTTGCCGACCTGAAACTGAACACTTTAGGTTCAAGAGTAGTCAGGGGTATTCTATTTATTTTTCTTAAAAAAGTATTAAAGAGCATTAACGGTACGGTAAGAGTAGAAGACGAAGAGGGAAAATGAATACAGACAGTGATGATAGAAGTGGTGATAAGTGCATGAGAAGGATGGTGGCAATACCTGGTCCATTTAAAAGTAGCAGGAAAATGGTAAAATCACCCACAAAAAAGGATAGAAATAAATGAGGAACAGGGGAATAGAGGAATTGCTGCAGAACATGTTTTCAGGATAAAGGAGGAAGTAAGAAAGCCCAATAATTTATAGAGGAGCTCAGGAAAATTAGTGAGGAAAATGAAATAATTAAGACAGGATTACTTAGAGGAAACAAACAGGAGCAAGAATATAGGAGAATAAAATAGAGTATTATGAAAGGGAGGGGAAGAACAACAACGTATTACTGAAATGGGTTTGAAACTAAATGCAAACAAACAGGCCATGGCATACATACAAGTTTAACTTATACAGTATATTGCAATAGGTGGAATTTGCATATGAAATAGTAATTTAACTCTTAACATGTTTGATAGTATGTTGCAATGAAAATTTGTCTAAGTAAAGACTGCAGGTTCAGACATTGTATGATAGACAATAAGATATGTGTTAAATTTGTTAGTTTAAGGTAATTTTTGACAGTAAAAAAAAAAAATAATTAGTGTTGTGAAGTAGTATTTGATATTTATAAATGTTTTGCAATATATAGTGCATGTACGTGATGCTGAATACGTTATGCAACAGTATACTATTTGATTCAATTATTAATAAACAAAATTTTTTAACTATATGTAAATTGTTAACAATTTATTTTTTGACAATAGAGAAACTGTCAAATAATGTAATGTGAAATACAAATGAATAAAAATGTATATTCTTTTAAGAAAAAGTATTGTTTATTACTAATATTCATTAATAACAAGAATAATTGAGTAATTATGAATATTTGGTTGTAATGACATACCTTGAATAATATAAGAAATATGTGTGAAATAAAAATAAGAAATATAGTAATAAAATAGTTATAAAAGGGCAAAAAAATCAGAAATCTAAATTTTAACTTGAATTTTGGCATCCTCACAATGTTGATGGTGGTTTTGGCTTCCACCAGGTAGCCACCCAGGCCTTAAGCCATCCCTGCATAGACATTATAAAAATATATAAGGTGTGTTCAAAAAGAATCGGACCTTTTTTTTCCATGTGCGATCAAATGAACCACAGGTGTTGACCTTGAGCACAGGCATGCAGTGAACCCTAGTGCACAAGAGCTGACTGCCGTCATTCCACTGCAACCAATCAGTTGCTGTCTGGCTGTGCGTCAGTAAGTACAAATGCCCATTGGATTTCATTTATTGTAAAATGACAGAAAAACCTGAGCAGCTGTACTGCATTAAATTTTGCCAGCAACTTGGTGATACGCAAGCGGATACTATTTGAAAAATTCAGCAGTCTTTTGGGAACGATGTTATGAGCGTTACACGTAACAAGAAGTGGTATAATCGCTTCATAGATGGCTGCACATCAGTGGACAGCAACCATGTTTGGCAGGCACTCAACAAGCAAAATTCATGAAATCGTTGACCAAGTGCAAACTTTGGTCATGGAGGATTGTCGAATTACCGTGTCAAGAGATTGCAGCAGAGATGGGGGAATAACCAATGGTTCAGTACATTCCATTTTGACTGAAAATCTGGCTATGCGAAGAGTGTCTGCAAAATTTGTCCCAAAGCTGTTAAGGATGGAGCAGAAGGGACTCTGTTTGGAAGTTTCGCAGGACATGTTGAACTGTGTAAAAACTGACCCAAGCGTCCTTAACACTGTGATCGCTGGCGATGAAATGTGGGTGTTTGGGTATGATCCTGAAACCGAAGTTCAGTCTTCACAATGGAAACATTCATCATCCCCGTGGCCGAAAAAAGCAAGACAAGTGTGCAGCAAAATCAAAGCCATGCTGATTGTGTGTTTAACTCGTACATGAGTACACAACACAAGGGCAAACAATTACCAAAAAATACTATTTAGAGGCATCACCTCTGTGATGCTGTGTGGCACAAAAGGGCAGATCTGTGGACAGCGCAAACTTGGCAATTCCATCACAACAACACACCTGCCCATTCTTCTCATCTAATTCAGATTTTCTTGGTGAAACACAACACTCCTCAACTACGCCAGCCTCCCTACTCTCCTCACATGGCTCCCTGTGATTTTTTGTTATTTCCTAAGTTGAAAATGTCACTGAAGGGGACCCAATTTGAGTCAAGAGAAGACATAATACAAAATACGACGAGACAGCTGTACTCCATACCATAAGATGATTTCCGTACATGTTCCCAAGAGTGGCAGGACCACTAGAAGAAGTGTGTGCAATCTAAAGGGGAGTACTTTGAAGGGGATGTATATTTAAAACGTTCAGATAAATAAACGTATTTTTCCTGAGCAAAGGTCTGATACTCATTTGAACACACCTTGTATTCACTTTAACTTGTTTGAATGCAAGTTAGAAGTGCATGACGAACTAATGAGTTCATTCAGTCAACTATAATTTGTTCAAAATAATAAGTCACAGATTAATGTTAGCAATTCATTTGCTTTTTCCTGATTCAGATTGAAGTTGTCAAGTCTTTGAACAGTCTGTATTCTTTTGGATCTTGTGAGTCACTTGGACTGAGATGATCTAAAAAATCCTCAGCTATCGTAAGCTCAATTTTCTTACTCACTGTTGTGAACATAATCTAGAGAGGCTTTCAGTGTTTTGTTTTATTTTATATAAAATGTAATAAACCACACAAAGTTTTCTTAACTGTTGTAGGTGAGTATTTTGAACCTAAGAAGAATTATCCCTACAGAAGTAAATGGTTTATTCCGCCACAGAAGAAACAATGTATGACTCTAGTATTCTATACTAAAGAAAGTTTCAATAATACACTTAAAATATATCTTGAAAAAGAAGACTCTTCCGATAAAACTTATTTAGGAGTTGTTGGTAAATACTCTAAGGTAATATTATAATTTATAATTAATGTATATTAACATGGAAACTACATTTCATGGTTTACTTGTGTGTGTGTGTGTGTGTGTGTTTATTTTGGAAGTACAAGGATCATTGGGAAAATAAGATCTAATTGAGTGTTAGTTTTGCACATTAGGTCTAACTGTGTTTTACACAACCAGACACATTGTGTCATTGTAGTTTTATGGAAGTCTAGTGTTACCAACTGTACTAAGGTAATGACAGTTTACAATTTGCTCGAGTGGCTAAGCAAATTTAAATAGGAGTACGTTGCCCGATTAAGAATTAAGAAATTCAAAAGATACCAAAAGAATGATCATTCTAACATCAGACAATTACTTGATACAATGCAATGCTACTAGTTATTCTATTTCACAATAAGTACAATTAATTTCCTTTTACATTAACTCTTCTGAGATTCTATTCTTTGTTACTTTATAATACTGACTCTTCATTAACGCTTTAACAACTTCTTTATGTACAATTATAAATTAATTCTCTACTTTACCTAGTTTACATCTAGTCAACTATTCAACGAGCCTGTCACTGACAATCTGTCGTACTGCAACCCTCTGGGATTGATGATCGTTTGGATATTTCATTCCATTTATATACTGTTCAGTTGTTTACTAAGTGAAACCTATTTACAATTTTTAAGGGTGACGAGTTTAGCCAAAACTCACTTTCACTAGCGAAAGGAAGCCTCAAGGTATTTTCTTTTAAGTGGAAACTTTGAAATGTAACAACTATTTCAGTAACTAGCAGCGATACAAAAACAAAACTAAATGATAATACTTAAAATATACAACACTAGCAAGCAGCATTTTGAGATTTTTATTTCATACATGGTGACAGTATGCTTATTAAAGTTTATTAATCGTATTGAAAAACCTGCTAAGTGTGAATTTCATTTTGTGATACATTTTTTCATTTACTCAAAGAGTAAATGAAATGTGATTTCACCAGCAATTTGTAAACCTATGTTGAAAATATGAGTGACATGAAATTGCAGAAATAATGTAGGAAGTTCAGTTAGGCCTACTGCTAAAAAAAATGTTCATGGTGGTGACTATAATGGCTGTACCTTAATTGGCAAGATGAATCACGGATTGAAAAAGTTTATGAAAGAAAATAGTATAGCCCTAAAAACTTATTTGCCATTAATCCGAAGAAGAAAGAAACTAGTACAAAAAAAACAAATAGTGCAAATTTTGCTTAAATTGAGCTAATGAGATACACTAATGTTATTTTTTAATGCAAAATAAATATAATTGTACCACTACCGACTCGGAAACAAACTTTGTGTTCCAAGTCGGTAGTGATATAATTCTATTTAGTTAATCAACGGACACGTCCATGGACAACGAAATCCAAGAAGTAAAATAATAGAAATGTCTGTAGAAATTTAATGCAAAATAATTTTTAAAAATGTCTGGGGACTGGCATGTACCAAATATCCTATAGTACCTTTGACAAAATGCTACTGACAAATATAGATATATGCTCATGGAAACTGTTGCCCTTCCAGCAGACATTCATGGGTAGCAGAGTTGTTGCTTTACTATAGTAAACAGTATTTTATAAAAGACGTTTAAAATGTACAGTACATTTTCATAAATATGCCTGAACAGAATATCACAGAACAACAGTGTACTTTCTATATTCAGCTACTTGAACAAGTTTATTGCATGTGGGTCTTTTTCCAGGTGGGCTGGCAGATTGGAAGTGTCATTCTAACTTGGCCGGAAGGAAATAGTAGAGTACGTTTTGCTCTAGAAACAGCATATGAAGGTGTTTTTATTGAAAGGATATATACTTTAGAAATGGATGATACAATTGGGTGCAGTTCTGAAGGTAAATTATGTGTTTATTGACTACTTGTTTAATAAATTGGTTCCTATTAACCAGTTGTACTTTAAAATGTTACATTTTTTAAGCTTTAAAATGGATTTAATAAATGGGACACACACACACACACACACACACACACAATACTTACTATGTGAGTTATTATATACACCTTACAATTTATATTTTATAAAAACACTACCAGTAGTGTGTGTTCAAAAATTTTGTACAATTCTCAATTTCTAGCACTACAAGTGTCCAATTAAAAAAATAACTGTTTTTGTGTGATGGTGATCACATTTTAGTGAGAACCTCCAAAATTTTTATCCTATTGGATACAACTGAAAGTTGTGTTGTGGTGTATTGGGTGATTTCTTTTTTTATATTCTACAACACCAGATTGAAGGACATGAACAAAATTTTATGTAAAGAATGAGATAAAAACTGCTTTATTTTGGTAAGAGTATTGCAAACAGCTTCTGGTGAGTCTGGTATGCATGAAGTAGCAATTTACAAGTGGTACAGAAACTTCAGAGACTGTTGTGAATGAGTCAAAGATCATGATAGTCAGATGCAGTTTAAGGTTTTGTGCTCGATAAATTTGTATTATTAGACGCAGTGGTAAATAAGATTTAATATTCA
This sequence comes from Magicicada septendecula, assembly GCA_034769895.1. Lineage (NCBI taxonomy): Eukaryota > Metazoa > Arthropoda > Insecta > Hemiptera > Cicadidae > Magicicada > Magicicada septendecula. Next base: position 54,542,786 of record CM068375.1, on the reverse strand, counting down.
GTTACGCCACTGTGTGAAGCGATTTGTAGTAAATTTCCAGATTAATGGAAAGGTAATTTAAGAAAATTGCACCAATATAATGCAACAGAATGTACATCATTACATGTTGAAGAATTTTAGGCAAAAAACTTTTATAAAGAAACTGCAACACCATATTTGCTAGACAGTCACAATGGAATCTTTCCTCTTCCCAGTGATGAAATTTATGACAAGAGGACAATGTTTTGTGACATAAAACAAAATTTGCTGAGTGAGCTCAAGGTTATACCAAAAGGGTACTTGAGAAATGTTTTGAAGTCTGAAAACAAGTTGGCATAATCATATTATATCTGACTATAACATGAATTGAAGTGGGCAAAATAAATGTAGATGGCTCAAGATATTATTTTTGAAACAAATAAAATTTTTTTGAACTTTTAATCAAATCTTACACACACACACACACACACACATACACATACACACACACACATACACACACACAGCATATCAAGACAACAGTGTAGTGCCAAAAAAAATGTGGAGTGAATAAGAATAATAAAATGAAAAGCAACAATCAGAAATCATAACAGCAACACAAGTACTTCACAAGATTCAAAATTAGGAAGGCTGAGGATGGGAACACTAAGTGTCCCGAAAAACATGTTCCAAATAAAGACAACACATCTTGAGGTAACGTCATTATAAATATATTATATATTGTTATGACGGTCTACTTGATTCTCATATGGTACAATGGAAAACAAAATACAAAACACTAATTACGTCACTAATCACCAGCTTTAATTATCACAATTATACAGTTTGTAATTAACTCTTACAATATTTCCAGTTGGATTTGTCCACACGCAGTAACAATGTCTATTAATAGAGTTTCACACAATTATTAACACACTACTATTTCACTTCGACAAACACTCAATCCGCACTAGCGAAAATTGCTCAACTGACAATCCAGCTGCTATAGCTTTATATACGCTGTGCTGAGGTCCAGTACAGCTTTCCCTCCTTACTTCACGCCGGCGGCTTAATGCGTATCTCAAGTGTTCCTGGAACTCACTAGAACCACCTACTTGAATGATGCAACAGCTGCCACACTGGACGGGGGGGAGTGGAGAATGTTCTGGGTTGTTCTGTAGGTTTCTCGTAACAATATATATATTACAACACTACAACGAGTTTAATGTGTTTAATTTATTGATGTGTGACAAATCTTTATGTAACACGACGACACATTAAATTCATGTGTGTGTGTATGATTGAAGGGTGTAATCGTAATAATTATAACACTGTACAATTGTTTAAACTCATTTAAATTTATTTTTTAATAGCATTTCTTATTTGTTTGGCGATTAAAAATCATTACTATTTTCACATAATTATTATGTGTAATTCGTAATCTTATGTTACAAACACATTTCTTATTTATTTTGCGATTCAAAATGATTATTATTTTCATGTACTTATTACGTGTAATTCGTAATCTTATATTTTAATACGTTGTTATAAATTTTTTTATATTGCTCTCAGCTAGCTCATTTATATTATATTGATTATCTAATCTTTTAATTATCTAAGCTCTTTTTTTCTCTTTATTTCTGCATATGCATTGCTTTCTATAAATTTCTCTAATGACATTGTCAATTTAACTACTAAAAATGATAGATTTCAAATTACAGTTACTGCTAACAATTATCATTAAACAGTCTTATATATTACCTTACTTATTGTACCAAAACATATTTACAGCTATACAATTTCTTGATTCATATTTTAATTGAATTGTCTATTCTTTTCTTCGTTATTTAAAGTCTGTTTATTACGTCTTGGTTTTTAAAATGCATGTTTATTTATAACCTTATTATTTGTGCTACATCTGTAGCATGTCCTTGATACGGGATGCTCCTTTATCGTCCTGGATTCCTGAGGTCTGGTAGTTCTGGAGTCTTGTAGTCTTGGAGTCTTGTAGTCCCTCGTCCGCTGGATTCTCGTACTCTGCTGCACCCTCGTTCCTTGTCATGGCCTCCGGTTCCAACTGCTCACTCGAACGGATGTGTAGTCTTGAAGTCCCTGGCTTCTGCTTGTGGTTGATCTACTGTCGTTGTTGTTTCTAAGTAGATTCTCTGGCTGCCATGATAGTCGATCATCTATAGAAGTTCTAGTTTTTAAGTAGTCTCCGGCTGCGACTATGGTTGATTGAGAAAATAGCTGTAGTTGCGGGGCATAGCCTCCGGCTGCCATGATGATTGAACAAGAAAGAGAATGATGTTAGCGAATCCCCTATATTTATACCCAGGGTGCCAAAAACATGTCTCGACAATATTTTGCAGGTTCGATATTGTCGAGAGCATCACTCTTAACCCATGCTTTCTTGTCACACTTAATTTGCTTGTCTTCGCGAATTGTGAAGTCTTTTGCACATGACCAATATTCACTCGGTCGGTAATTTATAGGTGTTCATCATGCACAAACCGTTTTTCTTTATCTTAATTAACATAATTATTATTGATTTTTAACTTCCTATAATTTACACTTTTATTCGTTTTGCACTATTTTTTATACACTTATTCGTGTTCTTTGAATACACATTTTGGTGTATTCAGTTTTTCGCTACTGTGCACACAAGTATTATAAATTAAATAAATGCAAATAATTTATATCGTTCCTGAAAGGGTGGCACTTTCATGAATGGACAGGTAGCACACACACACGTTTGTTACGTGTGTACGCACATACACAGGGCAGCTGCCTTATTCACCTGTTCCAGCATGAAAGTTAGGCATTCCTTTTACAATTCAGATTGCAGGCTGAATTATTATTATTACCAAAATGCATTATCTTATTTATTCTCATTACTATTTAAATTACTTTGTGCAATGCACAGTACTAAATATATATTTGTACTGTTGCATTATATATATATATATATATATATATATTGTATCCTAACGAGACGTCCGCCTCGTTCAAGCCCCGCGATGGAAGCCACTTTGTATCTATTCGTGTGAACGGCTACCGTTTTACTCTGCAAAATGTGAATAATGTACAATTTGTGTGTGATGGGTGTAATGTGTCTTCTCTATCCGTAGTTCAAATGCGTGCAACTTCCGTAGATTTCGTTCGTTGCGAACGTACGAATAACCAGGTCTTGACGTTCTTACCTGATGTTCATTAGGAGTATGAAATTCCCGGTGGCGCCAAATTGTTTTCTTAAAACAATTAAAATAAAATTCAAAGTTGTATGACCAGCGCAGCTCAGGCGGTTTGAATAATTCAAATATTTCCGCCAACTAGGCCCACTGGAGCGCATAGCAGTTCGATGCGTGGGCTGTGTAAATCGTTAGTCATCTGCTAAAATGTACATAAAATATTGTGCACCTCCTAATGAAGTTATAACACCGTGGTTACACTCAATACTTACACATTTTTTATTAGTGATTGTTATTCATTTAATACAAATTATTCTAATACAAATGCTCCGGTTGTTTATATGAGACAATTACAGGGTTTGACAATCGATATTTGAATTGATAACCAGACGTTTAATGATGGCGTCTGTTGAAAATTGTATACAAGTTATTAATGTTGGTTTGTCATAGGTTCTTGAGGTTACGTTCAAAGGATTACAAATATTTAAAAACAATAAAAATACACACCCTTACATCAAGTAAACTTAACTAACATATTGTGTAGGTATAATTTGTTTAGCGCAGTGTAGTAAAAGTGTTTACAAGTTATGGATCATTAACAACAGTTTATATTGGTTAGTTTATAAATTGTCAGTGACTTAGTATTCTTTTTAATCTTTGAAAGTAAATAATTTCAGTTCAGTGAGATTTCGACCTTTAGTGAGATAATTAACGTGAGTTTATTTATATATTTTGGGTAATTTAAGAGGTACTTATCACTTCCGTAGTTATGGCGAATTCATACGATCTGTTATTCATGGGTTATACTATAATCTTCTTTAATTTGCTGGGTTCAGGACATCAGGCATCTTTTCCAGTTTAATTGGTAGTAATTTATTTTCTTTTTTCGTTAATTTGGCCTCAACTTCAATAATATGATTCCAGTCCTTGTCTTATGTCTTGGTATACACTTAGTAGTAACTTTTTCTGATATTTGCTATGTTTTAATTGACAATTTTGGTCACTCGAAAATTAGCGTCTATACCATTAAAGCGTCATGCATTCAGTCAAAAAATCTAACGGAATTTTTTGCTTGTTACTCCACAGTTTCCATGGTAACGTAATTATTCTACCTGGTCGATCTCAAAATAAACACATTGTTATCAAACTTTGAATTTTTTTGTTTAATTTGAATAAATATTTTATAATGGCTATATTTACTTGGGGATAATTTCAATGGTTGTAATCTTTACGTAGATGTTTCTATTTTCTTTCAAAGATTAGTTTGATATCTTACAAGATTGGTCTAAGTCATGTATTAATGTTTTAGTCCAAAATTGATAATACTATGTTAATACATAATTTACTTATTTCTAAGTTTTAATATAATTCTGCCATGTTCCCTTTCGTTACACATAATTAATATAATTTGCCTATTATTTCTTATAAAGGTATTGCTATTATTTTCTTTATAAATTCCTTACTTACTTAAAACATACTAACATATTACTGTAAAACTATTTCTTCTGGTAATTATTGCCTTAAACATTAAGCCAATAACTTCTTTCTTTAAATTAACAAATGAACAAATTTGGTGAGTGTTATACCTACACCATCTCTTTTATAACAGTAATCACCCTGGTGATTTTTATACTGAGATAATATTTTTTCTGTTTTTTTTTTTTTTTACATTCACAATTATTCTGTGTCTTTCAGTCTAATATACTTAACTTAATTGCTCATTTAACATGTGCTTATGTTTTGGGTTTGTCACACTTGTTTAACTCTTTTTTCCTAAGATTATATGCTGTTTATTTTATTACACTTATCACTTCACTGTTCATCTTTGTCACTCCCTACCTATCTCTAATTACCCTTATATTTCTCACGATCTCACTATTATTACAAAGTTTTTGTATCTAATGAGTTCATGTCTCTTTTGTTAACTTCAGACTGTCACATATCATTTTATAATATGCAAACAACATGGTATTGTAAATACATCTTTCAAATAAAACATAACTTTGTATATATTGTCATTAAAGTGATAAAAATTGGTCTGAAATGTCATAATTAGCAATAATAACAACAATTTAATAATGTTAAAATATATTGTGTTAATTGAAACCTACTACATCTGTAGCAACAGCAATAATATTAGCGAATAAATAAACTCTCCAAAACCTTATACTTTCAAATACATAATGCTGAGATAACATACATACTGCTGAAATAATCCTAGTAAAATATATAATCCTAGTTCCAAAGTATATAGTAGACTATACAATTTGTTCTCTGATTGAACCACGCACACATTTCTATTCCCTGTCTGTATGAGTGTAATTTTAAACATAACAGCTGACACATCACCTATAGATAAGGATGTACATACAATCATATCTACACATGGTTTTTTTATGTATAACAATTGCTGAGATACTGTCATTTACAAGTTACCACTAATACAAATTTAAACATAAATTATTAACAATAATAAAAAATTATGCTCTTTTAAAACAATCTTGTGAGTTAATTGTTATGGCCATGTAATTTTTTTTTTTTTTTCTTTTTTCTTCACTGTCTTCTTGTCTCGCTTTCCTTTGGTTAATATCTGGCCAATCTCTGGGGTTGGGTCAATGTCAGTTGTCTGTCAGTCTAGTTCGTATTTTCTTGTTTTGTAACCACCTTTGGTTGTATTCTTCCTCCTTCACTATTGATTATATTTACTACTTTCATTCTTGTTATCATTTATCTATCAAAATATATGGTTTCTTGGCATTTTTTACATACTTATTTATATCAAATGTGATCAGGGTTTGGCAATGTTATATAATGCCCTTCCACCAAAATTGATCATTTTATAAAACGTGAATTTAAGTTTGATGAAATTATCAATTGTATCGTATCAAAATTTTTTTTTTTTTTTTCAAATTCTGCTGCTTCTCATTCATTTTTTATAATTAATTCGGTATCTTTTATTTCCATTCTTCTTAGTCTTTTCTTCATTATTTTCTCACATTGCGAACTGGCTTATTGATTTTTTTATTATAACTTATTCCCTATAAATCTTATTTTTCATCAAAACTACTCTTATACTGATATCAGGGGAACATCATCCCTGCTCAGAAAAATGATTGCTGGTTCATTCAACAGACAATCTCAATTAATAATTCTTAAATATAGTCAACTCGTGACTCAAAATAATAATAATAATAATCATAATCATAATATTTGTTGGGAATCTTTTACTTTTATACTTCATTATAGCTCAGTTCGAGTCATATATTGTTTCATCTTTCTTTATAGATACTATTTGAAGCATTGTTTTTTATTGATATAATTCACATTTTTATTCATTTTTAATTACTCTTTGTTTCATCTCATTTCACATTATAACTCTTAGAACGTTTATTTCATTTATATTGTTTTGTGATCATTGGTTTGGGTAATTTTACTTCCCCTCTTTCTAAATAGTTGTGGAAGCTGATCATTTTGATTGATTTTTTTTTTTTTTTTCATAATTTTTAAATATCATAGTAAGTTATGGCTTCTTACTAGTTAGGAATTTTTTGTAGCTTATTCCTTTACAGTATGTTATGCTTTTTATGCCTCATTTTTTTTTTGGCTAAATATTATGGTAATTTAACCTTATTTTGTAGGAATGTTTTGTAAATACACTCCTCTATTGTTAATTTTTATTTAAATATTGTAGTAAGTTGGTTGCTCTTACTTTATCTGAATGCCTTGTGACTTTTATCTCTCCATTTTTACTTGTTCTAAAATATTATTGAGATATTTGGGTAAGCTTTTCTTACATATCTTTTTTGATTTTTTACAATTTTTTATTCATCATAATGGTTTCTCTAATGCTTAGTGTAAGCTGTACTTACGAATGTTTTGGAATTTTGACATTCTTTAGAGATCTTTTCTTTATGACATTGGCAGACTTGTTTGTTTGTCACGTTATTTTTTTCTTTATTTAAAGTATTTTTGTTGGTTTTTTGCTTTAAATTGTTTTTTTACAGTTATTGTTGATTGTCATAATATTTCTTAATTGAGGCTTGATTGTATACCCCCTTTATTTTCTTGGTGACGGGGTGAGTGATCTCGTAAGTGTTGTTGCCCTTGTCTTTTGTTATAGTGTATGGTCCCACGTATAATAATAGTAACTTTCTAGTGATGCCTTCTATGGAGCTGGGTAATTCTCTGTTTTTTAACAGTACCCTTTCTCCTACCTCGTACTTAATAGTCTTTTTCTGGTTCTTAGCGTATTTATTCTTTTGTTGCTCTACCTTTTCGGCTATTCTGTTATAGAATCTTTTTTTCTCGAATTGATATTCGGTGTTGGTGGGGAATTGGATCATATCGGTTATCTCTCTAGGCGGTGGCCGCTCAAACATCATTGTGTATGGGGTAGCTTCCGTAAAGTCGTGGTAAGCTAAGTTTATAAATTCTTCAGTGGATTTCACATAATTGTGCCATTCTCTTTGTTTATCGTGGCAGTAGGTTCTCAGTATACGACCCACTTCTCTGAGTACCCTTTCAGCTGGGTTGCTGCTTGGGTGATAAACGGATGTTTTGTAAGTTTTAATATTATGTTCACAGAGCTTATTTTTCCAGAGATTTCCCTTAAATTGGGTTCCATGATCTGTTATAACGGCCGTCGGTTTTCCCACGTCTGGTATAAACTTGGTTAAGATAATCTCAATTATTTTCTTTGTTGTTGCACGGTTAATGGAGTACAACTTTGTGTATTTGGTGAAGTGGTCAAACATAATGATTATAAATTTGTATCTGTGTCTTCCTCCACTGATAGGAAACGGACCACATATATCAAGGAATACCCTTTCTAATTTCTGACTTGATGTGATAGGTATCATCATACCTTCCTTTTTTGAATTATTGCATTTTACCTTTTGGCAAATATCACATTTTTGAATGATTTTGTTTACTTTTCGATAAATATTTTTGATGTAAACTTGTTCCTGTAAAGCTTTTATCACCTTTACAGCTCCCATATGGCCGTATCTAATGTGGTAGTCTAGTATCAATTGTTCCTCCACTGTAGATGGTATTACAAGTTTCCATTCTCCGATTGCAGGATTGTTTTTAATAAATAGCAAGTTGTCATGTATTTTATAATATTGTAGAATGGTTTCTTCATCTTTTAACATTCTCCCCCGGATACTCATTATTTTTGGATCCACAGTTTGACATCTTCTTATTTCTTGGGTTATTTTTTCTAGATCTACTCTGTTTTTAATAATGTTATACACCTTAACTAATTGTTCTTTCTCCCCCTCGAAAGTTTGTTGCTGGACGTTTATACGGGATAAGATGTCCGCAGCTACGTTTTGCTTCCCTGGGATGTACTCCCAGTTTATGTGATATTCCTGTAGCAACAATATCCATCGAGTTAATCTTCCGTGGCTGAGTTTACACTGCTTAAGGAATGATATGGATCTATGGTCACTTCTCACTGTTATATCGTATCCCAGAATATAAGTCCTAAATTTGTTGCAGGCGAACACGACACTAAGTAGTTCTTTCTCCGTGACGTGATAATTTCGTTCGCATCCATTTAAAATTCTGCTTGCAAAACTAATAACCATATGCTGTCCCTTCTCATCTTCTTGGTATAATACCGCACCTACACTGACATCACAGTTCATGAAGAATGGCTTTTTGAAGTCTGGATGATGTAATATCACGGTGTTCAAGAACTTTTCTTTTATTTGGTTAAATACTTCATCTTGTTCGGACCCCCAAGTCCACTTGTCCTTGACTGATAATTGTTTTTTGAATTTTGCTGTTAGTTTGGAATAATTATCTTGAAATTTACGGTAATAGTTGCAAATTCCCAGGAAGGATTGAAGTTGTTTTTTGTTTTTTGGCGTGGGGAATCGTTGTATCGCCTCAACTTTTTCTGACGAAGGAGATATGCCTTCCTCTGCTAGATTGAATCCTAGAAATTGTATTTTTCGGGCTATAAACTTTGACTTGTCCAGCTTAAGGGTTACGTGATTATCTGATAATCTTTTTAGTACGGTTTCCACTCTGGCACAGTGCTCTTGCCAATTTGATGATGTTATTAACAGATCATCTACGTACACGGTGGTAAAATTCAGTACATCTTGTCCCAGTATTTGGTCCATACATTTAACAAATACTGCGACCGAATTTATCAGTCCAAATGGCAGTCTTTTGAACTGATAATTCCTCCCATCGAACAGGAATGCTAAGTATTGTCTACTGTTCGGATGTAGCTCCACCTGCCAGTAGCCACATACCGTGTCCCAAGAGCTAATGTATTTTATACCGTGGAACTTCTTAAGGATTTCTTCTATTTCACCCGGTGATGTTCTATCGTTCACTATCATTTTATTAATTTCTCTGGCGTCGAGGCAGATTCTCACCTTTCCGTCCTTTTTTGGTATCGCCACTATTGGACTTGTATACGGTGATTGACTTAATTCAATTATATCGTCTTCCATCATTTGATTGATTTCTGCCCTCACTGCATTTCTTTGTGAGTAAGCAATGGGGTAAGATTTTTTCTTGAAGTCAACGGGTTCTTTAAATCGTATTCGGCATTGATAATTCTTTACTTTGCCTGGAGCGTCAGAAAAAATGTGTTTATATCTGTTGTATATACTTATAAGTTCCTCTGACTGTTGCACACTAATCTGTGGATCTTGTTCTTCTCGTTGGAAGTTTCTGATCTCATCCAGCTTGCTTGACCATAATTCTTCATCCTTCCAATCTGTCAATATTCTTTCGGGTGATTGTTTGCAATAATTGTTTTGGATCATGTTATAGTGGTTTGTTATCAATGGTAAGTTGCCACCATTCACTAGATCGGCTGACCATATTCCTTGTTCTGTGGTTAGTGATACTTCTCCCTGCCGCAGGTTAATTATGGCAGAGTGTTGTCTGAGTACATCACACCCAACAAGTAATGAGAAAGGTAGGCCGCTGGCAACAAGAAATGGCATAGTTACTATTATACCTTTGCTATTAAGTTCCAAGGATACTTGTTTCCGGACGGTTTTGTTTTGTCGGCCGGTAGCACCAATGATAGTTATATTGTTTATGGGCAGGGTTGATATGGGTACACTACTTCCCTGCTGTAGTCTATTTAATTCTATTTGGTCGATCAGGGAAACATTAGACCCTGTATCGATCATTATGGTTGATAGAATTCCATTTATTTGGGCACTCACATACACTATTTCATTGTTTCTAATGGGCATCATGTTATCATTTTCTTCGATCAAATCGTCCCTTATATTTTTCAAATAATTAGTACATATTATTGTGATCTTCTTGTCATGTGTTGTCTTATATTCACCCAGAGATTGGTCCAGTGATGGGCTGTTCACAGTTTTCACTGGCCTTAAGCGTTTAAATGAGGGTTGACCTCATTGCCCCCAACATCAGTAGCGTTTGATGGTTGGTTAGCGTTCGGCTCCTGTTGATTATTCCGGTTATCCACGCTGTGCCTGTGATCTTCTTCGAATGGGTGACTTCTCGTATCGGGTACCTGGTTATAGTACGTTCGCCGATAGTTAGATGAGGGATAGTTTCTTCTTGGGCTCCTTTGTCTTTGCCCCCTTATGTAATTTACCTGTGGCCGGTATCCTGGATTATTGTTCTGATTACTGTTGTTTCCAGGGCGATAATTGTTGTTGTAACCATTCGACGGGAAATTACCCCTGTGGTTGTTCCTGAAGTTGTTATTATTATGGTTTCCACTTCTGTTAAAATTTCTGGGCACGTTATTGCCCCGTGTGTTCCCTTGGTAATTGTTAGGGTTATTTACCGGTGGCTTATTATCTCCCTGTTGATTCTGTGACAATTGTCCCTCATTGGTTCTATTATTTCTGAAACTGTACCCTCTATTTTTCCTGTACTGCCACTCATGTTCATGGCTTTCCAGTAAGCTAGCCATATCTTGGATGGTCTTTACCTGGCTGTACATCCGTGCCTTTTGGATGGCGTCGTCGTAGTGGTAAGATAACTGTATTACCAGACACTCTTCAGGTATACGTGGCTCCAAATTCCTGGCCATGCAGATTTTTCCCAAGAAGTAGGAGGTAAGGGATTGTCCATTCTGGTTTTCATACCTTCCATTGCTCAGGTTATTGCGGACCATATTCTGAGTTGACTCAGACCAGTATTTAGCCTTGAATTGAGTCTTAAAGTCTTGAAGGTTTTGGATGTCTGGTCGAGTGGCAGTCCACCAGTTGTCGTATGTCTCCTTGAACATTTCGTCCAACATCCCTCTTATTGTAGTCCATCGAGTCTCTCGATTCTTGATGATTAACTCTTCTACCCTCTTCAAGAATTCAATAGGGTTTCTTTTATAATTACGGAAATTAATAGTATCTCTGTTGTCTGTGTTCATGACATGATTATTATTACATGGTCGGTCACGCCAGGCATCCACTTCTTCCCGTAATGACTCTTCTATTCTGCGCATTTCGTCAATCCTCTGTTGGTTTTTGTCTACTTTGCTATCTACTTTATTTAAGTTACTGTAAACTCCTTCCATTCGTTCTCCCAAGTCTGTTCGTACAGCTGCTACCTCTTTCTGGTTTTCTTCCCGGACTTGGTGTATATCCTGGTCTATCTGTGTACATCTTCTGACTGTTTCTTCATGACCTTCCTCAATTCTTCTCTTATTTTCTCCTTCGAGACGGTTCATTTTATCGAGTACTTCCTTGCGGACTCCAGAAACATTTTCGTTGGTCTTCTCTAGCTTCTCCAACGTTTCCTCTAATTTGTCATTGATTTCCGTAACCTGCTGTTTTGCTTCTTCTCGGTACTCCATTAATTGGTGTGCCATCTGTAGCGTCATTTCTTCTTTATTTTTCTCGTGGTCCTCCTTCAGCTGTTCCTTCAATTCTTCCTTCAAATCTTCATTTCTTTGCTGAATTTCCTCCAGTAATCGTTGTTGTAGTGTTTCATTATTTTGGTTGACTGTTTTCCTCAATTCTTCCTTAGTACTCACTATTTTTTCATTGATCTGTTTCAAATTGTCACTGGTTTCTTTCTTCATGCCGTCGAATTTATTGTTCATCTCCTTCAAACTCTCCTCATTCTTGTCGAATTTATTGTTCATCTCCTTCACGTTCTTGTCTAATTTTCCATTAATCAACTCCCATAATTTTTGTAAATCCATTCCTCCTCTGCCTTCCCCCCTATCTCCAGCCTGTGTTTCCATTTCTTCGTCTTGGCTTGGTTCTGTTGTGGTTATTACTGTCTCCACTTCTTCAATCGGTGTTCCTTCCTCTTCTTCCCCTCTGTTTTCTTCCATCTCCTTCTCCTTTGCCAATTTTTTCGACACTCCTCTGGTGTGCATATTGTAACCTTTCGTAATCGCTGCTAGAATTTATAGGGTTTAATTGTGTAATTTCTTTATTATTCTAGCCCTACTAGTTGGCGCGCCACTTTGTATAATAACGGGACGTCCGCCTCGTTCAAGCCCCGCGATGGAAGCCACTTTGTATCTATTCGTGTGAACGGCTACCGTTTTACTCTGCAAAATGTGAATAATGTACAATTTGTGTGTGATGGGTGTAATGTGTCTTCTCTATCCGTAGTTCAAATGCGTGCAACTTCCGTAGATTTCGTTCGTTGCGAACGTACGAATAACCAGGTCTTGACGTTCTTACCTGATGTTCATTAGGAGTATGAAATTCCCGGTGGCGCCAAATTGTTTTCTTAAAACAATTAAAATAAAATTCAAAGTTGTATGACCAGCGCAGCTCAGGCGGTTTGAATAATTCAAATATTTCCGCCAACTAGGCCCACTGGAGCGCATAGCAGTTCGATGCGTGGGCTGTGTAAATCGTTAGTCATCTGCTAAAATGTACATAAAATATTGTGCACCTCCTAATGAAATTATAACACCGTGGTTACACTCAATACTTACACATTTTTTATTAGTGATTGTTATTCATTTAATACAAATTATTCTAATACAAATGCTCCGGTTGTTTATATGAGACAATTACAGGGTTTGACAATCGATATTTGAATTGATAACCAGACGTTTAATGATGGCGTCTGTTGAAAATTGTATACAAGTTATTAATGTTGGTTTGTCATAGGTTCTTGAGGTTACGTTCAAAGGATTACAAATATTTAAAAACAATAAAAATACACACCCTTACATCAAGTAAACTTAACTAACATATTGTGTAGGTATAATTTGTTTAGCGCAGTGTAGTAAAAGTGTTTACAAGTTATGGATCATTAACAACAGTTTATATTGGTTAGTTTATAAATTGTCAGTGACTTAGTATTCTTTTTAATCTTTGAAAGTAAATAATTTCAGTTCAGTGAGATTTCGACCTTTAGTGAGATAATTAACGTGAGTTTATTTATATATTTTGGGTAATTTAAGAGGTACTTATCACTTCTGTAGTTATGGCGAATTCATACGATCTGTTATTCATGGGTTATACTATAATCTTCTTTAATTTGCTGGGTTCAGGACATCAGGCATCTTTTCCAGTTTAATTGGTAGTAATTTATTTTCTTTTTTCGTTAATTTGGCCTCAACTTCAATAATATAATTCCAGTCCTTGTCTTATGTCTTGGTATACACTTAGTAGTAACTTTTTCTGATATTTGCTATGTTTTAATTGACAATTTTGGTCACTCGAAAATTAGCGTCTATACCATTAAAGCGTCATGCATTCAGTCAAAAAATCTAACGGTATTTTTTGCTTGTTACTCCACAGTTTCCATGGTAACGTAATTATTCTACCTGGTCGATCTCAAAATAAACACATTGTTATCAAACTTTGAATTTTTTTGTTTAATTTGAATAAATATTTTATAATGGCTATATTTACTTGGGGATAATTTCAATGGTTGTAATCTTTACGTAGATGTTTCTATTTTCTTTCAAAGATTAGTTTGATATCTTACAAGATTGGTCTAAGTCATGTATTAATGTTTTAGTCCAAAATTGATAATACTATGTTAATACATAATTTACTTATTTCTAAGTTTTAATATAATTCTGCCATGTTCCCTTTCGTTACACATAATTAATATAATTTGCCTATTATTTCTTATAAAGGTATTGCTATTATTTTCTTTATAAATTCCTTACTTACTTAAAACATACTAACATATTACTGTAAAACTATTTCTTCTGGTAATTATTGCCTTAAACATTAAGCCAATAACTTCTTTCTTTAAATTAACAAATGAACAAATTTGGTGAGTGTTATACCTACACCATCTCTTTTATAACAGTAATCACCCTGGTGATTTTTATACTGAGATAATATTTTTTCTGTTTTTTTTTTTTTACATTCACAATTATTCTGTGTCTTTCAGTCTAATATACTTAACTTAATTGCTCATTTAACATGTGCTTATGTTTTGGGTTTGTCACACTTGTTTAACTCTTTTTTCCTAAGATTATATGCTGTTTATTTTATTACACTTATCACTTCACTGTTCATCTTTGTCACTCCCTACCTATCTCTAATTACCCTTATATTTCTCACGATCTCACTATTATTACAAAGTTTTTGTATCTAATGAGTTCATGTCTCTTTTGTTAACTTCAGACTGTCACATATCATTTTATAATATGCAAACAACATGGTATTGTAAATACATCTTTCAAATAAAACATAACTTTGTATATATTGTCATTAAAGTGATAAAAATTGGTCTGAAATGTCATAATTAGTAATAATAACAACAATTTAATAATGTTAAAATATATTGTGTTAATTGAAACCTACTACATCTGTAGCAACAGCAATAATATTAGCGAATAAATAAACTCTCCAAAACCTTATACTTTCAAATACATAATGCTGAGATAACATACATACTGCTGAAATAATCCTAGTAAAAGTTCCAAAGTATATAGTAGACTATACAATTTGTTCTCTGATTGAACCACGCACACATTTCTATTCCCTGTCTGTATGAGTGTAATTTTAAACATAACAGCTGACACATCACCTATAGATAAGGATGTACATACAATCATATCTACACATGGTTTTTTTATGTATAACAATTGCTGAGATACTGTCATTTACAAGTTACCACTAATACAAATTTAAACATAAATTATTAACAATAATAAAAAATTATGCTCTTTTAAAACAATCTTGTGAGTTAATTGTTATGGCCATGTAATTTTTTTTTTTTTTTTCTTTTTTCTTCACTGTCTTCTTGTCTCGCTTTCCTTTGGTTAATATCTGGCCAATCTCTGGGGTTGGGTCAATGTCAGTTGTCTGTCAGTCTAGTTCGTATTTTCTTGTTTTGTAACCACCTTTGGTTGTATTCTTCCTCCTTCACTATTGATTATATTTACTACTTTCATTCTTGTTATCATTTATCTATCAAAATATATGGTTTCTTGGCATTTTTTACATACTTATTTATATCAAATGTGATCAGGGTTTGGCAATGTTATATAATGCCCTTCCACCAAAATTGATCATTTTATAAAACGTGAATTTAAGTTTGATGAAATTATCAATTGTATCGTATCAAAATTTTTTTTTTTTTTTCAAATTCTGCTGCTTCTCATTCATTTTTTATAATTAATTCGGTATCTTTTATTTCCATTCTTCTTAGTCTTTTCTTCATTATTTTCTCACATTGCGAACTGGCTTATTGATTTTTTATTATAACTTATTCCCTATAAATCTTATTTTTCATCAAAACTACTCTTATACTGATATCAGGGGAACATCATCCCTGCTCAGAAAAATGATTGCTGGTTCATTCAACAGACAATCTCAATTAATAATTCTTAAATATAGTCAACTCGTGACTCAAAATAATAATAATAATCATAATCATAATATTTGTTGGGAATCTTTTACTTTTATACTTCATTATAGCTCAGTTCGAGTCATATATTGTTTCATCTTTCTTTATAGATACTATTTGAAGCATTGTTTTTTATTGATACAATTCACATTTTTATTCATTTTTAATTACTCTTTGTTTCATCTCATTTCACATTATAACTCTTAGAACGTTTATTTCATTTATATTGTTTTGTGATCATTGGTTTGGGTAATTTTACTTCCCCTCTTTCTAAATAGTTGTGGAAGCTGATCATTTTGATTGATTTTTTTTTTTTTTTCATAATTTTTAAATATCATAGTAAGTTATGGCTTCTTACTAGTTAGGAATTTTTTGTAGCTTATTCCTTTACAGTATGTTATGCTTTTTATGCCTCATTTTTTTTTTGGCTAAATATTATGGTAATTTAACCTTATTTTGTAGGAATGTTTTGTAAATACACTCCTCTATTGTTAATTTTTATTTAAATATTGTAGTAAGTTGGTTGCTCTTACTTTATCTGAATGCCTTGTGACTTTTATCTCTCCATTTTTACTTGTTCTAAAATATTATTGAGATATTTGGGTAAGCTTTTCTTACATATCTTTTTTGATTTTTTACAATTTTTTATTCATCATAATGGTTTCTCTAATGCTTAGTGTAAGCTGTACTTACGAATGTTTTGGAATTTTGACATTCTTTAGAGATCTTTTCTTTATGACATTGGCAGACTTGTTTGTTTGTCACGTTATTTTTTTCTTTATTTAAAGTATTTTTGTTGGTTTTTTGCTTTAAATTGTTTTTTTACAGTTATTGTTGATTGTCATAATATTTCTTAATTGAGGCTTGATTGTATACCCCCTTTATTTTCTTGGTGACGGGGTGAGTGATCTCGTAAGTGTTATTGCCCTTGTCTTTTGTTATAGTGTATGGTCCCACGTATAATAATAGTAACTTTCTAGTGATGCCTTCTATGGAGCTGGGTAATTCTCTGTTTTTTAACAGTACCCTTTCTCCTACCTCGTACTTAATAGTCTTTTTCTGGTTCTTAGCGTATTTATTCTTTTGTTGCTCTACCTTTTCGGCTATTCTGTTATAGAATCTTTTTTTCTCGAATTGATATTCGGTGTTGGTGGGGAATTGGATCATATCGGTTATCTCTCTAGGCGGTGGCCGCTCAAACATCATTGTGTATGGGGTAGCTTCCGTAAAGTCGTGGTAAGCTAAGTTTATAAATTCTTCAGTGGATTTCACATAATTGTGCCATTCTCTTTGTTTATCGTGGCAGTAGGTTCTCAGTATACGACCCACTTCTCTGAGTACCCTTTCAGCTGGGTTGCTGCTTGGGTGATAAACGGATGTTTTGTAAGTTTTAATATTATGTTCACAGAGCTTATTTTTCCAGAGATTTCCCTTAAATTGGGTTCCATGATCTGTTATAACGGCCGTCGGTTTTCCCACGTCTGGTATAAACTTGGTTAAGATAATCTCAATTATTTTCTTTGTTGTTGCACGGTTAATGGAGTACAACTTTGTGTATTTGGTGAAGTGGTCAAACATAATGATTATAAATTTGTATCTGTGTCTTCCTCCACTGATAGGAAACGGACCACATATATCAAGGAATACCCTTTCTAATTTCTGACTTGATGTGATAGGTATCATCATACCTTCCTTTTTTGAATTATTGCATTTTACCTTTTGGCAAATATCACATTTTTGAATGATTTTGTTTACTTTTCGATAAATATTTTTGATGTAAACTTGTTCCTGTAAAGCTTTTATCACCTTTACAGCTCCCATATGGCCGTATCTAATGTGGTAGTCTAGTATCAATTGTTCCTCCACTGTAGATGGTATTACAAGTTTCCATTCTCCGATTGCAGGATTGTTTTTAATAAATAGCAAGTTGTCATGTATTTTATAATATTGTAGAATGGTTTCTTCATCTTTTAACATTCTCCCCCGGATACTCATTATTTTTGGATCCACAGTTTGACATCTTCTTATTTCTTGGGTTATTTTTTCTAGATCTACTCTGTTTTTAATAATGTTATACACCTTAACTAATTGTTCTTTCTCCCCCTCGAAAGTTTGTTGCTGGACGTTTATACGGGATAAGATGTCCGCAGCTACGTTTTGCTTCCCTGGGATGTACTCCCAGTTTATGTGATATTCCTGTAGCAACAATATCCATCGAGTTAATCTTCCGTGGCTGAGTTTACACTGCTTAAGGAATGATATGGATCTATGGTCACTTCTCACTGTTATATCGTATCCCAGAATATAAGTCCTAAATTTGTTGCAGGCGAACACGACACTAAGTAGTTCTTTCTCCGTGACGTGATAATTTCGTTCGCATCCATTTAAAATTCTGCTTGCAAAACTAATAACCATATGCTGTCCCTTCTCATCTTCTTGGTATAATACCGCACCTACACTGACATCACAGTTCATGAAGAATGGCTTTTTGAAGTCTGGATGATGTAATATCACGGTGTTCAAGAACTTTTCTTTTATTTGGTTAAATACTTCATCTTGTTCGGACCCCCAAGTCCACTTGTCCTTGACTGATAATTGTTTTTTGAATTTTGCTGTTAGTTTGGAATAATTATCTTGAAATTTACGGTAATAGTTGCAAATTCCCAGGAAGGATTGAAGTTGTTTTTTGTTTTTTGGCGTGGGGAATCGTTGTATCGCCTCAACTTTTTCTGACGAAGGAGATATGCCTTCCTCTGCTAGATTGAATCCTAGAAATTGTATTTTTCGGGCTATAAACTTTGACTTGTCCAGCTTAAGGGTTACGTGATTATCTGATAATCTTTTTAGTACGGTTTCCACTCTGGCACAGTGCTCTTGCCAATTTGATGATGTTATTAACAGATCATCTACGTACACGGTGGTAAAATTCAGTACATCTTGTCCCAGTATTTGGTCCATACATTTAACAAATACTGCGACCGAATTTATCAGTCCAAATGGCAGTCTTTTGAACTGATAATTCCTCCCATCGAACAGGAATGCTAAGTATTGTCTACTGTTCGGATGTAGCTCCACCTGCCAGTAGCCACATACCGTGTCCCAAGAGCTAATGTATTTTATACCGTGGAACTTCTTAAGGATTTCTTCTATTTCACCCGGTGATGTTCTATCGTTCACTATCATTTTATTAATTTCTCTGGCGTCGAGGCAGATTCTCACCTTTCCGTCCTTTTTTGGTATCGCCACTATTGGACTTGTATACGGTGATTGACTTAATTCAATTATATCGTCTTCCATCATTTGATTGATTTCTGCCCTCACTGCATTTCTTTGTGAGTAAGCAATGGGGTAAGATTTTTTCTTGAAGTCAACGGGTTCTTTAAATCGTATTCGGCATTGATAATTCTTTACTTTGCCTGGAGCGTCAGAAAAAATGTGTTTATATCTGTTGTATATACTTATAAGTTCCTCTGACTGTTGCACACTAATCTGTGGATCTTGTTCTTCTCGTTGGAAGTTTCTGATCTCATCCAGCTTGCTTGACCATAATTCTTCATCCTTCCAATCTGTCAATATTCTTTCGGGTGATTGTTTGCAATAATTGTTTTGGATCATGTTATAGTGGTTTGTTATCAATGGTAAGTTGCCACCATTCACTAGATCGGCTGACCATATTCCTTGTTCTGTGGTTAGTGATACTTCTCCCTGCCGCAGGTTAATTATGGCAGAGTGTTGTCTGAGTACATCACACCCAACAAGTAATGAGAAAGGTAGGCCGCTGGCAACAAGAAATGGCATAGTTACTATTATACCTTTGCTATTAAGTTCCAAGGATACTTGTTTCCGGACGGTTTTGTTTTGTCGGCCGGTAGCACCAATGATAGTTATATTGTTTATGGGCAGGGTTGATATGGGTACACTACTTCCCTGCTGTAGTCTATTTAATTCTATTTGGTCGATCAGGGAAACATTAGACCCTGTATCGATCATTATGGTTGATAGAATTCCATTTATTTGGGCACTCACATACACTATTTCATTGTTTCTAATGGGCATCATGTTATCATTTTCTTCGATCAAATCGTCCCTTATATTTTTCAAATAATTAGTACATATTATTGTGATCTTCTTGTCATGTGTTGTCTTATATTCACCCAGAGATTGGTCCAGTGATGGGCTGTTCACAGTTTTCACTGGCCTTAAGCGTTTAAATGAGGGTTGACCTCATTGCCCCCAACATCAGTAGCGTTTGATGGTTGGTTAGCGTTCGGCTCCTGTTGATTATTCCGGTTATCCACGCTGTGCCTGTGATCTTCTTCGAATGGGTGACTTCTCGTATCGGGTACCTGGTTATAGTACGTTCGCCGATAGTTAGATGAGGGATAGTTTCTTCTTGGGCTCCTTTGTCTTTGCCCCCTTATGTAATTTACCTGTGGCCGGTATCCTGGATTATTGTTCTGATTACTGTTGTTTCCAGGGCGATAATTGTTGTTGTAACCATTCGACGGGAAATTACCCCTGTGGTTGTTCCTGAAGTTGTTATTATTATGGTTTCCACTTCTGTTAAAATTTCTGGGCACGTTATTGCCCCGTGTGTTCCCTTGGTAATTGTTAGGGTTATTTACCGGTGGCTTATTATCTCCCTGTTGATTCTGTGACAATTGTCCCTCATTGGTTCTATTATTTCTGAAACTGTACCCTCTATTTTTCCTGTACTGCCACTCATGTTCATGGCTTTCCAGTAAGCTAGCCATATCTTGGATGGTCTTTACCTGGCTGTACATCCGTGCCTTTTGGATGGCGTCGTCGTAGTGGTAAGATAACTGTATTACCAGACACTCTTCAGGTATACGTGGCTCCAAATTCCTGGCCATGCAGATTTTTCCCAAGAAGTAGGAGGTAAGGGATTGTCCATTCTGGTTTTCATACCTTCCATTGCTCAGGTTATTGCGGACCATATTCTGAGTTGACTCAGACCAGTATTTAGCCTTGAATTGAGTCTTAAAGTCTTGAAGGTTTTGGATGTCTGGTCGAGTGGCAGTCCACCAGTTGTCGTATGTCTCCTTGAACATTTCGTCCAACATCCCTCTTATTGTAGTCCATCGAGTCTCTCGATTCTTGATGATTAACTCTTCTACCCTCTTCAAGAATTCAATAGGGTTTCTTTTATAATTACGGAAATTAATAGTATCTCTGTTGTCTGTGTTCATGACATGATTATTATTACATGGTCGGTCACGCCAGGCATCCACTTCTTCCCGTAATGGCTCTTCTATTCTGCGCATTTCGTCAATCCTCTGTTGGTTTTTGTCTACTTTGCTATCTACTTTATTTAAGTTACTGTAAACTCCTTCCATTCGTTCTCCCAAGTCTGTTCGTACAGCTGCTACCTCTTTCTGGTTTTCTTCCCGGACTTGGTGTATGTCCTGGTCTATCTGTGTACATCTTCTGACTGTTTCTTCATGACCTTCCTCAATTCTTCTCTTATTTTCTCCTTCGAGACGGTTCATTTTATCGAGTACTTCCTTGCGGACTCCAGAAACATTTTCGTTGGTCTTCTCTAGCTTCTCCAACGTTTCCTCTAATTTGTCATTGATTTCCGTAACCTGCTGTTTTGCTTCTTCTCGGTACTCCATTAATTGGTGTGCCATCTGTAGCTTCATTTCTTCTTTATTTTTCTCGTGGTCCTCCTTCAGCTGTTCCTTCAATTCTTCCTTCAAATCTTCATTTCTTTGCTGAATTTCCTCCAGTAATCGTTGTTGTAGTGTTTCATTATTTTGGTTGACTGTTTTCCTCAATTCTTCCTTAGTACTCACTATTTTTTCATTGATCTGTTTCAAATTGTCACTGGTTTCTTTCTTCATGCCGTCGAATTTATTGTTCATCTCCTTCAAACT
Organism: Magicicada septendecula; assembly: GCA_034769895.1. Lineage (NCBI taxonomy): Eukaryota > Metazoa > Arthropoda > Insecta > Hemiptera > Cicadidae > Magicicada > Magicicada septendecula. The sequence goes on along the minus strand of CM068375.1, from coordinate 54,520,939 downwards.
CTCCTCATTCTTGTCGAATTTATTGTTCATCTCCTTCACGTTCTTGTCTAATTTTCCATTAATCAACTCCCATAATTTTTGTAAATCCATTCCTCCTCTGCCTTCCCCCCTATCTCCAGCCTGTGTTTCCATTTCTTCGTCTTGGCTTGGTTCTGTTGTGGTTATTACTGTCTCCACTTCTTCAATCGGTGTTCCTTCCTCTTCTTCCCCTCTGTTTTCTTCCATCTCCTTCTCCTTTGCCAATTTTTTCGACACTCCTCTGGTGTGCATATTGTAACCTTTCGTAATCGCTGCTAGAATTTATAGGGTTTAATTGTGTAATTTCTTTATTATTCTAGCCCTACTAGTTGGCGCGCCACTTTGTATAATAACGGGACGTCCGCCTCGTTCAAGCCCCGCGATGGAAGCCACTTTGTATCTATTCGTGTGAACGGCTACCGTTTTACTCTGCAAAATGTGAATAATGTACAATTTGTGTGTGATGGGTGTAATGTGTCTTCTCTATCCGTAGTTCAAATGCGTGCAACTTCCGTAGATTTCGTTCGTTGCGAACGTACGAATAACCAGGTCTTGACGTTCTTACCTGATGTTCATTAGGAGTATGAAATTCCCGGTGGCGCCAAATTGTTTTCTTAAAACAATTAAAATAAAATTCAAAGTTGTATGACCAGCGCAGCTCAGGCGGTTTGAATAATTCAAATATTTCCGCCAACTAGGCCCACTGGAGCGCATAGCAGTTCGATGCGTGGGCTGTGTAAATCGTTAGTCATCTGCTAAAATGTACATAAAATATTGTGCACCTCCTAATGAAATTATAACACCGTGGTTACACTCAATACTTACACATTTTTTATTAGTGATTGTTATTCATTTAATACAAATTATTCTAATACAAATGCTCCGGTTGTTTATATGAGACAATTACAGGGTTTGACAATCGATATTTGAATTGATAACCAGACGTTTAATGGTGGCGTCTGTTGAAAATTGTATACAAGTTATTAATGTTGGTTTGCCATAGGTTCTTGAGGTTACGTTCAAAGGATTACAAATATTTAAAAACAATAAAAATACACACCCTTACATCAAGTAAACTTAACTAACATATTGTGTAGGTATAATTTGTTTAGCGCAGTGTAGTAAAAGTGTTTACAAGTTATGGATCATTAACAACAGTTTATATTGGTTAGTTTATAAATTGTCAGTGACTTAGTATTCTTTTTAATCTTTGAAAGTAAATAATTTCAGTTCAGTGAGATTTCGACCTTTAGTGAGATAATTAACGTGAGTTTATTTATATATTTTGGGTAATTTAAGAGGTACTTATCACTTCCGTAGTTATGGCGAATTCATACGATCTGTTATTCATGGGTTATACTATAATCTTCTTTAATTTGCTGGGTTCAGGACATCAGGCATCTTTTCCAGTTTAATTGGTAGTAATTTATTTTCTTTTTTCGTTAATTTGGCCTCAACTTCAATAATATAATTCCAGTCCTTGTCTTATGTCTTGGTATACACTTAGTAGTAACTTTTTCTGATATTTGCTATGTTTTAATTGACAATTTTGGTCACTCGAAAATTAGCGTCTATACCATTAAAGCGTCATGCATTCAGTCAAAAAATCTAACGGTATTTTTTGCTTGTTACTCCACAGTTTCCATGGTAACGTAATTATTCTACCTGGTCGATCTCAAAATAAACACATTGTTATCAAACTTTGAATTTTTTTGTTTAATTTGAATAAATATTTTATAATGGCTATATTTACTTGGGGATAATTTCAATGGTTGTAATCTTTACGTAGATGTTTCTATTTTCTTTCAAAGATTAGTTTGATATCTTACAAGATTGGTCTAAGTCATGTATTAATGTTTTAGTCCAAAATTGATAATACTATGTTAATACATAATTTACTTATTTCTAAGTTTTAATATAATTCTGCCATGTTCCCTTTCGTTACACATAATTAATATAATTTGCCTATTATTTCTTATAAAGGTATTGCTATTATTTTCTTTATAAATTCCTTACTTACTTAAAACATACTAACATATTACTGTAAAACTATTTCTTCTGGTAATTATTGCCTTAAACATTAAGCCAATAACTTCTTTCTTTAAATTAACAAATGAACAAATTTGGTGAGTGTTATACCTACACCATCTCTTTTACAACAGTAATCACCCTGGTGATTTTTATACTGAGATAATATTTTTTCTGTTTTTTTTTTTTTACATTCACAATTATTCTGTGTCTTTCAGTCTAATATACTTAACTTAATTGCTCATTTAACATGTGCTTATGTTTTGGGTTTGTCACACTTGTTTAACTCTTTTTTCCTAAGATTATATGCTGTTTATTTTATTACACTTATCACTTCACTGTTCATCTTTGTCACTCCCTACCTATCTCTAATTACCCTTATATTTCTCACGATCTCACTATTATTACAAAGTTTTTGTATCTAATGAGTTCATGTCTCTTTTGTTAACTTCAGACTGTCACATATCATTTTATAATATGCAAACAACATGGTATTGTAAATACATCTTTCAAATAAAACATAACTTTGTATATATTGTCATTAAAGTGATAAAAATTGGTCTGAAATGTCATAATTAGTAATAATAACAACAATTTAATAATGTTAAAATATATTGTGTTAATTGAAACCTACTACATCTGTAGCAACAGCAATAATATTAGCGAATAAATAAACTCTCCAAAACCTTATACTTTCAAATACATAATGCTGAGATAACATACATACTGCTGAAATAATCCTAGTAAAAGTTCCAAAGTATATAGTAGACTATACAATTTGTTCTCTGATTGAACCACGCACACATTTCTATTCCCTGTCTGTATGAGTGTAATTTTAAACATAACAGCTGACACATCACCTATAGATAAGGATGTACATACAATCATATCTACACATGGTTTTTTTATGTATAACAATTGCTGAGATACTGTCATTTACAAGTTACCACTAATAAAAATTTAAACATAAATTATTTACAATAATAAAAAATTATGCTCTTTTAAAACAATCTTGTGAGTTAATTGTTATGGCCATGTAATTTTTTTTTTTTCTTTTTTCTTCACTGTCTTCTTGTCTCGCTTTCCTTTGGTTAATATCTGGCCAATCTCTGGGGTTGGGTCAATGTCAGTTGTCTGTCAATCTAGTTCGTATTTTCTTGTTTTGTAACCACCTTTGGTTGTATTCTTCCTCCTTCACTATTGATTATATTTACTACTTTCATTCTTGTTATCATTTATCTATCAAAATATATGGTTTCTTGGCATTTTTTACATACTTATTTATATAAAATGTGATCAGGGTTTGGCAATTTTATAATATATATATATATATATATATTGTAACTCTACTTAATGCGTGTTGTTGTGTTGTGTGAATGTATGAGCACCTACCTGCTGTCCAATCTTGCGGTTTTCTTCCGACTAGGGCGTGTGGATTTTGGATTTGATTTCGCAAGTATGTAAACTCAAATATATGACAACAGCACACTAAATAAGTTATTTTAAAAGTGAAGAGTTTTGTGAGGTTGGTACAGCAATAAAAAAATACAATATGAGGTAATAAAACGGTGTTTATTACTCCAATGACACACAAAAATGAAATATTTATATGATCAAATATTCTTATTAACTAAACAATAAATAGATCTTGAACAACATCAGCGGTCTGTTTTTCGCACCTACTAATGTGTTCTTTGAATTGGCCCTCCATACGCATAACTTGTTCGATAAACGATTTTTGCATGGTGGTCTCAAAAACCTTAAACCGTTCGTTTATTTTCGTTTCAACCGTATGTACTTTTTCTCCGACTTCCGTGACTTTAGCGGTTAATTCTTTATTGCTTTGTTTAATCTCGGCATTTATGTCCGCGTTGCTATTTTCTAATGCTTCAGTTAAGCTTGATTTTTGCGCGTCAATTTTGGCCGTTAACTCTGCGTTGTTTCTTCCGACTAGGGCGTGTGGATTTTGGATTTGATTTCGCAAGTATGTAAATTCAAATATATGACAACAGCACACTAAATAAGTTATTTTAAAAGTGAAGAGTTTTGTGAGGTTGGTAGGCTCCGTAGTACAGCAATAAAAAAATACAATATGGGGTAATAAAACGGTGTTTATTACTCCAATGACACACAAGAATGAAATATTTATATGATCAAATATTCTTATTAACTAAACAATAAATAGATCTTGAATAATGTTTTCTTAATGGTTGATAATTTTCAGATGTTGAGCTCGTTATTTTAAAAGAGTTAATTTTACTGAAAATTTAATTAATTAATTTACTTTAATTTAATTTAATTTCAATGGCTTTAAAATTTGATTCAAATGAAATAAAAACAAAACTCTAAAGTTAATTGAATATATTCCAAAATAAACTAGGCGTGACAATCTAGTTCACGTCCCTTTATTTACTAGTGACTTGACTCTCGTATACTGCAGTATGAGCAAATTATTTAATTCTTTGTTAAGATTTGTATAGCGCTTTCTGTTTTATCTACTGTTAATTCTTAACTAAAGCTTATTAATTATTTATACTGGCTATACAGATTATCACAAATGAATTATTCTTATTTAACTAGAGTCTTTGATTTGTGGCACCTGAATGATTTATGTTACAATGATTTTAATTAAAAAAGATAGAAAATTTAATGGTTGAAAAATAGATAACTTGATTTTGCTTCCCTGATACTGAAGTGGATCGTAGAGATGCTCCAGATGTCCCTCGCTGTCCTTGTCCAATCGGCTAGAGATAGTGATCTACTTGAGCGTCCTGGGTTTCGGCGTTGAGCTCGGAAATCAGCAACACTCTCCTCTCCTGCTATTTGTTGAAGTTTTTACGTCTGCGGCTTTCTGCAAGAACTGCTTCACGTCCCTCGTCGATTCACGTTCCACATCTGCGTGTGTGTGCATCGTTTCGAGTTGTAGGTCTGCTCGTCAGCTGATTCACAATGGTTTAGACGGCCTCTCTGTAAGACGGTATTCTTGAAGTAATGTCTTGTAGTCTTGTAGATCTCTTGCGTGCTTATGACCACAGCTTGTAGTGCACAATAAGCTTGTTTGTTGATGTAGAAAGAGTATCTTGACGTGACGCTGTAATTACGAATCGTTACAGTTGATCTGTGTTATAATGATCGTAATTATGCATGTTGACCACGTAGAGTCTTCAGATGAGTCTTCACAAAACTATGGTTTTGAGACGATCGAAGATAAACGTCTGTTCTTCTTGAATACTGGCAGTAGAGTGTTCGATCAGCCCCAAAACTCCGCGCTGGTTGGGATTTCGTCGAATGATTTGATTGGCTGACACACTCTCCCTACTACACAAAATTTGAATCACCTTAGTCCATGAGAACGAAGTTAGTTTCCCACAGACGGAGAATTTATATTATTATTAATATTCTAACACAACGGAACTGAATTGTCGTTCCGGATTTCCTGTGGCAGTTTTATATTGCAATTATCTTGGTTGCAAACCAAGTTGTGCGAATTCCAAAATATACAATTTGTTGTAAATTCTTATAGTTATAACATATTAGAAGCTCATTTATGTAGCTCAATTATTACAGAAGCTATTCACATAAAATTAATTAACTCTGTTATTATTTAATTATATTGCATAAAATTCGCACACCCCATTATTAATATTTCGGCAAACATTTTGGCTATAATGGATTTTGCCTGAATTTATTGGTTTCCGAAATATTAACAATTGAAAGTTTGGGTGTGGTCGTATTCATTCCACAGCAAGTTGATTATGTAACAGCCGCGTGTGCGTCTCGTACAATGCATTATTATGATCGCTACAACATATGAGTGGAGTTTCGACTATTAAAATTTATTCAAACATCAATATAATATACTCTCAACATATAACTCCAAATTAATAATATTTGGTCCTGTTATATACTCCTCCACCCATTTAAAAAAAAAAAAGAGTGTAATATTTACAATTTTTTTTTCAATTATTTTAAAAGTACATTGAATTGATTATGCTTACTACTACACATTGTATTAATTTTCTACGGACACATACATTAGAGTCAATGTTCTTTACATATTTAACTTAATTCTAATTGCACAAAATCAATAACAATATTATACCTGAAATCATTGTGTAGTAAATGTTTTTAGGACAGCTAGTATTTAATTGCAGCGTTTAGGAATGTGAGTTAAGCGGTAGCCGACAGCTGACACTAGTGCCACGCGCGGGAAGGAATGCGCTGAGTTTATTTACAGTGATATCACACACCGCACGACGCTAATTACTTGACCTACATTCTAACAGCTGAGCGGTACCATTGTGTAACAATTTCCGGCAGCCGGGGTTGGCTTCGCCCGTCCGCGTGTACGCTTTCTACTTACCATGCAACTACCGAACTATCATTCATACACAATTTATTTACAATTATTATTAATATTATAAAACACACATTTAATTTATTTTAATACTAATTATAATTATTTACATTATTATTGTAACAATTACCTGAGGTCGTACCTGTTAAAATGTGTCACACTTGTTTATTTTGTGTATTAGTGTGAATGTAGTGTGTTTGCCTCACACCGGTCGTTACATAAATCGACGTCACTACTGGAGTCCGTAGCGTTGTCAATATTACCAGTACAACCTACCTGTTAATTCATAGGGGTTGCGAATCCCGGGTGGCGCCAAATTGTTTCTATTAAAACAATTAAAATAGTTAAATTCTAAGATGATACGTGTTATTAGCATGGACAGCTGGAGCGTTCGAATGGTTCCTGCCGCTATACAGGTTGCCGTCTTGACCACTCGTGATGAGCGCTAGTTGGTTATTGAATAAAACTTGCTAACACACATATACTCTACAATGTTCTATGAAATAAAAAGATAGTAATACTCGGTACTGTGATTTTTAATACAAATTTGGTCATTAATTAATATGACAAATGAATTATAAATACTTTGATAACAGATTACTCCGGCTTACAGCATGAAACACAAATATCTCAGAGTTGGCAAAATTGATTTTAAAACACTTTTCGTTGCCGAAATGGCGTCAGTTACATACAATATATTACCAGGTTTAAAATCTGGGGTTCTTTGGATTATGAAATAAGACATAAACATTGGTTACATTAAAAAAGTACACTACCATACCTTATACGTACTTAGAAAGTATAATATGTTTTTACAAATTGTTCGGTAGTGTCGTATTTTTGTTACAAAATTGTGCTCTTAAGCGAGGTTATATTTTGATTAATAAAATGTTTTTATGTAAGTAAATTATGCATTAACACCTTTGAAAGAAAATAATATTTGTTCAATAGTGAGAAATTTTATCATTTGGAAAATAGTTAAGGTAATTTGGTTTTTTGGGATTAAGGAATTTATTCGATACTTATCAGTTCATATTGTGTTGTGGTCTCCAAGTTGCATATAACTAACTATATTTAATATTACCTTGTGTATCCAGGTACACTGGTGCTCCTCCTTGCAACTTCAATGTTTCTTTAAAAACTACGCGTTTCAGGACTCATGGTATGGGACCATACCATCAGGTTGGTAAAAAAAAAGAATCACTCACATGGAGTACGTCAATTTAATAAGATATAAATAAAAATAAAAAGTTTCACTTGCACATACCGCGTGTATACAATTACACAACTACACAATGCGCATCGTATCGGAACTTGCAAGCGACTAACCGTTTCGCGTCGCACTATCTCTACCTTTATCTATGTGTTGTTCCAACACGCGTATGGCCGTGTCATAAAGTCCGTTGGACTTAAAAGAAAGCTTGTCGTTCAAGAGCTGATTACCTTGGGTTTTTGAGGCCTTATAAATTTCAAATTCTTCCAGCGCGTCCATAAGCCTGCCCTTTTTACAGAAATGCAACGACTTGAAACTACTTTGAAAACTCGAGTAATTATGGTTCTGGTTGACTATATGCAAGGCAAAGTTTGATTTTATCTTCTGGATATCACCTCTAGGGAGATGTTCTCTGTACCTATCAAGAAATTTCCTGCCCGTTTGTCCAACATAAAAATTATTGCAGTCCTCGCATTCTATTTTATAAATACCAGAACAGTTTTCTACTAGTCTGTTGGTCACTGGTCTCAAAGCGTTCAAAATACAATTACTCATTTTGAAAGAAACAGCGAAACCGTGTTTTTTAAAAATGTTCTTAATAGTATTAGGCAAAAGATTTGTAAATTCCGTTGGTATATATTTAATGTCACGGTTGTGTGTTTTGTTTATGCTCCTATTTTTATATATGTTCCTCCTCTGCCTCGCTACTATTTTGTCTATAACTGTACTATTGTAATCGCAGTGGCCAACGGTTACAATAGAACAGTTATAGACAAAATAGTAGCGAGGCAGAGGAGGAACATATATAAAAATAGGAGCATAAACAAAACACACAACCGTGACATTAAATATATACCAACGGAATTTAAAAATCTTTTGCCTAATACTATTAAGAACGTTTTTAAAAAACACGGTTTCGCTGTTTCTTTCAAAACGAGTAATTGTATTTTGAAAGCTTTGAGATGAGTGACCAACAGACTAGTAGAAAACTGTTCTGGTATTTATAAAATAGAATGCGAGGACTGCAATAATTTTTATGTTGGACAAACGGGCAGGAAATTTCTGGATAGGTACAGAGAACATCTCCCTAGAGGTGATATCCAGAAGATAAAATCAAACTTTGCCTTGCATATAGTCAACCAGAACCATAATTACTCGAGTTTTCAAAGTAGCTTCAAGCCGTTGCATTTCTGTAAAAAGGGCAGGCTTATGGACGCGCTGGAAGAATTTGAAATTTATAAGGCCTCAAAAACCCAAGGTAATCAGCTCTTGAACGACAAGCTTTCTTTTAAGTCCAACGGACTGTATGACACGGCAATACGCGTGTTGGAACAACACATAGATAAAGGTAGAGATAGTGCGACGCGTAACGGTTAGTCGCTTGCAAGTTCCGATACGATGCGCATCGTGTAGTTGTGTAATTGCATACACGCGGTATGTGCGAGTGAAACTTTTTATTTTTATTTATATCTTATTAAATTGACGTACTCCATGTGAGTGATTTTTGTTTTTTACCAACCTGATGATGGGACCATGAGTCCCGAAACGCGTAGTTTTTAAAGAAACATTGAAGTTGCAAGGAGGAGCACCAGTGTACCTGGGTACACAAGGTAATATTAAATCTAGTTTATCAGTTCAGAGAGCGTTGATGTGTAGTCATCGGGGTAGTGGATATTCTTCAAATTTGGGCTGGTTTTAAGCTTCGAACATCTTTTTCAATCTCGTCTTGGGTTTTTGATAATTAATTTATTTAATTTGGTTCCCGGACATCGTTAATTCTTGGTAGGTCGACATCTATTCGTCTTTGGTCATCTTGGTTCATTTTTGAAACTTTTCGTAACTATTTAAATTAAAATTTCAATCATTCCAATTTTGCGTGCCGCTTACCCACGCGTCGTTTTTTCGAGTCTCCTATATTTAACGGAAAATAAGCCTTCAACAGCTCGTTACTATGGTAACAGCAATCCTGGGATTGGTTAATTACTCTTTCAAAGGCATTGTTAAGATATTTGAATTTTTATTCAAATTTATTAAGTATTTTCCTAATGGTTTTATTCCTTTATAGTTCCTTTGGGGTAATAAATGATATCACTATTATCTTTCTTTCCTTTCAAAGTTTACAATGATACCTCATAAGGTCATATTCTGTTATACATTAACTTAAGTCTAAATATTTGACATTTGATAAATTACATATCCTTCTTAAATTAAACTTTTATAATAACATTTCTGTTTTAAAATGATTTACATATAATTACTGGCCATTTACTGGTCTTAGATTAGTAAGGTTTCTTGTGAAATTGCTACAATTTACATTTGAGTGTCTTTGACAGTTAGATGTTTCCATAGCCAAGATTAGCCATGATGGTTTTTTGGTGTATTTCTTTTAAATTACTTGTTTGTATTTTAACTACTGTTCCACATACATTTTTATTACACATATTTTAAAATACAATAATTAGGCTTATGGACTGTAGGTTCCCTTCAGCCATATCCCCTTCATAACATTGAACCAAACTTTTCTTTACAAGTTACTAGTTATTGTTAGTTCTAAGATTAATTCCTTTCTTTTGTTACTACCTAGAGTGATAAACATCATCACTTCTTGCAAAATTATGATAAGTTAATTCCCCTTTCAACATGGGGTGTTTTATTCATTGTAGTCTTAATTTTAACAACAAAACTTTATTTCTATTCTACTATCTCCTCAATACCATGTTGACACAAATTGCTTTTGTCTGGGCTTTCTCCCTGAATAACATTACATGCTTCTTTTATATTTATTTGGAATATTATTTTTAATTATTTTTAGTTATGTAAATGTGTACAAGGTCACTCCAATCATTGATTGTTCATCAATGTTTTATAAAGTGTTTTCTTACTTATGATTCCATTTTTAATGCTTAACATACACTTTCACTTTTTTTTAGGGTACTTACACTTCACTATGGCACTTCACTTTGGTTCACTGTTTGTATTGAGTGTTAGTTAATGGGTAATCCCTATACTTTCTCCTATTATTTCTCACTATTTCTTTCTAGCATAATATTTATTATTAATAATATAAGGTTAGTTATTTTTTGTGAAATCTAACCTTTCTAACTGTGTTATTGTACTTTTTCTACACTACATTACTTTACAATCGTATTGTCTTTAAAATGGGTATATAAGTTAATTCAATTATAACAGTAATATTGGTTTCATCAATAAATAATTATTTGGGGTTTATTTACCGTATTCTATCCTTGAGTATACTATTTTTCCCTTTTTTATGTGTGTTAGTCCCCCTTGGGTTTAATCTGTCTCCTCTTCATTCTTCCTCTTCTTCGTTATCTTCATCTTCAATAGTCTTCATCTTGGTTCGGTTCTCCTCTTCTCATCTGGTTTGCTTTCTGTTTAATCGTAGGGATCTGTTCTCTTCCTTTGATTCTTCTTTAGTTCTGGGTTCATATCTTCCTTTGTTAGTTCATAATTGTTTGGTCCATCACCTTTTCTCTTGAGTATGGTTCGTGGTTCCCTTCTTTGTGTTTATGTTGTTGGATCAATCACTTGGGTTGGATAATATCGTCGTACGTTGAGTCATAATATTTACATTTTATACATTTTTAAACATTTTATTTTATATGAAGTATTTTTATGTTAAGAATTATCTTTTTTATCACTGGTACGGGATTTGGCTTAATTGTGTCGTAACATAATGCCTCTCCTCTAAAATTGATCATTTTAATAAAACACTAGCATAGTTTTTTATGAAATTATCAGTTATAGTTAACCTTTTTCCTTTTCTTTCTTGTTTGTTTCTCCATTCTTCATTTCTCTTCTTACTTAATTCATTCCATTTTATTTGGATCTGTTTTTATTCATTTCCATTGGTGCATTTTCCCTCATACACAATTTTTTCCTCACTTTTATAGTAGCTGGTTTCTCCCATTACTACTCATTTTTCTGAGACCAGAGGCACATCATCTCTGCTCAGTTTATTTGGATTGCTGGACTTTTCAACAGTCAATCTTAAATACCTTCTTTGTCAACTTGTGACTTAAATCAATAATAATAATATAATATAATATAATAATATACTTTGGGATTGTCCACCTTGTGGTTTGTTTTTAGATCACTTTGGCTTTTTACTCATTCTTCCTTCCGCTATACCTTAACTATATACTATCATCTACTCATACACTTGGTTGTTTTTATATTTATTCATATGTTAATTTCATCATATCTCACTTATTTTTCATTATTTTGTTTTCAATGCTCGTTGTGATCATTTCAATTGTCTTAGACATTTTTTAGTCATTTAGCAAGATGCTGCTTTAGCCATATTTGTATATTTGTTTTATATACAATTTCTCTCTCCTCCTTGTACCAGTTCACATTTTTTTTTCTTAGAATACCTTTGATTCATTATAATTTCAGGTATTTATCTCAGTAATTTGAGCTTGATTTTATTTTTTGGTTTATTTCATTCTGCATTAAATATCATTTGTGATAATTCTTTGGTAAGTTAATTGTCTTACCTTAAAGGAATGTTTGTAGCGTATTCCTTTTTAGTTATTTTTTGTTTAATTATAATAGTAAGTTTGTGACTCTACATTTTTATTATAAAGGAATGTGTGTAACTTATTCCTTATTATCTCACTTTTTACTTCATACTTCATATCTCAATCTTTTATTAGACTGTAAATTGATTTAAATTAAAAGGAATTTGTCTAACTGTTTCCTTTGTTGTTTTTCCATTATTATTAATTCTTTTTATTATTCCGCATATATCATCTAAATAATGTAGTAAGCTGTTCTTACAATCTTTTTTTTGGAATTTGGAAATATGTTTCATTTCACAATGGTTTTATTCTTCTTCGTAAAACTTTTTTATCGAAGTTTGGTTATAAACTCCCTTTATTTTTCTTGTATTGATATTGCTTATCTGATAAGTATTATTACCATTATCTTTTGTGATGATATACGGTCCTGTATATAGCAATAATCATTTCTTTGCTATACCTTCCATTGTACTTGGCAGTTCACAATTTTTAATTAATATTTTAACTTCCTCTTTATATTTGATTATTTTGGGTTGGTTTTTTGCATATCTGGCCTTTTGTTTCTCAGTCTTTTCCATTATTAGGCTGTACCATTTGTTTTTATCATACGGGTCTTCTGGGTTTTTTGGGAATTCTATTATCTCTTGTATCTCTCTATTTGGCTTCCTCTCGAACATCATCAAGTAGGGTGTACTTTCAGTAAATTGGTGATAGCTGATATTTAAAAACACTTCGGTTGAAGATAAATATTTGTACCATCTCTCTGGCTGTTATGACAATAAGTTCTCAAAATGCGTCCCACCTCTCTCAACATTCTTTCTGCTGGATTACTACTAGGGTGGTATACTGAAGTTTTATATGTTTTAATATTTAGTTTTAGTAATTCTTCTCTCCACCTTCTTCCTTTAAACTGCGTTCCATGATCGGTTATTATCATGTACGGTTTTCCAATCTCTGGCATGTATTTATTTTTAATAATATCTAATATTTTCTTTGTTGTGGCTCTGTTTATAGCGTATAGTTTGGTGTACTTGGTGTAATGGTCAAGTATGATAACAATGAATTTGTATCCATGTCTTCCTCCGCTACGTGGGAATGGTCCACATATGTCGAGGAACACCTTCTCTAGTTTGGCGCTTGATGTGATGGGTATCATCGTTCCATCCTTCCTTTCGTTATTGGTTTTGACCATCTGACACAATGTGCAGGATTTTATGTTTTTATTCACTTTTCTTGCAATATTTTTTATGAACAAATCTTCCTCTAAAGCTTTTACCATTTTAATTGTTCCCATGTGGCCGTATCTCACATGGTAATCTTTGATGGTTTGATTTTCTAATGATTGAGGAATTACTAGTTTCCAAGTGTCTTGGTTCTTTTTTGTTTTTACAAATAAGATATCATTGTATACACAGTAAAATTTGTTAATAATTACTTCAGACTCCATCAGTCTTTTTCTGATGTTGGATATTTTTGTATCTTGCTCTTGTTGCAACACTATTTGGTTTACAATATTTTCCAGGTCTTTCCTATCTTTCAATATATAATACACTTTTGCTATCTTCCCCTTTTCTCCTTCAAATGTCTGATTTATTACATTTATTCTGGATAATACGTCAGCCACTATGTTTTTTCGTCCTGTAATATACTCCCATGTAATGTGGTATTCTTGCAAAGCAAGTATCCATCGAGTAAGTCGGCCATGATTCAACTTATACTGTTTGAGAAACGATATTGATTTATGATCGCTTCGGACCATGATAGGATATCCAAGTATGTATGTCCTAAACTTGCCGCACGCGAATACTATGCTGAGCAACTCCTTTTCTGTAACATTGTAGTTACGCTCGCAACTATTTAGTATTCGGCTGGCGAAGCTAATGACCAGGTGATTACCATCTTCGTCTTCCTGGTACAGCTCTGCGCCTAGACTTACATCACTAGCGTCGCAGTTTAGGTAGAACGGTTTTTCAAAATTGGGGTGGTGTAATATAACAGTATCAACAAATTTTTGTTTAATTAATTTGAGCACTTCCTCTTGTTCCGCTCCCCACGTCCATTTTTCTTTCGAAGAGAGTTGTTTGGAAAATTTTGCTGTTAGGTGGGAGTAGTTGGTTTGAAACTTCCTATAGTAATTACATACTCCTAGGAAGGATTGCAATTGCTTTTTGTTTCTTGGTGATGGGAAATTTTGTATGGCTTCAACCTTCTCTTGGGATGGAGAGATTCCCTCCTCGGTTAGGTTGAATCCTAAGAACTTCACTTCTTTTGCAATAAACTTCGATTTGTCCAATTTAAGTGTGATATTGTTGTTAGATAATTTTTCCAATACATGTCTGACTCTTTCACAGTGTTCGTCCCAGTTTGCTGACGTGATAAGCAGGTTGTCAACGTACACTGTAGTAAATTCCAGTGCCTCTTGACCCAACACTTGGTCCATGCACTTCACGAACACTGCTACTGAATTAATGAGTCCAAATGGTAACCTTTTGAACTGGTAATTTCTACCGTCAAATATGAAAGCCATGTACTGTCTACTGTGTGGGTGCAGCTCCACCTGCCAGTACCCACATACAGTATCCTAGGTGCTAATATATCTTATCCCATGAAATCTCTTCAGAATTTCTTCTATTTCTCCTGATGAGGTTCGGTCATTGATAATCATCTTATTTATTTTTCGGGCGTCCAGGCAAATTCGTACCTTGCCATTTTTCTTGGGTATGGCGACTATGGGGCTGGTATATTGAGAGTGACTATGCTCAATAATATCTTCAGCAATCATTCTATTTATTTCCATTCTGACTTCATTTTTCAGGGAGTGTGCTATGGGATATGATTTCCTGTGAAAGTCTACCGGTTCTCGGAACTGAATTTCACACTGGTATACTTTAACTTTTCCTGGGGTGTTTGAAAAGACATGCTGATAATCGTTATAAATGGCAATTAGTTTTTTAGACTGTTGCTCACTAATTTCCTGCAGAGGCCGTTCTCTTTGGAAGGTTATGATCTCTTCCAACTTCTGTTTCCACAAGGCTTTGCGCTCCTCCTCCTCGGCCATGGTGATAGATGGTTCACGCCTCTGACAATAATAACTCTTCAGTCCTGGGTCTTGGCTCAAAGCAATTGGACTTGGCATACAATTTATAATGTTCACGGACCAGGTTCCTTGTTCCGAAGTTAACAACACGACTCCCTTCTGCAGGTTTATTACTGCTGAATACCTTCTTAGTACATCACATCCGATAAGCATGTTGAATGGTAACCCACTTGCCACGAGAAATATAATAGGGATGGTTGATTCTAGATTATTTAACTCCAATGATACTTGTTTTCTCACCATTTTGTTCTGTTTACCAGTTGCGCCAATGATGATTATATTATTTATTGGCAGTGTAGGGATTGGTGTTCAAGAGTGAGCTTGAATTCGTTCTAATTCAGGCTGGTTAATTAGAGAGATATTAGACCCCGTATCCACCATGATAATGGTTATTGTGCCGTTTATTGTCGCCTTTATATGAACAATTTCACTATTATTTTGTGGTAATTGATTGGCCTCTTCTTCGAGAAGTTCTTCTCGAATATCCTTTAAATAATTGCTGTAGATTATCGTGATTACTTTGGTTTCCTTATCTGACATTGTTTGACGTATCAACCCAAGTGATTGGTCATGTGAAGGGCGTTCATACTTTTTCACTGACCCGTTTAGTTTAAAGGTGGTTGCTGGCTGACGGCCAGATTATTTGGCTGGTCGTTCGTTTCATTGTTCGGCACTTGCTGCTGGTTATTTCCATTTTGAAGTGGTTCATTGTTCCTGTTCACTGATGGTCGATTGTTATTATCGTTGGACGTGTGGTACCATGATTCTGGGTGCCAATTCGGGTTATATCTTCGGTGGTTATTCTGCCTTCTCCCACTGATAAAATTTACGTGACATCGACCGTCGCTTCCATTTGGATTACCCCCGGGTCCCCGGTTGTACTGGTAACTAGGATGATACCGGTTGCCGTAGTAATTATGGTCATTGAGGTGACCGTTGGTGCGTTGTTCAGGTTCCGCTCCTCTGTAATTATCATTTGGTCGGTTATTATTTGGGCTGTTTCTATTGTTGTTTTGATTCCCTGAATGATGGTTTTGTTGACCTCTGTTACCAGGCTGATTATTCGGAGGGTGATGCTGGGTATTTCTATTGAATGTTTGTTCTTCATTATTATGATTATTGTTTCGGCCCCAGTTATTCCGATTATTGTTTTGTGGATGATTGTATGGTCCATGGAAATTAGTCGTATTATTGTGTTCATTCCACTTGTTATACCGTTGGTTCAGGATCCGGTTTTTTCGGTATTGGCCATCATTCTCCAGGTCTTCCAATAGGCTAGCCATTCCTTGAATTGTTTTTATTTGTCCTTGCCTTCGGGCCTTCTGTATTGCTTCTTCGTAATGATAACCCAGCTGTATTACCAAAGACTCCTCGGGTATCTTGGGTTCCAAATTTCTGGCTAAGCATACTTTTCCCAAAAAGTAGGATGTTAAAGTGTGTCCTCCTTGTGACTCGTATCTTCCATTACTGATATCATTGCGGACCACATTCTGTGTGGATTCGGACCAATATTTCTCCCGGAATTGTTTCTTAAACTCTTGTGTGTCATTGATCTCGGGTCGAGTGGCCGTCCACCAGTTGTCATAGGTGTCTCGGAACATTTCATCGATCATACTTCTCACACTGGACCACCTGGTTTCTCTATTCTTCTCTATCAGCTCTTCTACCCGTTTGAGGAATTCTATCGGGTTCCTCCGGTAGCTGCGGAAATTTATTATTTCTCGATTTTCACTGGTTATGAACTGTGTGTGATTATATGGTATTTCTCTTAATGCATCTAATTCTTCCTGCATCTGTTTCTCCCATATATTGATCCCCTGGATTTTCTCTCTGTTTTCTCTGGTCAGTCCGTCTATTTTATCTATGACGGTGTATACTTTCTCCACCCGATTGTTTACATCTATTTGTAGTTCTTGGTGCCTCTCCTCCAGTTCCTTGACCACCTCCTGTTTGTTCTTCTGGCACCCTTCGGTAAGGACTTGGTAGAATTCCGTCGCTCTCAATTTACCTTCCTCCTCAACATTACTAATTTTATTACTCAATTCTTCACGGACTTGTATCACTGTTTCGTTGGTCTCCGTTACCGTTTGCCTGATCTCCTCTCGACATTCGACTAGTTGTAGCTTCCATTCCTCCTTGGTTTTCTTACTTTCTTCCTCGATTTTCCGTTGGAGAATATCATGATTATTTTCCATCTTTTTATTTACTATCTCCAGATCCTTCTTGATCTGTTTCTTCAGCTCCTCGCTCTTCTTTTCCAATGCCTCCTGACTTCCCTGTATCGCCTCCATTTGCTTCTTCAATTCTTCACTGTTTTGGTCCAGTTTTTTATTCCAGAATTCCCTGTCTTCTTTCCTTCCCTCTTGTAATTTTTTATTCAATTCCTCCTTGTCTGACTCTAGTTTTTTATTCATTTGTCCGAATTGTTCCATCATTCTCCTGAACATCTCCTGCGTGCTCAGGTCTTCCTTCTGAGTGGGTTCAGTAGGTTGGTCCCCTGTCATTACTTCCACTTCCTGTTCTGGTTGAGTTGGATTGGGGTTTTCCAGCGGGTCCTCCTGTGGATGTTCTTCCGACAGTTCTCCAGTCGTTTCCTCAACTTCTACTTCCTCAACTTCTTCCATTTCTTCTTGGTTTCCTTCCTGGTTTAATGCTTCCTTCCCTTTGCGCCTCGTAACCATACTGTGTCTATTCATAACCGCCGCTAGTTATTCTTTCTAGCCTCACGTTGCTGGTCGCCAATATGTAACAATTTAATAGGGTACGTCCTTCTTTTGTAAAGCCCCACGTTGGGCGCCAATATGTAACAATTACCTGAGGTCGTACCTGTTAAAATGTGTCACACTTGTTTATTTTGTGTATTAGTGTGAATGTAGTGTGTTTGCCTCACACCGGTCGTTACATAAATCGACGTCACTACTGGAGTCCGTAGCGTTGTCAATATTACCAGTACAACCTACCTGTTAATTCATAGGGGTTGCGAATCCCGGGTGGCGCCAAATTGTTTCTATTAAAACAATTAAAATAGTTAAATTCTAAGATGACACGTGTTATTAGCATGGACAGCTGGAGCGTTCGAATGGTTCCCGCCGCTATACAGGTTGCCGTCTTGACCACTCGTGATGTTCGCTAGTTGGTTATTGAATAAAACTTGCTAACACACATATACTCTACAACGTCCTATGAAATAAAAAGATAGTAATACTCGGTACTGTGATTTTAATACAAATTTGGTCATTAATTAATATGACAAATGAATTATAAATACTTTGATAACAGATTACTCCGGCTTACAGCATGAAACACAAATATCTCAGAGTTGGCAAAATTGATTTTAAAACACTTTTCGTTGTCGAAATGGCGTCAGTTACATACAATATATTACCAGGTTTAAAATCTGGGGTTCTTTAGATTATGAAATAAGACATAAACGTTGGTTACATTAAAAATGTACACTACCATACCTTATACGTACTTAGAAAGTATAATATGTTTTTACAAATTGTTCGGTAGTGTCGTATTTTTGTTACAAAATTGTGCTCTTAAGCGAGGTTATATTTTGATTAATAAAATGTTTTTATGTAAGTAAATTATGCATTAACACCTTTGAAAGAAAATAATATTTGTTTAATAGTGATAAATTTTATCATTTGGAAAATAATTAAGGTAATTTGGTTTTTTGGGATAAAGGAATTTATTCGATACTTATCAGTTCAGATAGCGTTGATGTGTAGTCATCGGGGTAGTGGATATTCTTCAAATTTGGGCTGGTTTTAAGCTTCGAACATCTTTTTCAATCTCGTCTTGGGTTTTTGATAATTAATTTATTTAATTTGGTTCCCGGACATCGTTAATTCTTGGTAGGTCGACATCTATTCATCTTTGGTCATCTTGGTTCACTTTCGAAACTTTTCGTAACTATTTAAATTAAAATTTCAATCATTCCAATTTTGCGTGCCGCTTACCCACGCGTCGTTTTTTCGAGTCTCCTATATTTAACGGAAAATAAGCCTTCAACAGCTCGTTACTATGGTAACAGCAATCCTGGGATTGGTTAATTACTCTTTCAAAGGCATTGTTAAGATATTTGAATTTTTATTCAAATTTATTAAGTATTTTCCTAATGGTTTTATTCCTTTATAGTTCCTTTGGGGTAATAAATGATATCACTATTATCTTTCTTTCCTTTCAAAGTTTACAATGATACCTCATAAGGTCATATTCTGTTATACATTAACTTAAGTCTAAATATTTGACATTTGATAAATTACATATCCTTCTTAAATTAAACTTTTATAATAACATTTCTGTTTTAAAATGATTTACATATAATTACTGGCCATTTACTGGTCTTAGATTAGTAAGGTTTCTTGTGAAATTGCTACAATTTACATTTGAGTGTCTTTGACAGTTAGATGTTTCCATAGCCAAGATTAGCCATGATGGTTTTTTGGTGTATTTCTTTTAAATTACTTGTTTGTATTTTAACTACTGTTCCACATACATTTTTACTACACATATTTTAAAATACAATAATTAGGCTTATGGACTGTAAGTTCCCTTCAGCCATATCCCCTTCATAACATTGAACCAAACTTTTCTTTACAAGTTACTAGTTATTGTTAGTTCTAAGATTAATTCCTTTCTTTTGTTACTACCTAGAGTGATAAACATCATCACTTCTTGCAAAATTATGATAAGTTAATTCCCCTTTCAACATGGGGTGTTTTATTCATTGTAGTCTTAATTTTAACAACAAAACTTTATTTCTATTCTACTATCTCCTCAATACCATGTTAACACAAATTGCTTTTGTCTGGGCTTTCTCCCTGAATAACATTACATGTGTCTTTTATATTTATTTGGAATATTATTTTTAATTATTTTTAGTTATGTAAATGTGTACAAGGTCACTCCAATCATTGATTGTTCATCAATGTTTTATAAAGTGTTTTCTTACTTATCATTCCATTTTTAATGCTTAACATACACTTTCACTTTTTTTTAGGGTACTTACACTTCACTATGGCACTTCACTTTGGTTCACTGTTTGTATTGAGTGTTATTTAATGGGTAATCCCTATACTTTCTCCTATTATTTCTCACTATTTCTTTCTAGCATAATATTTATTATTAATAATATAAGGTTAGTTATTTTTTGTGAAATCTAACCTTTCTAACTGTGTTATTGTACTTTTTCTACACTACATTACTTTACAATCGTATTGTCTTTAAAATGGGTATATAAGTTAATTCAATTATAACAGTAATATTGGTTTCATCAATAAATAATTATTTGGGGTTTATTTACCGTATTCTATCCTTGAGTATACTATTTTTCCCTTTTTTATGTGTGTTAGTCCCCCTTGGGTTTAATCTGTCTCCTCTTCATTCTTCCTCTTCTTCGTTATCTTCATCTTCAATAGTCTTCATCTTGGTTCGGTTCTCCTCTTCTCATCTGGTTTGCTTTCTGTTTAATCGTAGGGATCTGTTCTCTTCCTTTGATTCTTCTTTAGTTCTGGGTTCATATCTTCCTTTGTTAGTTCATAATTGTTTGGTCCATCACCTTTTTTCTTGAGTATGGTTCGTGGTTCCCTTCTTTGTGTTTATGTTGTTGGATCAATCACTTGGGTTGGGTAATATCGTCGTACGTCGTGTCATAATATTTACATTTTATACATTTTTAAACATTTTATTTTATATGAAGTATTTTTATGTTAAGAATTATCTTTTTTATCACTGGTACGGGATTTGGCTTAATTGTGTCGTAACATAATGCCTCTCCTCTAAAATTGATCATTTTAATAAAACACTAGCATAGTTTTTTATGAAATTATCAGTTATAGTTAACCTTTTTCCTTTTCTTTCTTGTTTGTTTCTCCATTCTTCATTTCTCTTCTTACTTAATTCATTCCATTTTATTTGGATCTGTTTTTATTCATTTCCATTGGTGCATTTTCCCTCATACACAATTTTTTCCTCACTTTTATAGTAGCTGGTTTCTCCCATTACTACTCATTTTTCTGAGACCAGAGGCACATCATCTCTGCTCAGTTTATTTGGATTGCTGGACTTTTCAACAGTCAATCTTAAATACCTTCTTTGTCAACTTGTGACTTAAATCAATAATAATAATATAATATAATATAATAATATACTTTGGGATTGTCCACCTTGTGGTTTGTTTTTAGATCACTTTGGCTTTTTACTCATTCTTCCTTCCGCTATACCTTAACTATATACTATCATCTACTCATACACTTGGTTGTTTTTATATTTATTCATATGTTAATTTCATCATATCTCACTTATTTTTCATTATTTTGTTTTCAATGCTCGTTGTGATCATTTCAATTGTCTTAGACATTCTTTAGTCATTTAGCAAGATTCTGCTTTAGCCATATTTGTATATTTGTTTTATATACAATTTCTCTCTCCTCCTTGTACCAGTTCACATTTTTTTTTCTTAGAATACCTTTGATTCATTATAATTTCAGGTATTTATCTCAGTAATTTGAGCTTGATTTTATTTTTTGGTTTATTTCATTCTGCATTAAATATCATTTGTGATAATTCTTTGGTAAGTTAATTGTCTTACCTTAAAGGAATGTTTGTAGCGTATTCCTTTTTAGTTATTTTTTGTTTAATTATAATAGTAAGTTTGTGACTCTACATTTTTATTATAAAGGAATGTGTGTAACTTATTCCTTATTATCTCACTTTTTACTTCATACTTCATATCTCAATCTTTTATTAGACTGTAAATTGATTTAAATTAAAAGGAATTTGTCTAACTGTTTCCTTTGTTGTTTTTCCATTATTATTAATTCTTTTTATTATTCCCCATATATCATCTAAATAATGTAGTAAGCTGTTCTTACAATCTTTTTTTTGGAATTTGGAAATATGTTTCATTTCACAATGGTTTTATTCTTCTTCGTAAAACTTTTTTATCGAAGTTTGGTTATAAACTCCCTTTATTTTTCTTGTATTGATATTGCTTATCTGATAAGTATTATTACCATTATCTTTTGTGATGATATACGGTCCTGTATATAGCAATAATCATTTCTTTGCTATACCTTCCATTGTACTTGGCAGTTCACAATTTTTAATTAATATTTTAACTTCCTCTTTATATTTGATTATTTTGGGTTGGTTTTTTGCATATCTGGCCTTTTGTTTCTCAGTCTTTTCTATTATTAGGCTGTACCATTTGTTTTTATCATACGGGTCTTCTGGGTTTTTTGGGAATTCTATTATCTCTTGTATCTCTCTATTTGGCTTCCTCTCGAACATCATCAAGTAGGGTGTACTTTCAGTAAATTGGTGATAGCTGATATTTAAAAACACTTCGGTTGAAGATAAATATTTGTACCATCTCTCTGGCTGTTATGACAATAAGTTCTCAAAATGCGTCCCACCTCTCTCAACATTCTTTCTGCTGGATTACTACTAGGGTGGTATACTGAAGTTTTATATGTTTTAATATTTAGTTTTAGTAATTCTTCTCTCCACCTTCTTCCTTTAAACTGCGTTCCATGATCGGTTATTATCATGTACGGTTTTCCAATCTCTGGCATGTATTTATTTTTAATAATATCTAATATTTTCTTTGTTGTGGCTCTGTTTATAGCGTATAGTTTGGTGTACTTGGTGTAATGGTCAAGTATGATAACAATGAATTTGTATCCATGTCTTCCTCCGCTACGTGGGAATGGTCCACATATGTCGAGGAACACCTTCTCTAGTTTGGCGCTTGATGTGATGGGTATCATCGTTCCATCCTTCCTTTCGTTATTGGTTTTGACCATCTGACACAATGTGCAGGATTTTATGTTTTTATTCACTTTTCTTGCAATATTTTTTATGAACAAATCTTCCTCTAAAGCTTTTACCATTTTAATTGTTCCCATGTGGCCGTATCTCACATGGTAATCTTTGATGGTTTGATTTTCTAATGATTGAGGAATTACTAGTTTCCAAGTGTCTTGGTTCTTTTTTGTTTTTACAAATAAGATATCATTGTATACACAGTAAAATTTGTTAATAATTACTTCAGACTCCATCAGTCTTTTTCTGATGTTGGATATTTTTGTATCTTGCTCTTGTTGCAACACTATTTGGTTTACAATATTTTCCAGGTCTTTCCTATCTTTCAATATATAATACACTTTTGCTATCTTCCCCTTTTCTCCTTCAAATGTCTGATTTATTACATTTATTCTGGATAATACGTCAGCCACTATGTTTTTTCGTCCTGTAATATACTCCCATGTAATGTGGTATTCTTGCAAAGCAAGTATCCATCGAGTAAGTCGGCCATGATTCAACTTATACTGTTTGAGAAACGATATTGATTTATGATCGCTTCGGACCATGATAGGATATCCAAGTATGTATGTCCTAAACTTGCCGCACGCGAATACTATGCTGAGCAACTCCTTTTCTGTAACATTGTAGTTACGCTCGCAACTATTTAGTATTCGGCTGGCGAAGCTAATGACCAGGTGATTACCATCTTCGTCTTCCTGGTACAGCTCTGCGCCTAGACTTACATCACTAGCGTCGCAGTTTAGGTAGAACGGTTTTTCAAAATTGGGGTGGTGTAATATAACAGTATCAACAAATTTTTGTTTAATTAATTTGAGCACTTCCTCTTGTTCCGCTCCCCACGTCCATTTTTCTTTCGAAGAGAGTTGTTTGGAAAATTTTGCTGTTAGGTGGGAGTAGTTGGTTTGAAACTTCCTATAGTAATTACATACTCCTAGGAAGGATTGCAATTGCTTTTTGTTTCTTGGTGATGGGAAATTTTGTATGGCTTCAACCTTCTCTTGGGATGGAGAGATTCCCTCCTCGGTTAGGTTGAATCCTAAGAACTTCACTTCTTTTGCAATAAACTTCGATTTGTCCAATTTAAGTGTGATATTGTTGTTAGATAATTTTTCCAATACATGTCTGACTCTTTCACAGTGTTCGTCCCAGTTTGCTGACGTGATAAGCAGGTTGTCAACGTACACTGTAGTAAATTCCAGTGCCTCTTGACCCAACACTTGGTCCATGCACTTCACGAACACTGCTACTGAATTAATGAGTCCAAATGGTAACCTTTTGAACTGGTAATTTCTACCGTCAAATATGAAAGCCATGTACTGTCTACTGTGTGGGTGCAGCTCCACCTGCCAGTACCCACATACAGTATCCTAGGTGCTAATATATCTTATCCCATGAAATCTCTTCAGAATTTCTTCTATTTCTCCTGATGAGGTTCGGTCATTGATAATCATCTTATTTATTTTTCGGGCGTCCAGGCAAATTCGTACCTTGCCATTTTTCTTGGGTATGGCGACTATGGGGCTGGTATATTGAGAGTGACTATACTCAATAATATCTTCAGCAATCATTCTATTTATTTCCATTCTGACTTCATTTTTCAGGGAGTGTGCTATGGGATATGATTTCCTGTGAAAGTCTACCGGTTCTCGGAACTGAATTTCACACTGGTATACTTTAACTTTTCCTGGGGTGTTTGAAAAGACATGCTGATAATCGTTATAAATGGCAATTAGTTTTTTAGACTGTTGCTCACTAATTTCCTGCAGAGGCCGTTCTCTTTGGAAGGTTATGATCTCTTCCAACTTCTGTTTCCACAAGGCTTTGCGCTCCTCCTCCTCGGCCATGGTGATAGATGGTTCACGCCTCTGACAATAATAACTCTTCAGTCCTGGGTCTTGGCTCAAAGCAATTGGACTTGGCATACAATTTATAATGTTCACGGACCAGGTTCCTTGTTCCGAAGTTAACAACACGACTCCCTTCTGCAGGTTTATTACTGCTGAATACCTTCTTAGTACATCACATCCGATAAGCATGTTGAATGGTAACCCACTTGCCACGAGAAATATAATAGGGATGGTTGATTCTAGATTATTTAACTCCAATGATACTTGTTTTCTCACCATTTTGTTCTGTTTACCAGTTGCGCCAATGATGATTATATTATTTATTGGCAGTGTAGGGATTGGTGTTCAAGAGTGAGCTTGAATTCGTTCTAATTCAGGCTGGTTAATTAGAGAGATATTAGACCCCGTATCCACCATGATAATGGTTATTGTGCCGTTTATTGTCGCCTTTATATGAACAATTTCACTATTATTTTGTGGTAATTGATTGGCCTCTTCTTCGAGAAGTTCTTCTCGAATATCCTTTAAATAATTGCTGTAGATTATCGTGATTACTTTGGTTTCCTTATCTGACATTGTTTGACGTATCAACCCAAGTGATTGGTCATGTGAAGGGCGTTCATACTTTTTCACTGACCCGTTTAGTTTAAAGGTGGTTGCTGGCTGACGGCCAGATTATTTGGCTGGTCGTTCGTTTCATTGTTCGGCACTTGCTGCTGGTTATTTCCATTTTGAAGTGGTTCATTGTTCCTGTTCACTGATGGTCGATTGTTATTATCGTTGGACGTGTGGTACCATGATTCTGGGTGCCAATTCGGGTTATATCTTCGGTGGTTATTCTGCCTTCTCCCACTGATAAAATTTACGTGACATCGACCGTCGCTTCCATTTGGATTACCCCCGGGTCCCCGGTTGTACTGGTAACTAGGATGATACCGGTTGCCGTAGTAATTATGGTCATTGAGGTGACCGTTGGTGCGTTGTTCAGGTTCCGCTCCTCTGTAATTATCATTTGGTCGGTTATTATTTGGGCTGTTTCTATTGTTGTTTTGATTCCCTGAATGATGGTTTTGTTGACCTCTGTTACCAGGCTGATTATTCGGAGGGTGATGCTGGGTATTTCTATTGAATGTTTGTTCTTCATTATTATGATTATTGTTTCGGCCCCAGTTATTCCGATTATTGTTTTGTGGATGATTGTATGGTCCATGGAAATTAGTCGTATTATTGTGTTCATTCCACTTGTTATACCGTTGGTTCAGGATCCGGTTTTTTCGGTATTGGCCATCATTCTCCAGGTCTTCCAATAGGCTAGCCATTCCTTGAATTGTTTTTATTTGTCCTTGCCTTCGGGCCTTCTGTATTGCTTCTTCGTAATGATAACCCAGCTGTATTACCAAAGACTCCTCGGGTATCTTGGGTTCCAAATTTCTGGCTAAGCATACTTTTCCCAAAAAGTAGGATGTTAAAGTGTGTCCTCCTTGTGACTCGTATCTTCCATTACTGATATCATTGCGGACCACATTCTGTGTGGATTCGGACCAATATTTCTCCCGGAATTGTTTCTTAAACTCTTGTGTGTCATTGATCTCGGGTCGAGTGGCCGTCCACCAGTTGTCATAGGTGTCTCGGAACATTTCATCGATCATACTTCTCACACTGGACCACCTGGTTTCTCTATTCTTCTCTATCAGCTCTTCTACCCGTTTGAGGAATTCTATCGGGTTCCTCCGGTAGCTGCGGAAATTTATTATTTCTCGATTTTCACTGGTTATGAACTGTGTGTGATTATATGGTATTTCTCTTAATGCATCTAATTCTTCCTGCATCTGTTTCTCCCATATATTGATCCCCTGGATTTTCTCTCTGTTTTCTCTGGTCAGTCCGTCTATTTTATCTATGACGGTGTATACTTTCTCCACCCGATTGTTTACATCTATTTGTAGTTCTTGGTGCCTCTCCTCCAGTTCCTTGACCACCTCCTGTTTGTTCTTCTGGCACCCTTCGGTAAGGACTTGGTAGAATTCCGTCGCTCTCAATTTACCTTCCTCCTCAACATTACTAATTTTATTACTCAATTCTTCACGGACTTGTATCACTGTTTCGTTGGTCTCCGTTACCGTTTGCCTGATCTCCTCTCGACATTCGACTAGTTGTAGCTTCCATTCCTCCTTGGTTTTCTTACTTTCTTCCTCGATTTTCCGTTGGAGAATATCATGATTATTTTCCATCTTTTTATTTACTATCTCCAGATCCTTCTTGATCTGTTTCTTCAGCTCCTCGCTCTTCTTTTCCAATGCCTCCTGACTTCCCTGTATCGCCTCCATTTGCTTCTTCAATTCTTCACTGTTTTGGTCCAGTTTTTTATTCCAGAATTCCCTGTCTTCTTTCCTTCCCTCTTGTAATTTTTTATTCAATTCCTCCTTGTCTGACTCTAGTTTTTTATTCATTTGTCCGAATTGTTCCATCATTCTCCTGAACATCTCCTGCGTGCTCAGGTCTTCCTTCTGAGTGGGTTCAGTAGGTTGGTCCCCTGTCATTACTTCCACTTCCTGTTCTGGTTGAGTTGGATTGGGGTTTTCCAGCAGGTCCTCCTGTGGATGTTCTTCCGACAGTTCTCCAGTCGTTTCCTCAACTTCTACTTCCTCAACTTCTTCCATTTCTTCTTGGTTTCCTTCCTGGTTTAATGCTTCCTTCCCTTTGCGCCTCGTAACCATACTGTGTCTATTCATAACCGCCGCTAGTTATTCTTTCTAGCCTCACGTTGCTGGTCGCCAATATGTAACAATTTAATAGGGTACGTCCTTCTTTTGTAAAGCCCCACGTTGGGCGCCAATATGTAACAATTACCTGAGGTCGTACCTGTTAAAATGTGTCACACTTGTTTATTTTGTGTATTAGTGTGAATGTAGTGTGTTTGCCTCACACCGGTCGTTACATAAATCGACGTCACTACTGGAGTCCGTAGCGTTGTCAATATTACCAGTACAACCTACCTGTTAATTCATAGGGGTTGCGAATCCCGGGTGGCGCCAAATTGTTTCTATTAAAACAATTAAAATAGTTAAATTCTAAGATGATACGTGTTATTAGCATGGACAGCTGGAGCGTTCGAATGGTTCCCGCCGCTATACAGGTTGCCGTCTTGACCACTCGTGATGAGCGCTAGTTGGTTATTGAATAAAACTTGCTAACACACATATACTCTACAACGTCCTATGAAATAAAAAGATAGTAATACTCGGTACTGTGATTTTAATACAAATTTGGTCATTAATTAATATGACAAATGAATTATAAATACTTTGATAACAGATTACTCCGGCTTACAGCATGAAACACAAATATCTCAGAGTTGGCAAAATTGATTTTAAAACACTTTTCGTTGTCGAAATGGCGTCAGTTACATACAATATATTACCAGGTTTAAAATCTGGGGTTCTTTAGATTATGAAATAAGACATAAACGTTGGTTACATTAAAAATGTACACTACCATACCTTATACGTACTTAGAAAGTATAATATGTTTTTACAAATTGTTCGGTAGTGTCGTATTTTTGTTACAAAATTGTGCTCTTAAGCGAGGTTATATTTTGATTAATAAAATGTTTTTATGTAAGTAAATTATGCATTAACACCTTTGAAAGAAAATAATATTTGTTTAATAGTGATAAATTTTATCATTTGGAAAATAATTAAGGTAATTTGGTTTTTTGGGATAAAGGAATTTATTCGATACTTATCAGTTCAGATAGCGTTGATGTGTAGTCATCGGGGTAGTGGATATTCTTCAAATTTGGGCTGGTTTTAAGCTTCGAACATCTTTTTCAATCTCGTCTTGGGTTTTTGATAATTAATTTATTTAATTTGGTTCCCGGACATCGTTAATTCTTGGTAGGTCGACATCTATTCATCTTTGGTCATCTTGGTTCACTTTCGAAACTTTTCGTAACTATTTAAATTAAAATTTCAATCATTCCAATTTTGCGTGCCGCTTACCCACGCGTCGTTTTTTCGAGTCTCCTATATTTAACGGAAAATAAGCCTTCAACAGCTCGTTACTATGGTAACAGCAATCCTGGGATTGGTTAATTACTCTTTCAAAGGCATTGTTAAGATATTTGAATTTTTATTCAAATTTATTAAGTATTTTCCTAATGGTTTTATTCCTTTATAGTTCCTTTGGGGTAATAAATGATATCACTATTATCTTTCTTTCCTTTCAAAGTTTACAATGATACCTCATAAGGTCATATTCTGTTATACATTAACTTAAGTCTAAATATTTGACATTTGATAAATTACATATCCTTCTTAAATTAAACTTTTATAATAACATTTCTGTTTTAAAATGATTTACATATAATTACTGGCCATTTACTGGTCTTAGATTAGTAAGGTTTCTTGTGAAATTGCTACAATTTACATTTGAGTGTCTTTGACAGTTAGATGTTTCCATAGCCAAGATTAGCCATGATGGTTTTTTGGTGTATTTCTTTTAAATTACTTGTTTGTATTTTAACTACTGTTCCACATACATTTTTATTACACATATTTTAAAATACAATAATTAGGCTTATGGACTGTAGGTTCCCTTCAGCCATATCCCCTTCATAACATTGAACCAAACTTTTCTTTACAAGTTACTAGTTATTGTTAGTTCTAAGATTAATTCCTTTCTTTTGTTACTACCTAGAGTGATAAACATCATCACTTCTTGCAAAATTATGATAAGTTAATTCCCCTTTCAACATGGGGTGTTTTATTCATTGTAGTCTTAATTTTAACAACAAAACTTTATTTCTATTCTACTATCTCCTCAATACCATGTTAACACAAATTGCTTTTGTCTGGGCTTTCTCCCTGAATAACATTACATGTGTCTTTTATATTTATTTGGAATATTATTTTTAATTATTTTTAGTTATGTAAATGTGTACAAGGTCACTCCAATCATTGATTGTTCATCAATGTTTTATAAAGTGTTTTCTTACTTATCATTCCATTTTTAATGCTTAACATACACTTTCACTTTTTTTTAGGGTACTTACACTTCACTATGGCACTTCACTTTGGTTCACTGTTTGTATTGAGTGTTATTTAATGGGTAATCCCTATACTTTCTCCTATTATTTCTCACTATTTCTTTCTAGCATAATATTTATTATTAATAATATAAGGTTAGTTATTTTTTGTGAAATCTAACCTTTCTAACTGTGTTATTGTACTTTTTCTACACTACATTACTTTACAATCGTATTGTCTTTAAAATGGGTATATAAGTTAATTCAATTATAACAGTAATATTGGTTTCATCAATAAATAATTATTTGGGGTTTATTTACCGTATTCTATCCTTGAGTATACTATTTTTCCCTTTTTTATGTGTGTTAGTCCCCCTTGGGTTTAATCTGTCTCCTCTTCATTCTTCCTCTTCTTCGTTATCTTCATCTTCAATAGTCTTCATCTTGGTTCGGTTCTCCTCTTCTCATCTGGTTTGCTTTCTGTTTAATCGTAGGGATCTGTTCTCTTCCTTTGATTCTTCTTTAGTTCTGGGTTCATATCTTCCTTTGTTAGTTCATAATTGTTTGGTCCATCACCTTTTTTCTTGAGTATGGTTCGTGGTTCCCTTCTTTGTGTTTATGTTGTTGGATCAATCACTTGGGTTGGGTAATATCGTCGTACGTCGTGTCATAATATTTACATTTTATACATTTTTAAACATTTTATTTTATATGAAGTATTTTTATGTTAAGAATTATCTTTTTTATCACTGGTACGGGATTTGGCTTAATTGTGTCGTAACATTAATAATCCTATATATTATTTAAAAAGTCGTATTATTCCGTACCGACGCGCCTTGGAATTTCATGTTACTCATAATATTTCCTTAAAGAGCTCGCATGATATTTCCCTACCGTTTTTGTTCGGTCGAGCATCGTAACGGTAAAAGTGTGAGGTGCTAGTTGCTCAGCTAAGAGGTACGGACCATTATATAACCGAAAAAACTTTGCGGCGACATTTATGTCTCTTTGTACCACGGGGTTTGCCTTGAGAAGCACTTTCTCTCCTACTACAAAGTTGGTTAATTTATGAGTGGTATTGAATTTTTCCGCCCTTTTTCGCCCTTTTGCAACTATCCTGTCCTTCACAAGTTGGTTTTTACACTGAACTGGCAGAGGTAGATTATAGGTTTTTGGCCTGCGTAAATAATTATGCCAAAATCTCTCTGGCTTTGTTCCAGAGTCTAACTCTGTTGGTGTGTATTCAGTGGTGTCATGATAATTTTCATTTATCGCCTTTTCAAAGAATGATAGGAACTCGGGCCATTTGCTTTGCTCTTTATGGCAATACATCCGGAACATTTTTCCTATTTCCCTATTCACTCTTTCGGCGAGGTTGCCCTGTGGTCATCTTATCGAGGTGAGGATCGCTTTAATGCCATTTCGTTCCAGGGTTGCTGCCCAGTGTTTATTTTGGAATTGCTTTCCCTGGTCACTAAGCACGCTCTTTATCGGTCCATGTTGCGGAATATACTTGTTGAGTATAATGTTCAAAACGGATTTTGTGGTGGGTCTAGGGATCGCGTATAGACTAACTTTCTTTGTAAATACGTCGACACAAACTACAATATGTTTTAAGTTCCTGGTAGCCTTGGGTAGGGGTCCCAGGAAATCGGTGGCGATCATCTGTCCCTTACCTTCCATTATCACATTTGCCATGGGAACGTAAGTGTGCAAATTTGGTGCTTTCGCGGTTTGGCATGGATGACATGTTTTTAATAACTTCCTCACTCTTCGATACATGTTTGTGATAGTAAAATCTTCCTGTAATATCTTTACACATTTTACTGGTGACGCGTGTACCATTTTTACGTGTAATGGGTGTGTTACACACGCAAGCATAGCTGGAGATAATATCACTTTCCATTCGCCCTGTAACAATTTATATATTATATTATCTTGTATCAGATAATGCGGACTTGGGTGAGCTGCTATCATTTGCTTTTTAGCAAGGAGTCTGGGGTCATTGTCCTGCTCGCGTCCTATGTTTCGTAGCATGTCGGTCGCTTCAGGCGCGACAGTGTACTGCATGTTTAATACCCTCAACTCGTCGTCAGCTGCTTCGTATACCTCTTCCTTTTCTACGGGCGGATATCTGCTTAAGGTATCGGCTGTGGTATTCTCGGCTCCTTTGCAGTATTTAATGGTAAAAGAATACTCTTGAATAGCTAACACCCATCGTATTAGTCGAGAATTGGCTAGTCGCCATTTCAATATAAAGGATAACGCCTGATTATCTGTGTGGATCTCGATATGGGTACCGTATAGGTAATGCCTGAATTTTCTGAGAGCGTTTATGATGGCGAGTATCTCTTTCTCAGATGTACAATAGTGCAACTCAGCGCCTTTGAGCATTCTATTAGCGTATGCAACAATATGAAGACTTCCTTGCTCGTCTTCCTGGTGCAACACGGCGCCGATAGCATACTCGCTAGCGTCAGTATACATTACGTACTTCCTGCCCTGTTGTGGATGGAACAATTGTAAGTTAGTTTGGAATAAACCCTTAACCCTCTCAAACACATCGTGCTGTTCAGAACCCCATTTCCACTTTATATTTTTGCGTACCAGCTGTAGCAAGGGGACTGTGTATTCGGCGTATTTGCTGGTGAATTTCCTGTAGTATCCCGTGAGTCCAAGGAATGCTCGTAGTGCTTTGAGGTTCTTGGGCACCGGGAACTCCACAATACTCCTGAGCTTCTCTGGGTCCGTACTGATGCCTGTAGCTGAGATTATATGTCCCAGGAACTTCATTCGAGACTTAATGAACTCGCACTTGTGTAGTTTGAGTTTGATGTTGGCAAGCATCAGTTTCTGGAAGACGCTCCTCAGATGCTCAAAGTGTTCTTCCAAAGTGCGGGATATCACGAGGATGTCATCAACGAATATCACAGTGTAAGGGTCTACCTCGGGTCCTAGAGCTCTCTCGAGGCATCTTACAATAGCGGCGAGACTCGTGCTAAGGCCAAAAGGTACCACCTTGTGCTGGTAGCATTTGTTGTTATAAATAAACGCTGTATACTTACGGTCTTGCTCACACAGCGGGACCTGCCAGAAGCTCGCTGTCAGATCTAGCTTCGTGAGGTACCTGGCTCCTTCACATTTTATGAAGAGGTCCTCTGCTGTTGGCGCGCAGTCAAATTCCTTTTCTACTAGGTTATTTAAATTCTGCATGTCCAGGCAGAGTCGGATTTCTCCAGTCTTCTTGTGGACAACTAGCAGTGGGTTGAGGAAGCTGCTATTAGATCTTTCTATAATGTCTTCCTCCAGCATCCGCTGTATCTCCTGCTGGACCTCGGCCTGGTACTTTATAGGTACCTGGTAGATTCTTCTAATGAACTTCTCCGGTTCTATGAGGTTAATCTTGTGTTCATAAACTGACTGATTGAGTGTTCCTCACTGAAGATATCGCTGAACTCTTCTTGCAGCGACGACAATCTCCGTTCAGTTTGGGAATCTAAGGTTGTTTCCCCCTGTTCACCGTTTTTGTAATTAATTATCTGTTTCGGTGGCCGTGTAATTTTAATTGGGTCACCGTGGGTTTGTGTGTGTGTGTGTGTGTGTGTGTGTGTGTGTGTGTGTATGTGTGTGTGTGTGTGTGTGTGTGTGTGTGTGTGTGTGTGTGTGTGTGTGTGTGTGTGTGTGTGTGTGTGTGTGTGTGTCGCTGCCTTTCGCAGTTGTATCACTTTTCGCTATTTCGACCGTTTGAATTGCTCTGATCGAGGTCCCATCGTTGCCCTTACCTTGCCCCTTCTGTCTGCCGACATTTGGTTTACCTTTATATTCAAAGGGCTTATTTGGCGGTTTTGACGGTGTCTGGGGTGGAGTAGAACTTGTACTTGGTCTCTGATCAGGTTGAGGATGGTATTGCACCCGTGTATTTTGTCCGTCGTTATTTCGGCGAAAATCTGGGTTATAATGCCAACTGCCTAAATCAAAAACTGTCTCGCTTTGGGACACTAAAATGAGCAATTCATCGACCGTGCATATACCTTGCATAAACACAGCTACCCGTATATTGTGGTTGAAGTGATAGGCTAGTTTAGTGACAATATCGATCTCTGAAAATGCTGGGGTTAAATGCTTTGCGCGCTCGACCTGCTGGATGATATAATTTTCCGGCGTTATACCCAATTTTCGGTCAAAACGTCCATATTCTAATTCATTGCATAACAGTCTTTGAGTGTGAGAATTCCAATACCGGCTTTCAAATTTCTGTTTGAATTCCGCGTATGTGGTCACTTTATCGTGCACGATATTATACCATTTACGCGCCGAATCATGCATCGCGTTTACTACCCATTGTATTTTATCTTGATCTTCGAGTCTCGAACCTACCCTCACCATTTCATTTTCACAAGCTAAAAAAATTCAATAGGGTTTTCATTATTTTCCCCCGTAAAATATACACGATTCTTTTCATCGACAGGTCCTTGTACTAGAATATTAGGAGCGGATCTCCTGCGTACTTCCTGTCGTACTTTTAAGATCTCGTCATTAAGTGCTTGCAATACACTTTCTTTATTAGAATCTATGTTGGATCGCGTCTCGACTATTGAAGCATCAAGTCTACTTACTTGGCGTTGAGTCTCTGTCGCATCGGCTTGAATTTTTATCTCGAGCGAGTCAACTTTTTTCGCAACATCAGCGGTCTGTTTTTTGCACCTACTAATGTGTTCTTTGAATTGGCCCTCCATACGCATAACTTGTTCGATAAACGATTTTTGCATGGTGGTCTCAAAAACCTTAAACCGTTCGTTTATTTTCGTTTCAACCGTATGTACTTTTTCTCCGACTTCCGTGACTTTAGCGGTTAATTCTTTATTGCTTTGTTTAATCTCGGCATTTATGTCCGCGTTGCTATTTTCTAATGCTTCAGTTAAGCTTGATTTTTGCGCGTCAATTTTGGCCGTTAACTCTGCGTTGTTTCTTCCGACTAGGGCGTGTGGATTTTGGATTTGATTTCGCAAGTATGTAAATTCAAATATATGACAACAGCACACTAAATAAGTTATTTTAAAAGTGAAGAGTTTTGTGAGGTTGGTAGGCTCCGTAGTACAGCAATAAAAAAATACAATATGGGGTAATAAAACGGTGTTTATTACTCCAATGACACACAAGAATGAAATATTTATATGATCAAATATTCTTATTAACTAAACAATAAATAGATCTTGAATAATGTTTTCTTAATGGTTGATAATTTTCAGATGTTGAGCTCGTTATTTTAAAAGAGTTAATTTTACTGAAAATTTAATTAATTAATTTACTTTAATTTAATTTAATTTCAATGGCTTTAAAATTTGATTCAAATGAAATAAAAACAAAACTCTAAAGTTAATTGAATATATTCCAAAATAAACTAGGCGTGACAATCTAGTTCACGTCCCTTTATTTACTAGTGACTTGACTCTCGTATACTGCAGTATGAGCAAATTATTTAATTCTTTGTTAAGATTTGTATAGCGC
The DNA here is from genome assembly GCA_034769895.1 of Magicicada septendecula. NCBI lineage: Eukaryota > Metazoa > Arthropoda > Insecta > Hemiptera > Cicadidae > Magicicada > Magicicada septendecula. The sequence goes on along the minus strand of CM068375.1, from coordinate 54,485,465 downwards.
TTTCTGTTTTATCTACTGTTAATTCTTAACTAAAGCTTATTAATTATTTATACTGGCTATACAGATTATCACAAATGAATTATTCTTATTTAACTAGAGTCTTTGATTTGTGGCACCTGAATGATTTATGTTACAATGATTTTAATTAAAAAAGATAGAAAATTTAATGGTTGAAAAATAGATAACTTGATTTTGCTTTCCTGATACTGAAGTGGATCGTAGAGATGCTCCAGATGTCCCTCGCTGTCCTTGTCCAATCGGCTAGAGATAGTGATCTACTTGAGCGTCCTGGGTTTCGGCGTTGAGCTCGGAAATCAGTAACACTCTCCTCTCCTGCTATTTGTTGAAGTTTTTACGTCTGCGGCTTTCTGCAAGAATTGCTTCACGTCCCTCGTCGATTCACGTTCCACGTCTGCGTGTGTGTGCGTCGTTTCGAGTTGTAGTTCTGCTCGTCAGCTGATTCACAATGGTTTAGACGGCCTCTCTGTCGTATTCTTGAAGTAATGTCTTGTAGTCTTGTAGATCTCTTGTGTGCTTATGACCACAGCTTGTAGTGCACAATAAGCTTGTTTGTTGATGTAGAAAGAGTATCTTGACGTGACGCTGTAATTACGAATCGTTACAGTTGATCTGTGTAATAATGATCGTAATTATGCGTGTTGACCACGTAGAGTCTTCAGATGAGTCTTCACAAAACTATGGTTTTGAGACGATCGAAGATAAACGTCTGTTCTTCTTGAATACTGGCAGTAGAGTGTTCGATCAGCCCCAAAACTCCGCGCTGGTTGGGATTTCGTCGAATGATTTGATTGGCTGACACACTCTCCCTACTACACAAAATTTGAATCACCTTAGTCCGTGAGAACGAAGTTAGTTTCCCACAGACGGAGAATTTATATTATTATTAATATTCTAACACAACGGAACTGAATTGTCGTTCCGGATTTCCTGTGGCAGTTTTATATTGCAATTATCTTGGTTGCAAACCAAGTTGTGCGAATTCCAAAATATACAATTTGTTGTAAATTCTTATAGTTATAACATATTAGAAGCTCATTTATGTAGCTTAATTATTACAGAAGCTATTCACATAAAATTAATTAACTCTGTTATTATTTAATTATATTGCATAAAATTCGCACACCCATTATTAATATTTCGGCAAACATTTTGGCTATAATGGATTTTGCCTGAATTTATTGGTTTCCGAAATATTAACAATTGAAAGTTTGGGTGTGGTCGTATTCGTTCCACAGCGAGTTGATTATGTAACAGCCGCGTGTGCATCTCGTACAATGCATTATTATGATCGCTACAACATATGAGTGGAGTTTCGACTATTAAAATTTATTCAAACATCAATATAATATACTCTCAACATATAACTCCAAATTAATAATATTTGGTCCTGTTATAATATATATATATATACTTTTCACTCAGGTGCAACAAAAAATTAAAAAATGAAGACTGAAAGTGAAAAGAACACTGTTAAAAATTTGAAAATAAATTATACTTTATTCTGTGTGTGTGTGTGTGTGTGTGTGTGTGTGTGTGTGTGTGTGTGTGTGTGTGTGTGTGTGTGTGTGTGTGTGTGTGTGTGTGTGTGTGTGTGTGTGTGTGTGTGTGTGTGTGTGTGTGTGTGTGTGTGTGTGTGTGTGTGTGTGTGTGTGTGTGTGTGCACGCCCACACATTATTGATTTCTTGGGTAACAGACAACGACTTGTTTGTTTGTTTGCTCTGAAAAGGGCTGTTTTATTCCAGTGTGTGATTTATTGCTGTTTGGCAGAACGTCAGGTGCCATCATCTGGCCGAGACCTGGTCGATGGTAACTGATAGTCTAAAGTTATGTCAAAATGCTTCATGGACAGGGTTACTGCTTTTTATAGGGCCACTGACTAAAGCAGTGAGAGTTGGTTGACTGACCAGTGTACTACTGTGAAGAGATGGTGTGCTTATTGTTCTGTGTCAGTGTGGTGTCGTTCCTGCAGTTTGGATAACAGTTCTCTATTATTTGGTTTAACCAAACTCTGTCATCCAGTTTGATTAAGTCATTTTGTCTCTTCTCGATTTCCACGGCTTTTAGTATAATTTTAATCTTTCCCTGCTCTATTACGGCCAAAATTCAGGCTTTTCAAAATTTATCTGGCATTATCTACATTTTGGAATTAAAGAAAAATGTTCTGATATAGAGATTTTATTTTGCAAAAATAGGTTTTCTGTATTTCATAACATTAGTTAAAATGAAGTTCTGAACTGGCCTCAGTGCATTCTTGACTGGAACTAGCAGGTAACCAGCAGCCGGTTTACTATGTAACCAGGTGACATATGTATCATCCACAGACCAGGTTCAAGGAGTGCTGTGTGCAAAGCCCTTTATTCAGAATATTACACAAATAGATCTGTTATACATCCCTGATAATTACATTGATTTACATTTAGGGGATACTTCTCCTGCAACTCTAATATGAGTTACTCAGTTAATGACACAGCTGATAATAGTCAGTTCCATGGTGTGCAAGGTAACATTGAATGGCATGGAAAACTGGGCCATAATGTAATGTGACATAATGAGAGTCCCAAAACGATTAACGATAATAGTCCAAATGATAATAATAAAGTCAGAATACATAAAATCCAGTATGTAACAATTTAAAATAAAAAGTACAACACAATAGTGTGATAAATAAGAAGCCATGTACTATAGATAATAAGACAAAACCTGTGAAAAGTGCATAAGTGAAAAGTGGGTAAAGTGGAAAACAAGGGTGATCATTAATCACACAGATAAGACTGTAAAGATCAGTGACCCCTCTAATTATGTTAAATGTAAAAAAAACCAAATAGGTCTATACAAGAGACACAACTCTTAAAATTATTGTAAAGTGACAGACACACTAAATGTTAGAGTGTAAACAAACAATTGTAGTAATGTAGCATTATTTATTGAAAGGTTTTATATTTATTTATCCCATGTTGTTGGTTGTTAAAGTAGAAGGCATTAGCAGTGCTTAACCATGTTTATTTTTCTTTTACTTAGGCCAATGCCAATAATTGTTGTCATTAATAAATCATAGGTAAAGGATTATAAGGAGTGTATTAAGCCTATAGGCAGAATAGAAGGTATATGTTACAACATAATACATAAAATACTTAAATAGAGATCTCATATAAACACTATTAATGGTCCATTAGTAGAGCTTAATAGTATGGAAATGTAATGGGTATTATAGTAAACTGAATATTTTATGTTATCATTTGTCAAAAAATGAATGTAATCTAGGCCATGAAGGCAACCATTTTAGTTAGTATGTTAAGGAATTTTGTGCTAGTTAATAAACATTGTTAGAATAAGTCAAAGAAAAATGTAGTAATCTTTAAAGCAAAAGTAATCAGGCAAAAGGGTTCAAACCAGAAAACAATTTAATAATTAATGTAATTTAGACAATGAGTATGAAGTCAAATTTGAGGCCTAGGCCGAACATGAAATATAAAATAAAATAATGTCAGAAATGATTAAGTTATCAAATCAATATGATACAATCATAACAAAATAGGATCAAAATTTCATAATGGACAAGTCTTAGAGTAATTGTGGATCAAATGAAATTAATCTAATGAAAATTAAGCATTGTATCATAGTGAATGTAAGGGCAGTGTTATAGTCCAGATTTATAGATTTTGTAAAGGTGAAAGGTCACCTAATATGAAGTTAACTTATATGAAATTATATACCAAAATGTAGACCTTTAAAAAAGGAACAGAAATATGTAAACCAATTCTAGTTTAAACGAAAATTAACAAGGGAGTATTTTTTGACTCTAAAGGCAAGAATATAATTTTTGTAATATGTGCCGCTTGACCTCAAGTTCACGGAAACTGACCCATCAAAACCCTAGTCTACTGGTCAAAAAGCCGTTACAAAGACGAGATGAACGGATAGTTGTATTGTTAGATGCCACGCTGAAGAGTTGAGTCTGATAGCGGACGCTTGTGAAAAAACCAAACCAATCAAGCAATACTCAGCCGATGTTATAAAATAAACCAGTGAAATAAGAAAAAACCCCAAGACAATTATAAAGAAGTAAATACTGACCAATGGAAGTGTAATCCTACCCCAGAACCACCAGAACCACAAAAGACGCTAGCGAGGGATTGCTTGCAGTGCTTCAGGAACATAATTATAAATCCGAAGTATTTTCATTGCCACAATATACACAGATTAAATCCACTACACCATATAAACAATTTACTGTGTTAATTGGAATACCCGTTGATCATTAATCCAGTGATTAACGATAATAACAACTTTATTTAAAACCATAAAACATTCAACTACATGGCGTTTGGTTAGTCGATCAAGCGGCCATCTTGTATATTATTCAATTTCCAATGCCGACAGAGTTCGTTACCGCTGACGGTGAAAAAAACTAAATATTTTATTTTGTAAACATTGATAATTCAGTTTTATTGTTTTATATGTAATTGTAATGTGTTGTACTCCCTTTTAAAGCATTTTTCTGACTTCATAACTGGCCCAAAGAACCCTAGCCCTGAGATATTTGTTTATGTTAAAATTATTTACAAATCATTGAAGAGCGGATTCAAATATGAATCGATACTGAACTGTTAAGGTCGATCCAAGACCGAACCACTTGTGTTGTTTAACCAAAAAGCTGAAAAAATAATAAAACAAACTTATGATTACCAATACCAGAGTTGTCACTTCATGTGTGTGAGTAGAATAAGAGTTTGTTCACAGGTATTTGTGGGAGCGAGCAGGTACGCAAGGCGAACATAGCTTTGCCGGCGACAAAAGAAACAAACTAGCCTACAATTGCCAACATACGGTTAGAGCCGGTCGCCGTGTCAACCAGAAGTGCGGGAAAATTTAAAAGCACTAGCCCACAAATGCAAACGCTTTTATCAGAACAACATTATACAGAACACTAGTTATAGAGTTACGCATCCTACGTGCGGCAAAATAACCGTATATACAGAATATGCACGTTAGTAATATTATTACAAATTTTTAATAACGTGGAGTTTATTTAAACCTCAAACAAATTTACATTACAAAGTGGCGATTACAACGGCGAGGCGTGAGACGCATCACAACACAAGTACACAATAATAAATTAAAAGTTATAAAATTAGTAATTGAGAGGTAAACACATAACATTTATTACAGAATTGTCGTCCAACTAGTGAGGCTGAATTAGGAAAAATTACGGACTGTAATACCATTATTAAACAACACAGCCAACCTAATTTTAGCAGGCGGCGGTTATAAGTCTAGAGATGCATACAAGAGGAGTATCGAAGAGGTTGGCAAAGGACCAAGAACAGGAAGAAGAGACAGCAGAACAACAAGACACTGAAATGGAACAACAGGCGGGTGACGGAGGAGAAGCTAGAGGAGGCCTGGGTTCACCAGAATTACAGAAATTGATGGATTTCATAACCGAACAAAATAAACTAACAAATGAAAAAATAGACAGAATGGAGGAGAATAACAGACTGACAAATGAAAAATTTGACAGTATTAAAAAAGACAATAAACAAATTAATGAAAATTTATTAAGACAAATGAATGAAAAGTTCGACCGAAATGAGGAGAACTTGAAACAGATAAATGAGAAAATTGACAGCACAAATGAGAGTATTAAGGGAGAATTAAGGGATCTTATAAATGAAAGGATCGAAAACGTCACCGAAACACTCAGCCAGAGGGTAGACGAGTACAAGGAGGAAGTGAAACAACAAATAGCAGAGACCAAGGAAAAGCTGGAGAAAACTGAAGAAACCATCATACAGTTCCGAGTAGAAGTGGATACCAAGATAGAACGAGTAGAAACCAATAATCAAATCAGAATAATTGCAACACAGCAAGAAACACAGGAGAAGTTGGATGAAATCCAAGGTAATATGTCCGGCAGAATGACAAAAGTAAGTGACGAAGTAGACCAAGTGAAGAGTCAGGTAAATAGTAACAAAGAAAAAATATAAAGTATACAACACATCCAATTGAACATACAGGAAGAAGTGGACCGACTAAACATCATCAGACCAACATGCAGTACTTACCACACCACACTAGAGAACAGGGACAGCGTGAACTTTAAAGACTACAGAAAAAACCCCATTGAATTCCTGGAACGCATAAATGAAAAACTGAGCCGAATGAAAGAAAACAGATGGAGCGTGACTAAGACCTTGCTGGACGATGGTTTCAAAGGAATAACTGACAATTGGTGGTCAGCAGTGAGAAATGAGGTAAACACATATGAAGAATTTAAAAAAGCTTTTCAGTCCACTGAAGCTATACAGAATATAGTGAGAGACAATCTCAGTAACGGAAAATATAACCCCAACCTAGGCCAGTCACCAACAGCCTATTTCCTGGGTAAAGTGTGCGTAGCTCGCAAATTGGAACCACACATCTCAGAAGAATGTCTGGTAAACAAAATGGCATATCATTTTGATGAAGGAATCATCCAAGCGACACTTTGCGGTCAAATTAAGACCATATCCGCAATGGAAGCACTGCTAGCTGATTACGAACAGCAGGATTATTACAGGAGGTCGAGAAGACAACATGAAAGAATGAATTTCCACAGGGAAGACCAAAACCGTGATCAGCATCCAAGAACGAACTATGCAAACAGGAATGACCACGATCAACGTAATAATAGTAACAATAATAATACCTATCACAACCGTAATTATCACAATAATAACAATGATAATTACAACCGAAATGGTAACAATAATAGGCACAGAGAAGGTAGAAGAAATTTTGACAATGGTAGAGGATACCAAAATAATGACAGGAGGAACCAACCAAGAAACAGGAGTGTAGAAGACCAACGTCCTAGAAACCAAGAAGAGACTGTCCAGGGTAACTCACCTCAGGACAGGGCGGAAAACTAAATGTGGCAGTGAGAACAGAGACCGGCCCATCACTGCGAGAATTGGACGGGTGTACTTTTAACAAACCAATCTATATGAAGAATAATTACTTAAAGAACATTAGAGACGATTTAATGGAAGAAGTGTCATCCACTACCAATGACAATAACACTCAAATAATATTCATCACTGCTGAGTTGCAAGGGTAATGACAGAAATAATGATTGATACCGGGGCAAATATATCACTGATAGACCAAACAGAATTTAACCGAATCAAAGATACATGTAAAGAAGACATACCTACACTACCAGTTACTAATATGATAATCATGGGAGCAACTGGGAAAGCAAATAAGTCTGTCAAGAAGCAGGTACAAATAGAGGTATCCAGTAAAAGTAAAATGATTCCAATGGCGTTCTTAGTAGCTCAAGGGCTACCTTTCAAAGTGATGATTGACTGTGATACGCTACGGCGGCACTCAGCTGTGATTGATATGGGCAGTGGGAAAGTAACGCTGTGCCATGAACAAGGTTAATGGTCGAGTGAGATTGTAGGCCAGAATTGTGCCACTCACGATCGGCAAACATTCACCTTGGTATTGATGATAGGGAGAATAAGGAGAAATGGAACCAGGAATCAGACTATCCAGAAGAAGAGGTATGGACCCAGAAACTACAGGAGATATATGATTTTCAAGTTACAGACACGAAAAAAGTAAATACAGAACAAAAAGATCAACTGGTAGCGATATATGGTAGGTACAGAAAAGTTTTTTCAAATTTGCCCGGTAAAGCTAGAAATTTTGTAACTGAGTTGACGTTCAATCACCCAATAAACTTTAATAAAAAATCATACCCTATTGCACAGTCCTTGAAACCAGCAGTAAGGAAGGAGATACAACGTATGATCGATCAAGATATTATTGAAAGTAGTTCATCACCGTTCACGAGTCCAATTGTCGCAGTGCAGAAAAAAGATGGGACGGTACGTTTGTGCCTGGATGCAAGACAAATAAACAAATATATCATCAATGACAGGACGTCACCGGGCGAGATAGACGAGATTATGAAAAAGTTTAAAGACTGTAAAGATCAATGACCCGAAATTAACACTATATTACCAAATACATAACGAGCTATTGTTCAATAAACCCAATAGGAAAAACAACCAGTGGAAATTATGTATCCCAAAATCATTGGAGCAGGGGCTGATTGAGAATTATCATTATATGTACGGCCATATGGGACCCGCAAAGGTGGTCTGTGCTCTAGAAGAACACGTGTTCATGAAAGGAATAAATAAAAGAGTTCAGCAAGTTGTAAGAAAATGTGTCATTTGCCAGAAGGTTAAAGTGAACAATTCCAAGAAAGAAGGAGTGTTAATGACCATCACTTCAAGCAGAAAGCTGGAGAAAATACTTCTCGACATCTGCTGGCCTTTTCCCGGAAGCGGAGGTAGGCGTCGATATAAGTACATAGTTATAGTGTGGGATCACTTTTCCAAGTATACAAAGTTATACCAAATAAGTAAAGCTTCAACAAATGTAATTATCAAAATAATAAATGAGAAATATGTAATTGACGTTGGAGCCCCAGAGACCATCATAACTGACCATGGAACGCAGTTCAAAGGTAGAAGATGGAGAGAGGAATTACTAAATAAAAATATTAAAACTTACAAGACCTCTATCTACCACCCGTCGAGCAATCCTGCCGAAAGAGTACTACGAGAAGTGGGTAGAATACTCAGGACGTACTGCCATGAGAATCATAGGCTGTGGAGTGAACATATCCCTAACACAGAAATGTATTTGAATCTAGCGTGCCACGACACCCTGGGAATCAGCCCGTACCAGATGATGTTCAATAAGCCACCACCCCGACAAATAACCAAAATCATAGATTTTCCAGAGACGCCGAGCGAAGAAGTAGATGCAACCCGGGTGTACAACCGGATACTACACAAAATGGAATTAAAAAAGAAAAGACGAGACAAAAGGGGAACACCCAAAATCAAGTTTGAGGTTGGAGAGAAGGTGTTAATTAGGAATTGACAGCAGCCGAGTGGGGCAGAAGGCATTATGAAGAAGTTGCTGCTATTATATAATGGACCGTTCTTAATAAGCAAAGACAATAATAACAACACATACCTACTAGTGAGCCCAAATACCAAAAAAATAAAGGGAAGATATAACATCATGGAAATGAAAAAATTCCATGAATAAAAGTAACAGCTTATTTTTTCCCTAAACCCCAGTTTCGAAAAAATAACCATGTCTTGGGGGGGGAGCAATTATGTAATGTGACATAATGAGAGTCCCAAAACGATTAATGATAATAGTCCAAATGATAATAATAAAGTCAGAATAAATAAAATCCACTATGTAACAATTTAAAATAAAAAGTACAACACAATAGTGTGATAAATAAGAAGCCATGTACTATAGATAATAAGACAAAACCTGTGAAAAGTGCATAAGTGAAAAGTGGGTAAAGTGGAAAACAAGGGTGATCATTAATCACACAGATAAGACTGTAAAGATCAGTGACCCCTCTAATTATGTTAAATGTAAAAAAAACCAAATAGGTCTATACAAGAGACACAACTCTTAAAATTATTGTAAAGTGACAGACACACTAAATGTTAGAGTGTAAACAAACAATTGTAGTAATGTAGCATTATTTATTGAAAGGTTTTATATTTATTTATCCCATGTTGTTGGTTGTTAAAGTAGAAGGCATTAGCAGTGCTTAACCATGTTTATTTTTCTTTTACTTAGGCCAATGCCAATAATTGTTGTCATTAATAAATCATAGGTAAAGGATTATAAGGAGTGTATTAAGCCTATAGGCAGAATAGAAGGTATATGTTACAACATAATACATAAAATACTTAAATAGAGATCTCATATAAACACTATTAATGGTCCATTAGTAGAGCTTAATAGTATGGAAATGTAATGGGTATTATAGTAAACTGAATATTTTATGTTATCATTTGTCAAAAAATGAATGTAATCTAAGCCATGAAGGCAACCATTTTAGTTAGTATGTTAAGGAATTTTGTGCTAGTTAATAAACATTGTTAGAATAAGTCAAAGAAAAATGTAGTAATCTTTAAAGCAAAAGTAATCAGGCAAAAGGGTTCAAACCAGAAAACAATTTAATAATTAATGTAATTTAGACAATGAGTATGAAGTCAAATTTGAGGCCTAGGCCGAACATGAAATATAAAATAAAATAATGTCAGAAATGATTAAGTTATCAAATCAATATGATACAATCATAACAAAATAGGATCAAAATTTCATAATGGACAAGTCTTAGAGTAATTGTGGATCAAATGAAATTAATCTAATGAAAATTAAGCATTGTATCATAGTGAATGTAAGGGCAGTGTTATAGTCCAGATTTATAGATTTTGTAAAGGTGAAAGGTCACCTAATATGAAGTTAACTTATATGAAGTTATATACCAAAATGTAGACCTTTAAAAAAGGAACAGAAATATGTAAACCAATTCTAGTTTAAACGAAAATTAACAAGGGAGTATTTTTTGACTGTAAAGGCAAGAATATAATTTTTGTAATATGTGCCGCTTGACCTCAAGTTCACGGAAACTGACCCATCAAAACCCTAGTCTACTGGTCAAAAAGCCGTTACAAAGACGAGATGAACGGATAGTTGTATTGTTAGATGCCACGCTGAAGAGTTGAGTCTGATAGCGGACGCTTGTGAAAAAACCAAACCAATCAAGCAATACTCAGCCGATGTTATAAAATAAACCAGTGAAATAAGAAAAAACCCCAAGACAATTATAAAGAAGTAAATACTGACCAATGGAAGTGTAATCCTACCCTAGAACCACAAAAGACGCTAGCGAGGGATTGCTTGCAGTGCTTCAGGAACGTAATTATAAATCCGAAGTATTTTCATTGCCACAATATACACAGATTAAATCCACTACACCATATAAACAATTTACTGTGTTAATTGGAATACCCGTTGATCATTAATCCAGTGATTAACGATAATAACAACTTTATTTAAAACCATAAAACATTCAACTACATGGCGTTTGGTTAGTCGATCAAGCGGCCATCTTGTATATTATTCAATTTCCAATGCCGACAGAGTTCGTTACCGCTGACGGTGAAAAAAACTAAATATTTTATTTTGTAAACATTGATAATTCAGTTTTATTGTTTTATATGTAATTGTAATGTGTTGTACTCCCTTTTAAAGCATTTTTCTGACTTCATAACTGGCCCAAAGAACCCTAGCCCTGAGATATTTGTTTATGTTAAAATTATTTACAAATCATTGAAGAGCGGATTCAAATATGAATCGATACTGAACTGTTAAGGTCGATCCAAGACCGAACCACTTGTGTTGTTTAACCAAAAAGCTGAAAAAATAATAAAACAAACTTATGATTACCAATACCAGAGTTGTCACTTCATGTGTGTGAGTAGAATAAGAGTTTGTTCACAGGTATTTGTGGGAGCGAGCAGGTACGCAAGGCGAACATAGCTTTGCCGGCGACAAAAGAAACAAACTAACCTACAATTGCCAACATACGGTTAGAGCCGGTCGCCGTGTCAACCAGAAGTGCGGGAAAATTTAAAAGCACTAGCCCACAAATGCAAACGCTTTTATCAGAACAACATTATACAGAACACTAGTTATAGAGTTACGCATCCTACGTGCGGCAAAATAACCGTATATACAGAATATGCACGTTAGTAATATTATTACAAATTTTTAATAACGTGGAGTTTATTTAAACCTCAAACAAATTTACATTACAAAGTGGCGATTACAACGGCGAGGCGTGAGACGCATCACAACACAAGTACACAATAATAAATTAAAAGTTATAAAATTAGTAATTGAGAGGTAAACACATAACATTTATTACAGAATTGTCGTCCAACTAGTGAGGCTGAATTAGGAAAAATTACGGACTGTAATACCATTATTAAACAACACAGCCAACCTAATTTTAGCAGGTGGGGGTTATAAGTCTAGAGATGCATACAAGAGGAGTATCGAAGAGGTTGGCAAAGGACCAAGAACAGGAAGAAGAGACAGCAGAACAACAAGACACTGAAATGGAACAACAGGCGGGTGACGGAGAAGAAGCTAGAGGAGGCCTGGGTTCACCAGAATTACAGAAATTGATGGATTTCATAACCGAACAAAATAAACTAACAAATGAAAAAATAGACAGAATGGAGGAGAATAACACACTGACAAATGAAAAATTTGACAGTATTAAAAAAGACAATAAACAAATTAATGAAAATTTATTAAGACAAATGAATGAAAAGTTCGACTGAAATGAGGAGAACTTGAAACAGATAAATGAGAAAATTGACAGCACAAATGAGAGTATTAAGGGAGAATTAAGGGATCTTATAAATGAAAGGATCGAAAACGTCACCGAAACACTCAGCCAGAGGGTAGACGAGTACAAGGAGGAAGTGAAACAACAAATAGCAGAGACCAAGGAAAAGCTGGAGAAAACTGAAGAAACCATCATACAGTTCCGAGTAGAAGTGGATACCAAGATAGAACGAGTAGAAACCAATAATCAAATCAGAATAATTGCAACACAGCAAGAAACACAGGAGAAGTTGGATGAAATCCAAGGTAATATGTCCGGCAGAATGACAAAAATAAGTGACGAAGTAGACCAAGTGAAGAGTCAGGTATATAGTAACAAAGAAAAAATATAAAGTATACAACACATCCAATTGAACATACAGGAAGAAGTGGACCGACTAAACATCATCAGACCAACATCCAGTACTTACCACACCACACTAGAGAACAGGGACAGCATGAACTTTAAAGACTACAGAAAAAACCCCATTGAATTCCTGGAACGCATAAATGAAAAACTGAGCCGAATGAAAGAAAACAGATGGAGCGTGACTAAGACCTTGCTGGACGATGGTTTCAAAGGAATAACTGACAATTGGTGGTCAGCAGTGAGAAATGAGGTAAACACATATGAAGAATTTAAAAAAGCTTTTCAGTCCACTGAAGCTATACAGAATATAGTGAGAGACAATCTCAGTAACGGAAAATATAACCCCAACCTAGGCCAGTCACCAACAGCCTATTTCCTGGGTAAAGTGTGCGTAGCTCGCAAATTGGAACCACACATCTCAGAAGAATGTCTGGTAAACAAAATGGCATATCATTTTGATGAAGGAATCATCCAAGCGACACTTTGCGGTCAAATTAAGACCATATCCGCAATGGAAGCACTGCTAGCTGATTACGAACAGCAGGATTATTACAGGAGGTCGAGAAGACAACATGAAAGAATGAATTTCCACAGGGAAGACCAAAACCGTGATCAGCATCCAAGAACGAACTATGCAAACAGGAATGACCACGATCAACGTAATAATAGTAACAATAATAATACCTATCACAACCGTAATTATCACAATAATAACAATGATAATTACAACCGAAATGGTAACAATAATAGGCACAGAGAAGGTAGAAGAAATTTTGACAATGGTAGAGGATACCAAAATAATGACAGGAGGAACCAACCAAGAAACAGGAGTGTAGAATACCAACGTCCTAGAAACCAAGAAGAGACTGTCCAGGGTAACTCACCTCAGGACAGGGCGGAAAACTAAATGTGGCAGTGAGAACAGAGACCGGCCCATCACTGCGAGAATTGGACGGGTGTACTTTTAACAAACCAATCTATATGAAGAATAATTAGTTAAAGAACATTAGAGACGATTTAATGGAAGAAGTGTCATCCACTACCAATGACAATAACACTCAAATAATATTCATCACTGCTGAGTTGCAAGGGGTAATGACAGAAATAATGATTGATACCGGGGCAAATATATCATTGATAGACCAAACAGAATTTAACCGAATCAAAGATACATGTAAAGAAGACATACCTACACTACCAGTTACTAATATGATAATCATGGGAGCAACTGGGAAAGCAAATAAGTCTGTCAAGAAGCAGGTACAAATAGAGGTATCCAGTAAAAGTAAAATGATTCCAATGGCGTTCTTAGTAGCTCAAGGGCTACCTTTCAAAGTGATGATTGGCTGTGATACGCTACGGCGGCACTCAGCTGTGATTGATATGGGCAGTGGGAAAGTAACGCTGTGCCATGAACAAGGTCAATGGTCGAGTAAGATTGTAGGCCGGAATTGTGCCACTCACGATCGGCAAACATTCACCTTGGTATTGATGATAGGGAGAATAAGGAGAAATGGAACCAGGAATCAGACTATCCAGAAGAAGAGGTATGGACCCAGAAACTACAGGAGATATATGATTTTCAAGTTACAGACACGAAAAAAGTAAATACAGAACAAAAAGATCAACTGGTAGCGATATATGGTAGGTACAGAAAAGTTTTTTCAAATTTGCCCGGTAAAGCTAGAAATTTTGTAACTGAGTTGACGTTCAATCACCCAATAAACTTTAATAAAAAATCATACCCTATTGCACAGTCCTTGAAACCAGCAGTAAGGAAGGAGATACAACGTATGATCGATCAAGATATTATTGAAAGTAGTTCATCACCGTTCACGAGTCCAATTGTCGCAGTGCAGAAAAAAGATGGGACGGTACGTTTGTGCCTGGATGCAAGACAAATAAACAAATATATCATCAATGACAGGACGTCACCGGGCGAGATAGACGAGATTATGAAAAAGTTTAAAGACTGTAAAGATCAATGACCCGAAATTAACACTATATTACCAAATACATAACGAGCTATTGTTCAATAAACCCAATAGGAAAAACAACCAGTGGAAATTATGTATCCCAAAATCATTGGAGCAGGGGCTGATTGAGAATTATCATTATATGTACGGCCATATGGGACCCGCAAAGGTGGTCTGTGCTCTAGAAGAACACGTGTTCATGAAAGGAATAAATAAAAGAGTTCAGCAAGTTGTAAGAAAATGTGTCATTTGCCAGAAGGTTAAAGTGAACAATTCCAAGAAAGAAGGAGTGTTAATGACCATCACTTCAAGCAGAAAGCTGGAGAAAATACTTCTCGACATCTGCGGGCCTTTTCCCCGAAGCGGAGGTAGGCGTCGATATAAGTACATAGTTATAGTGTGGGATCACTTTTCCAAGTATACAAAGTTATACCAAATAAGTAAAGCTTCAACAAATGTAATTATCAAAATAATAAATGAGAAATATGTAATTGACGTTGGAGCCCCAGAGACCATCATAACTGACCATGGAACGCAGTTCAAAGGTAGAAGATGGAGAGAGGAATTACTAAATAAAAATATTAAAACTTACAAGACCTCTATCTACCACCCGTCGAGCAATCCTGCCGAAAGAGTACTACGAGAAGTGGGTAGAATACTCAGGACGTACTGCCATGAGAATCATAGGCTGTGGAGTGAACATATCCCTAACACAGAAAAGTATTTGAATCTAGCGTGCCACGACACCCTGGGAATCAGCCCGTACCAGATGATGTTCAATAAGCCACCACCCCGACAAATAACCAAAATCATAGATTTTCCAGAGACGCCGAGCGAAGAAGTAGATGCAACCCGGGTGTACAACCGGATACTACACAAAATGGAATTAAAAAAGAAAAGACGAGACAAAAGGGGAACACCCAAAATCAAGTTTGAGGTTGGAGAGAAGGTGTTAATTAGGAATTGACAGCAGCCGAGTGGGGCAGAAGGCATTATGAAGAAGTTGCTGCTATTATATAATGGACCGTTCTTAATAAGCAAAGACAATAATAACAACACATACCTGCTAGTGAGCCCAAATACCAAAAAAATAAAGGGAACATATAACATCATGGAAATGAAAAAATTCCATGAATAAAAGTAACAGCTTATTTTTCCCTAAACCCCAGTTTCGAAAAAATAACCATGTCTTGGGGGGGGAGCAATTATGTAATGTGACATAATGAGAGTCCCAAAACGATTAATGATAATAGTCCAAATGATAATAATAAAGTCAGAATAAATAAAATCCAGTATGTAACAATTTAAAATAAAAAGTACAACACAATAGTGTGATAAATAAGAAGCCATGTACTATAGATAATAAGACAAAACCTGTGAAAAGTGCAATAAGTGAAAAGTGGGTAAGTGGAAAACAAGGGTGATCATTAATCACACAGATAAGACTGTAAAGATCAGTGACCCCTCTAATTATGTTAAATGTAAAAAAAACCAAATAGGTCTTTACAAGAGACACAACTCTTAAAATTATTGTAAAGTGACAGACACACTAAATGTTAGAGTGTAAACAAACAATTGTAGTAATGTAGCATTATTTATTGAAAGGTTTTATATTTATTTATCCCATGTTGTTGGTTGTTAAAGTAGAAGGCATTAGCAGTGCTTAACCATGTTTATTTTTCTTTTACTTAGGCCAATGCCAATAATTGTTGTCATTAATAAATCATAGGTAAAGGATTATAAGGAGTGTATTAAGCCTATAGGCAGAATAGAAGGTATATGTTACAACATAATACCCAAAAATACTTAAATAGAGATCTCATATAAACACTATTAATGGTCCATTAGTAGAGCTTAATAGTATGGAAATGTAATGGGTATTATAGTAAACTGAATATTTTATGTTATCATTTGTCAAAAACTGAATGTAATCTAGGCCATGAAGGCAACCATTTTAGTTAGTATGTTAAGGAATTTTGTGCTAGTTAATAAACATTGTTAGAATAAGTCAAAGAAAAATGTAGTAATCTTTAAAGCAAAAGTAATCAGGCAAAAGGGTTCAAACCAGAAAACAATTTAATAATTAATGTAATTTAGACAATGAGTATGAAGTCAAATTTGAGGCCTAGGCCGAACATGAAATATAAAATAAAATAATGTCAGAAATGATTAAGTTATCAAATCAATATGATACAATCATAACAAAATAGGATCAAAATTTCATAATGGACAAGTCTTAGAGTAATTGTGGATCAAATGAAATTAATCTAATGAAAATTAAGCATTGTATCATAGTGAATGTAAGGGCAGTGTTATAGTCCAGATTTATAGATTTTGTAAAGGTGAAAGGTCACCTAATATGAAGTTAACTTATATGAAATTATATACCAAAATGTAGACCTTTAAAAAAGGAACAGAAATATGTAAACCAATTCTAGTTTAAACGAAAATTAACAAGGGAGTATTTTTTGACTGTAAAGGCAAGAATATAATTTTTGTAATATGTGCCGCTTGACCTCAAGTTCACGGAAACTGACCCATCAAAACCCTAGTCTACTGGTCAAAAAGCCGTTACAAAGACGAGATGAACGGATAGTTGTATTGTTAGATGCCACGCTGAAGAGTTGAGTCTGATAGCGGACGCTTGTGAAAAAACCAAACCAATCAAGCAATACTCAGCCGATGTTATAAAATAAACCAGTGAAATAAGAAAAAACCCCAAGACAATTATAAAGAAGTAAATACTGACCAATGGAAGTGTAATCCCACCCTAGAACCACAAAAGACGCTAGCAAGGGATTGCTTGCAGTGCTTCAGGAACGTAATTATAAATCCGAAGTATTTTCATTGCCACAATATACACAGATTAAATCCACTACACCATATAAACAATTTACTGTGTTAATTGGAATACCAGTTGATCATTAATCCAGTGATTAACGATAATAACAACTTTATTTAAAACCATAAAACATTCAACTACATGGCGTTTGGTTAGTCGATCAAGCGGCCATCTTGTATATTATTCAATTTCCAATGCCGACAGAGTTCGTTACCGCTGACGGTGAAAAAAACTAAATATTTTATTTTGTAAACATTGATAATTCAGTTTTATTGTTTTATATGTAATTGTAATGTGTTGTACTCCCTTTTAAAGCATTTTTCTGACTTCATAACTGGCCCAAAGAACCCTAGCCCTGAGATATTTGTTTATGTTAAAATTATTTACAAATCATTGAAGAGCAGATTCAAATATGAATCGATACTGAACTGTTAAGGTCGATCCAAGACCGAACCACTTGTGTTGTTTAACCAAAAAGCTGAAAAAATAATAAAACAAACTTATGATTACCAATACCAGAGTTGTCACTTCATGTGTGTGAGTAGAATAAGAGTTTGTTCACAGGTATTTGTGGGAGCGAGCAGGTACGCAAGGCGAACATAGCTTTGCCGGCGACAAAAGAAACAAACTAACCTACAATTGCCAACATACGGTTAGAGCCGGTCGCCGTGTCAACCAGAAGTGCGGGAAAATTTAAAAGCACTAGCCCACAAATGCAAACGCTTTTATCAGAACAACATTATACAGAACACTAGTTATAGAGTTACGCATCCTACGTGCGGCAAAATAACCGTATATACAGAATATGCACGTTAGTAATATTATTACAAATTTTTAATAACGTGGAGTTTATTTAAACCTCAAACAAATTTACATTACAAAGTGGCGATTACAACGGCGAGGCGTGAGACGCATCACAACACAAGTACACAATAATAAATTAAAAGTTATAAAATTAGTAATTGAGAGGTAAACACATAACATTTATTACAGAATTGTCGTCCAACTAGTGAGGCTGAATTAGGAAAAATTACGGACTGTAATACCATTATTAAACAACACAGCCAACCTAATTTTAGCAGGTGGGGGTTATAAGTCTAGAGATGCATACAAGAGGAGTATCGAAGAGGTTGGCAAAGGACCAAGAACAGGAAGAAGAGACAGCAGAACAACAAGACACTGAAATGGAACAACAGGCGGGTGACGGAGAAGAAGCTAGAGGAGGCCTGGGTTCACCAGAATTACAGAAATTGATGGATTTCATAACCGAACAAAATAAACTAACAAATGAAAAAATAGACAGAATGGAGGAGAATAACACACTGACAAATGAAAAATTTGACAGTATTAAAAAAGACAATAAACAAATTAATG
This sequence comes from Magicicada septendecula, assembly GCA_034769895.1. Classification (NCBI taxonomy): domain Eukaryota; kingdom Metazoa; phylum Arthropoda; class Insecta; order Hemiptera; family Cicadidae; genus Magicicada; species Magicicada septendecula. Next base: position 54,466,602 of record CM068375.1, on the reverse strand, counting down.
AAAATTTATTAAGACAAATGAATGAAAAGTTCGACCGAAATGAGGAGAACTTGAAACAGATAAATGAGAAAATTGACAGCACAAATGAGAGTATTAAGGGAGAATTAAGGGATCTTATAAATGAAAGGATCGAAAACGTCACCGAAACACTCAGCCAGAGGGTAGACGAGTACAAGGAGGAAGTGAAACAACAAATAGCAGAGACCAAGGAAAAGCTGGAGAAAACTGAAGAAACCATCATACAGTTCCGAGTAGAAGTGGATACCAAGATAGAACGAGTAGAAACCAATAATCAAATCAGAATAATTGCAACACAGCAAGAAACACAGGAGAAGTTGGATGAAATCCAAGGTAATATGTCCGGCAGAATGACAAAAATAAGTGACGAAGTAGACCAAGTGAAGAGTCAGGTATATAGTAACAAAGAAAAAATATAAAGTATACAACACATCCAATTGAACATACAGGAAGAAGTGGACCGACTAAACATCATCAGACCAACATGCAGTACTTACCACACCACACTAGAGAACAGGGACAGCATGAACTTTAAAGACTACAGAAAAAACCCCATTGAATTCCTGGAACGCATAAATGAAAAACTGAGCCGAATGAAAGAAAACAGATGGAGCGTGACTAAGACCTTGCTGGACGATGGTTTCAAAGGAATAACTGACAATTGGTGGTCAGCAGTGAGAAATGAGGTAAACACATATGAAGAATTTAAAAAAGCTTTTCAGTCCACTGAAGCTATACAGAATATAGTGAGAGACAATCTCAGTAACGGAAAATATAACCCCAACCTAGGCCAGTCACCAACAGCCTATTTCCTGGGTAAAGTGTGCGTAGCTCGCAAATTGGAACCACACATCTCAGAAGAATGTCTGGTAAACAAAATGGCATATCATTTTGATGAAGGAATCATCCAAGCGACACTTTGCGGTCAAATTAAGACCATATCCGCAATGGAAGCACTGCTAGCTGATTACGAACAGCAGGATTATTACAGGAGGTCGAGAAGACAACATGAAAGAATGAATTTCCACAGGGAAGACCAAAACCGTGATCAGCATCCAAGAACGAACTATGCAAACAGGAATGACCACGATCAACGTAATAATAGTAACAATAATAATACCTATCACAACCGTAATTATCACAATAATAACAATGATAATTACAACCGAAATGGTAACAATAATAGGCACAGAGAAGGTAGAAGAAATTTTGACAATGGTAGAGGATACCAAAATAATGACAGGAGGAACCAACCAAGAAACAGGAGTGTAGAATACCAACGTCCTAGAAACCAAGAAGAGACTGTCCAGGGTAACTCACCTCAGGACAGGGCGGAAAACTAAATGTGGCAGTGAGAACAGAGACCGGCCCATCACTGCGAGAATTGGACGGGTGTACTTTTAACAAACCAATCTATATGAAGAATAATTAGTTAAAGAACATTAGAGACGATTTAATGGAAGAAGTGTCATCCACTACCAATGACAATAACACTCAAATAATATTCATCACTGCTGAGTTGCAAGGGGTAATGACAGAAATAATGATTGATACCGGGGCAAATATATCATTGATAGACCAAACAGAATTTAACCGAATCAAAGATACATGTAAAGAAGACATACCTACACTACCAGTTACTAATATGATAATCATGGGAGCAACTGGGAAAGCAAATAAGTCTGTCAAGAAGCAGGTACAAATAGAGGTATCCAGTAAAAGTAAAATGATTCCAATGGCGTTCTTAGTAGCTCAAGGGCTACCTTTCAAAGTGATGATTGGCTGTGATACGCTACGGCGGCACTCAGCTGTGATTGATATGGGCAGTGGGAAAGTAACGCTGTGCCATGAACAAGGTCAATGGTCGAGTAAGATTGTAGGCCGGAATTGTGCCACTCACGATCGGCAAACATTCACCTTGGTATTGATGATAGGGAGAATAAGGAGAAATGGAACCAGGAATCAGACTATCCAGAAGAAGAGGTATGGACCCAGAAACTACAGGAGATATATGATTTTCAAGTTACAGACACGAAAAAAGTAAATACAGAACAAAAAGATCAACTGGTAGCGATATATGGTAGGTACAGAAAAGTTTTTTCAAATTTGCCCGGTAAAGCTAGAAATTTTGTAACTGAGTTGACGTTCAATCACCCAATAAACTTTAATAAAAAATCATACCCTATTGCACAGTCCTTGAAACCAGCAGTAAGGAAGGAGATACAACGTATGATCGATCAAGATATTATTGAAAGTAGTTCATCACCGTTCACGAGTCCAATTGTCGCAGTGCAGAAAAAAGATGGGACGGTACGTTTGTGCCTGGATGCAAGACAAATAAACAAATATATCATCAATGACAGGACGTCACCGGGCGAGATAGACGAGATTATGAAAAAGTTTAAAGACTGTAAAGATCAATGACCCGAAATTAACACTATATTACCAAATACATAACGAGCTATTGTTCAATAAACCCAATAGGAAAAACAACCAGTGGAAATTATGTATCCCAAAATCATTGGAGCAGGGGCTGATTGAGAATTATCATTATATGTACGGCCATATGGGACCCGCAAAGGTGGTCTGTGCTCTAGAAGAACACGTGTTCATGAAAGGAATAAATAAAAGAGTTCAGCAAGTTGTAAGAAAATGTGTCATTTGCCAGAAGGTTAAAGTGAACAATTCCAAGAAAGAAGGAGTGTTAATGACCATCACTTCAAGCAGAAAGCTGGAGAAAATACTTCTCGACATCTGCGGGCCTTTTCCCCGAAGCGGAGGTAGGCGTCGATATAAGTACATAGTTATAGTGTGGGATCACTTTTCCAAGTATACAAAGTTATACCAAATAAGTAAAGCTTCAACAAATGTAATTATCAAAATAATAAATGAGAAATATGTAATTGACGTTGGAGCCCCAGAGACCATCATAACTGACCATGGAACGCAGTTCAAAGGTAGAAGATGGAGAGAGGAATTACTAAATAAAAATATTAAAACTTACAAGACCTCTATCTACCACCCGTCGAGCAATCCTGCCGAAAGAGTACTACGAGAAGTGGGTAGAATACTCAGGACGTACTGCCATGAGAATCATAGGCTGTGGAGTGAACATATCCCTAACACAGAAATGTATTTGAATCTAGCGTGCCACGACACCCTGGGAATCAGCCCGTACCAGATGATGTTCAATAAGCCACCACCCCGACAAATAACCAAAATCATAGATTTTCCAGAGACGCCGAGCGAAGAAGTAGATGCAACCCGGGTGTACAACCGGATACTACACAAAATGGAATTAAAAAAGAAAAGACGAGACAAAAGGGGAACACCCAAAATCAAGTTTGAGGTTGGAGAGAAGGTGTTAATTAGGAATTGACAGCAGCCGAGTGGGGCAGAAGGCATTATGAAGAAGTTGCTGCTATTATATAATGGACCGTTCTTAATAAGCAAAGACAATAATAACAACACATACCTGCTAGTGAGCCCAAATACCAAAAAAATAAAGGGAACATATAACATCATGGAAATGAAAAAATTCCATGAATAAAAGTAACAGCTTATTTTTCCCTAAACCCCAGTTTCGAAAAAATAACCATGTCTTGGGGGGGGAGCAATTATGTAATGTGACATAATGAGAGTCCCAAAACGATTAATGATAATAGTCCAAATGATAATAATAAAGTCAGAATAAATAAAATCCAGTATGTAACAATTTAAAATAAAAAGTACAACACAATAGTGTGATAAATAAGAAGCCATGTACTATAGATAATAAGACAAAACCTGTGAAAAGTGCATAAGTGAAAAGTGGGTAAAGTGGAAAACAAGGGTGATCATTAATCACACAGATAAGACTGTAAAGATCAGTGACCCCTCTAATTATGTTAAATGTAAAAAAAACCAAATAGGTCTATACAAGAGACACAACTCTTAAAATTATTGTAAAGTGACAGACACACTAAATGTTAGAGTGTAAACAAACAATTGTAGTAATGTAGCATTATTTATTGAAAGGTTTTATATTTATTTATCCCATGTTGTTGGTTGTTAAAGTAGAAGGCATTAGCAGTGCTTAACCATGTTTATTTTTCTTTTATTTAGGCCAATGCCAATAATTGTTGTCATTAATAAATCATAGGTAAAGGATTATAAGGAGTGTATTAAGCCTATAGGCAGAATAGAAGGTATATGTTACAACATAATACCCAAAAATACTTAAATAGAGATCTCATATAAACACTATTAATGGTCCATTAGTAGAGCTTAATAGTATGGAAATGTAATGGGTATTATAGTAAACTGAATATTTTATGTTATCATTTGTCAAAAAATGAATGTAATCTAGGCCATGAAGGCAACCATTTTAGTTAGTATGTTAAGGAATTTTGTGCTAGTTAATAAACATTGTTAGAATAAGTCAAAGAAAAATGTAGTAATCTTTAAAGCAAAAGTAATCAGGCAAAAGGGTTCAAACCAGAAAACAATTTAATAATTAATGTAATTTAGACAATGAGTATGAAGTCAAATTTGAGGCCTAGGCCGAACATGAAATATAAAATAAAATAATGTCAGAAATGATTAAGTTATCAAATCAATATGATACAATCATAACAAAATAGGATCAAAATTTCATAATGGACAAGTCTTAGAGTAATTGTGGATCAAATGAAATTAATCTAATGAAAATTAAGCATTGTATCATAGTGAATGTAAGGGCAGTGTTATAGTCCAGATTTATAGATTTTGTAAAGGTGAAAGGTCACCTAATATGAAGTTAACTTATATGAAATTATATACCAAAATGTAGACCTTTAAAAAAGGAACAGAAATATGTAAACCAATTCTAGTTTAAACGAAAATTAACAAGGGAGTATTTTTTGACTGTAAAGGCAAGAATATAATTTTTGTAATATGTGCCGCTTGACCTCAAGTTCACGGAAACTGACCCATCAAAACCCTAGTCTACTGGTCAAAAAGCCGTTACAAAGACGAGATGAACGGATAGTTGTATTGTTAGATGCCACGCTGAAGAGTTGAGTCTGATAGCGGACGCTTGTGAAAAAACCAAACCAATCAAGCAATACTCAGCCGATGTTATAAAATAAACCAGTGAAATAAGAAAAAACCCCAAGACAATTATAAAGAAGTAAATACTGACCAATGGAAGTGTAATCCTACCCTAGAACCACAAAAGACGCTAGCAAGGGATTGCTTGCAGTGCTTCAGGAACGTAATTATAAATCCGAAGTATTTTCATTGCCACAATATACACAGATTAAATCCACTACACCATATAAACAATTTACTGTGTTAATTGGAATACCCGTTGATCATTAATCCAGTGATTAACGATAATAACAACTTTATTTAAAACCATAAAACATTCAACTACATGGCGTTTGGTTAGTCGATCAAGCGGCCATCTTGTATATTATTCAATTTCCAATGCCGACAGAGTTCGTTACCGCTGACGGTGAAAAAAACTAAATATTTTGTTTTGTAAACTCAGTTTTATTGTTTTATATGTAATTGTAATGTGTTGTACTCCCTTTTAAAGCATTTTTCTGACTTCATAACTGGCCCAAAGAACCCTAGCCCTGAGATATTTGTTTATGTTAAAATTATTTACAAATCATTGAAGAGCGGATTCAAATATGAATCGATACTGAACTGTTAAGGTCGATCCAAGACCGAACCACTTGTGTTGTTTAACCAAAAAGCTGAAAAATAATAAAACAAACTTATGATTACCAATACCAGAGTTGTCACTTCATGTGTGTGAGTAGAATAAGAGTTTGTTCACAGGTGTTTGTGGGAGCGAGCAGGTACGCAAGGCGAACATAGCTTTGCCGGCGACAAAAGAAACAAACTAACCTACAATTGCCAACATACGGTTAGAGCCGGTCGCCGTGTCAACCAGAAGTGCGGGAAAATTTAAAAGCACTAGCCCACAAATGCAAATGCTTTTATCAGAACAACATTATACAGAACACTAGTTATAGAGTTACGCATCCTACGTGCGGCAAAATAACCGTATATACAGAATATGCACGTTAGTAATATTATTACAAATTATTAATAACATGGAGTTTATTTAAACCTCAAACAAATTTACATTACAAAGTGGCGATTACAACGGCGAGGCGTGAGACGCATCACAACACAAGTACACAATAATAAATTAAAAGTTATAAAATTAGTAATTGAGAGGTAAACACATAACATTTATTACAGAATTGTCGTCCAACTAGTGAGGCTGAATTAGGAAAAATTACGGACTGTAATACCATTATTAAACAACACAGCCAACCTAATTTTAGCAGGCGGCGGTTATAAGTCTAGAGATGCATACAAGAGGAGTATCGAAGAGGTTGGAAAAGGACCAAGAACAGGAAGAAGAGACAGCAGAACAACAAGACACTGAAATGGAACAACAGGCGGGTGACGGAGAAGAAGCTAGAGGAGGCCTGGGTTCACCAGAATTACAGAAATTGATGGATTTCATAACCGAACAAAATAAACTAACAAATGAAAAAATAGACAGAATGGAGGAGAATAACAGAATGACAAATGAAAAATTTGACAGTATTAAAAAAGACAATAAACAAATTAATGAAAATTTATTAAGACAAATGAATGAAAAGTTCGACTGAAATGAGGAGAACTTGAAACAGATAAATGAGAAAATTGACAGCACAAATGAGAGTATTAAGGGAGAATTAAGGGATCTTATAAATGAAAGGATCGAAAACGTCACCGAAACACTCAGCCAGAGGGTAGACGAGTACAAGGAGGAAGTGAAACAACAAATAGCAGAGACCAAGGAAAAGCTGGAGAAAACTGAAGAAACCATCATACAGTTCCGAGTAGAAGTGGATACCAAGATAGAACGAGTAGAAACCAATAATCAAATCAGAATAATTGCAACACAGCAAGAAACACAGGAGAAGTTGGATGAAATCCAAGGTAATATGTCCGGCAGAATGACAAAAGTAAGTGACGAAGTAGACCAAGTGAAGAGTCAGGTAAATAGTAACAAAGAAAAAATATAAAGTATACAACACATCCAATTGAACATACAGGAAGAAGTGGACCGACTAAACATCATCAGACCAACATGCAGTACTTACCACACCACACTAGAGAACAGGGACAGCGTGAACTTTAAAGACTACAGAAAAAACCCCATTGAATTCCTGGAACGCATAAATGAAAAACTGAGCCGAATGAAAGAAAACAGATGGAGCGTGACTAAGACCTTGCTGGACGATGGTTTCAAAGGAATAACTGACAATTGGTGGTCAGCAGTGAGAAATGAGGTAAACACATATGAAGAATTTAAAAAAGCTTTTCAGTCCACTGAAGCTATACAGAATATAGTGAGAGACAATCTCAGTAACGGAAAATATAACCCCAACCTAGGCCAGTCACCAACAGCCTATTTCCTGGGTAAAGTGTGCGTAGCTCGCAAATTGGAACCACACATCTCAGAAGAATGTCTGTAAACAAAATGGCATATCATTTTGATGAAGGAATCATCCAAGCGACACTTTGCGGTCAAATTAAGACCATATCCGCAATGGAAGCACTGCTAGCTGATTACGAACAGCAGGATTATTACAGGAGGTCGAGAAGACAACATGAAAGAATGAATTTCCACAGGGAAGACCAAAACCGTGATCAGCATCCAAGAACGAACTATGCAAACAGGAATGACCACGATCAACGTAATATAGTAACAATAATAATACCTATCACAACCGTAATTATCACAATAATAACAATGATAATTACAACCGAAATGGTAACAATAATAACAATAATAGGCACAGAGAAGGGAGAAGAAATTTTGACAATGGTAGAGGATACCAAAATAATGACAGGTGGAACGAACCAAGAAACAGGAGTGTAGAATACCAACGTCCTAGAAACCAAGAAGAGACTCCAGGGTAACTCACCTCAGGACAGGGCGGAAAACTAAATGTGGCAGTGAGAACAGAGACCGGCCCATCACTGCGAGAATTGGACGGGTGTACTTTTAACAAACCAATCTATATGAAGAATAATTACTTAAAGAACATTAGAGACGATTTAATGGAAGAAGTGTCATCCACTACCAATGACAATAACACTCAAATAATATTCATCACTGCTGAGTTGCAAGGGGTAATGACAGAAATAATGATTGATACCGGGGCAAATATATCACTGATAGACCAAACAGAATTTAACCGAACCAAAGATACATGTAAAGAAGACATACCTACACTACCAGTTACTAATATGATAATCATGGGAGCAACTGGGAAAGCAAATAAGTCTGTCAAGAAGCAGGTACAAATAGAGGTATCCAGTAAAAGTAAAATGATTCCAATGGCGTTCTTAGTAGCTCAAGGGCTACCTTTCAAAGTGATGATTGGCTGTGATACGCTACGGCGGCACTCAGCTGTGATTGATATGGGCAGTGGGAAAGTAACGCTGTGCCATGAACAAGGTCAATGGTCGAGTAAGATTGTAGGCCGGAATTGTGCCACTCACGATCGGCAAACATTCACCTTGGTATTGATGATAGGGAGAATAAGGAGAAATGGAACCAGGAATCAGACTATCCAGAAGAAGAGGTATGGACCCAGAAACTACAGGAGATATATGATTTTCAAGTTACAGACACGAAAAAAGTAAATACAGAACAAAAAGATCAACTGGTAGCGATATATGGTAGGTACAGAAAAGTTTTTTCAAATTTGCCCGGTAAAGCTAGAAATTTTGTAACTGAGTTGACGTTCAATCACCCAATAAACTTTAATAAAAAATCATACCCTATTGCACAGTCCTTGAAACCAGCAGTAAGGAAGGAGATACAACGTATGATCGATCAAGATATTATTGAAAGTAGTTCATCACCGTTCACGAGTCCAATTGTCGCAGTGCAGAAAAAAGATGGGACGGTACGTTTGTGCCTGGATGCAAGACAAATAAACAAATATATCATCAATGACAGGACGTCACCGGGCGAGATAGACGAGATTATGAAAAAGTTTAAAGACTGTAAAGATCAATGACCCGAAATTAACACTATATTACCAAATACATAACGAGCTATTGTTCAATAAACCCAATAGGAAAAACAACCAGTGGAAATTATGTATCCCAAAATCATTGGAGCAGGGGCTGATTGAGAATTATCATTATATGTACGGCCATATGGGACCCGCAAAGGTGGTCTGTGCTCTAGAAGAACACGTGTTCATGAAAGGAATAAATAAAAGAGTTCAGCAAGTTGTAAGAAAATGTGTCATTTGCCAGAAGGTTAAAGTGAACAATTCCAAGAAAGAAGGAGTGTTAATGACCATCACTTCAAGCAGAAAGCTGGAGAAAATACTTCTCGACATCTGCGGGCCTTTTCCCCGAAGCGGAGGTAGGCGTCGATATAAGTACATAGTTATAGTGTGGGATCACTTTTCCAAGTATACAAAGTTATACCCAATAAGTAAAGCTTCAACAAATGTAATTATCAAAATAATAAATGAGAAATATGTAATTGACGTTGGAGCCCCAGAGACCATCATAACTGACCATGGAACGCAGTTCAAAGGTAGAAGATGGAGAGAGGAATTACTAAATAAAAATATTAAAACTTACAAGACCTCTATCTACCACCCGTCGAGCAATCCTGCCGAAAGAGTACTACGAGAAGTGGGTAGAATACTCAGGACGTACTGCCATGAGAATCATAGGCTGTGGAGTGAACATATCCCTAACACAGAAATGTATTTGAATCTAGCGTGCCACGACACCCTGGGAATCAGCCCGTACCAGATGATGTTCAATAAGCCACCACCCCGACAAATAACCAAAATCATAGATTTTCCAGAGACGCCGAGCGAAGAAGTAGATGCAACCCGGGTGTACAACCGGATACTACACAAAATGGAATTAAAAAAGAAAAGACGAGACAAAAGGGGAACACCCAAAATCAAGTTTGAGGTTGGAGAGAAGGTGTTAATTAGGATTTGACAGCAGCCGAGTGGGGCAGAAGGCATTATGAAGAAGTTGCTGCTATTATATAATGGACCGTTCTTAATAAGCAAAGACAATAATAACAACACATACCTGCTAGTGAGCCCAAATACCAAAAAAATAAAGGGAACATATAACATCATGGAAATGAAAAAATTCCATGAATAAAAGTAACAGCTTATTTTTCCCTAAACCCCAGTTTCGAAAAAATAACCATGTCTTGGGGGGGGAGCAATTATGTAATGTGACATAATGAGAGTCCCAAAACGATTAATGATAATAGTCCAAATGATAATAATAAAGTCAGAATAAATAAAATCCAGTATGTAACAATTTAAAATAAAAAGTACAACACAATAGTGTGATAAATAAGAAGCCATGTACTATAGATAATAAGACAAAACCTGTGAAAAGTGCATAAGTGAAAAGTGGGTAAAGTGGAAAACAAGGGTGATCATTAATCACACAGATAAGACTGTAAAGATCAGTGACCCCTCTAATTATGTTAAATGTAAAAAAAACCAAATAGGTCTATACAAGAGACACAACTCTTAAAATTATTGTAAAGTGACAGACACACTAAATGTTAGAGTGTAAACAAACAATTGTAGTAATGTAGCATTATTTATTGAAAGGTTTTATATTTATTTATCCCATGTTGTTGGTTGTTAAAGTAGAAGGCATTAGCAGTGCTTAACCATGTTTATTTTTCTTTTACTTAGGCCAATGCCAATAATTGTTGTCATTAATAAATCATAGGTAAAGGATTATAAGGAGTGTATTAAGCCTATAGGCAGAATAGAAGGTATATGTTACAACATAATACCCAAAAATACTTAAATAGAGATCTCATATAAACACTATTAATGGTCCATTAGTAGAGCTTAATAGTATGGAAATGTAATGGGTATTATAGTAAACTGAATATTTTATGTTATCATTTGTCAAAAAATGAATGTAATCTAGGCCATGAAGGCAACCATTTTAGGTAGTATGTTAAGGAATTTTGTGCTAGTTAATAAACATTGTTAGAATAAGTCAAAGAAAAATGTAGTAATCTTTAAAGCAAAAGTAATCAGGCAAAAGGGTTCAAACCAGAAAACAATTTAATAATTAATGTAATTTAGACAATGAGTATGAAGTCAAATTTGAGGCCTAGGCCGAACATGAAATATAAAATAAAATAATGTCAGAAATGATTAAGTTATCAAATCAATATTATACAATAAAAACAAAATAGGATCAAAATTTCATAATGGACAAGTCTTAGAGTAATTGTGGATCAAATGAAATTAATCTAATGAAAATTAAGCATTGTATCATAGTGAATGTAAGGGCAGTGTTATAGTCCAGATTTATAGATTTTGTAAAGGTGAAAGGTCACCTAATATGAAGTTAACTTATACGAAATTATATACCAATATGTAGACCTTTAAAAAAGGAACAGAAATATGTAAACCAATTCTAGTTTAAACGAAAATTAACAAGGGAGTATTTTTTGACTGTAAAGGCAAGAATATAAATTTTGTAATATGTGCCGCTTGATCTCAAGTTCACGGAAACTGACCAATCAAAACCCTAGTTACAAACTAGGTCAAAAAGCCGTTACAAAGACGAGATGAACGGATAGTTGTATTGTTAGATGCCACGCTGAAGAGTTGAGTCTGATAGCGGACGCTTGTGAAAAAACCAAACCAATCAAGCAATACTCAGCCGATGTTATAAAATAAACCAGTGAAATAAGAAAAAACCCCAAGACAATATAAAGAAGTAAATACTGACCAATGGAAGTGTAATCCTACCCTAGAACCACAAAAGACGCTAGCGAGGGATTGCTTGCAGTGCTTCAGGAACGTAATTATAAATCCGAAGTATTTTCATTGCCACAATATACACAGATTAAATCCACTACACCATATAAACAATTTAATAATATATATAATACTTTCACTTATGAACTTACTGTTGTCACTTCCCAAACGTTTCAAGATGTTGTTTCTCTTTTTCAGTAGGTTGAGTACTAACTGTCGATTACAGAATAACCGTTACGGAATGGAGTGTGTGGTGGGGGTTGATGGTGGGAAGGGATTGGCGCTGAGGTTCGAATTATGTGTGTGGATCAGTGTGTCAAATAGTGTATGTGATTTGTAATGTATCTGTTCATTTAATATGTTGTTTGTTTGTAGTGTGTGATATCTGTATATTTCAAATTGTTCAGCTGTGTTTAGTTTTCTACTTTTTGGTAAGTAGTGTAATATTTCCATGTTGTGTTCTATGTTTGTGTAGCTGTGGTTTTCGTTATGTAAATGTGTGGCAAATGTGGAATGTATGTAGTTTGAGGTGAGGGCTTTTAAATGTTCAGAAAACCTGGAAGAAAAAGATCTTCCCGTCTGGCCGATGTAGAATTGTTGACAATCATTGCAATTTAATTTATAAACCCCTGTTTTGCTGTATGTGTCAATGTCTTTGTTAGTATTGTTTATGTGTTTTCTAATGGTGTTGTTGGTTCTGTAAGCTACTTTATAGTAGAAAACTAAACACAGCTGAACAATTTGAAATATACAGATATCACACACTACAACCAAACAACATATTAAATGAACAGATACATTACAAATCACATACACTATTTGACACACTGATCCACACACATAATTCGAACCTCAGCGCCAATCCCTTCCCACCATCAACCCCCACCACACACTCCATTCCGTAACGGTTATTCTGTAATCGACAGTTAGTACTCAACCCACTGAAGAAGAGAAACAACATCTTGAAACGTTTGGGAAGTGACAACAGTAAGTTCATAAGTGAAAGTATTATATATATTATTAAATTAATAAGTGAACGAAGAGGATGCAACAACAAGATAATTATAAACAATTTACTGTGTTAATTGGAATACCCGTTGATCATTAATCCAGTGATTAACGATAATAACAACTTTATTTAAAACCATAAAACATTCAACTACATGGCGTTTGGTTAGTCGATCAAGCGGCCATCTTGTTTATTATTCAATTTCCAGTGCGGACAGAGTTCGTTACCGCTGACGGTGAAAAAAACTAAATATTTTATTTTGTAAACATTGATAATTCAGTTTTATTGTTTTATATGTAATTGTAATGTGTTGTACTCCCTTTTAAAGCATTTTTCTGACTTCATAACTGGCCCAAAGAACCCTAGCCCTGAGATATTTGATTTATGTTAAAATTATTTACAAATCATTGAAGAGCGGATTCAAATATGAATCGATACTGAACTGTTAAGGTCGATCCAAGACCGAACCACTTGTGTTGTTTAACCAAAAAGCTGAAAAAATAATAAAACAAACTTATGATTACCAATACCAGAGTTGTCACTTCATGCGTGTGAGTAGAATAAGAGTTTGTTCACAGGTATTTGTGGGAGCGAGCAGGTACGCAAGGCGAACATAGCTTTGCCGGCGACAAAAGAAACAAACTAACCTACAATTGCCAACATATGGTTAGAGCCGGTCGCCGTGTCAACCAGAAGTGCGGGAAAATTTAAAAGCACTAGCCCACAAATGCAAACGCTTTTATCAGAACAACATTATACAGAACACTAGTTATAGAGTTACGCATCCTACGTGCGGCAAAATAACCGTATATACAGAATATGCACGTTAGTAATATTATTACAAATTATTAATAACGTGGAGTTTATTTAAACCTCAAACAAATTTACATTACAAAGTGGCGATTACAACGGCGAGGCGTAAGACGTATCACAACACAAGTACACAATAATAAATTAAACGTTATAAAATTAGTAATTGAGAGGTAAACACATAACATTTATTACAATAAACAAAAAGTATAAAGGCAAAATAAGAGCTGTAGAAATGCACTACTGAGGCAGAGCAGTAGACTTTCAATTAATAGGTTCTGCACTAATTAAATAAAGTGGAGAGTGGATGTAGAAAAAGATGTCCTCATATATAATGAATAAAAACTACTGAAGTGGTATTAGCATGCAAGAAGAATTGGGACGTTGAATAGCAAAGCTGGAGCCTGTTGAAACAAGAAGAAGAGGAATGCCTTAAAAGTCCTGTGCAATGATGAAGTGAAAGAAGCAACGAAAAGACAAGCATTATATGTGTGTGTATGTAAAACTATGTAAGTCCTTACATTAAATATTTCCAGTCATGTAGAATATTGTAGAATGTTGTTAGTTCCATAAGAAAATCATGACTTTGTGTTTTAATATTATTGGACTCATTTAGTATAATTTAATAATTTCATTATAGATAAAGGTATAACAGCACTGCTGAGGACAGATTACAAGAATGCGATCAGTGACAACGTTATCATACTGGCAAGGACAAACTACACTGGAGAAATCAGTGCTATGGCAGTTCTTCGTGACACAGACTTTACAAAGAGAAAACCAGTCAGCTTTCTGCCTAACAAAATATGTAAGTATAATTGGCAGTGTTGCTTCCTTGATTTTATTCCTTGATCAGAATATCATCTGAACAACCATCATCCAATTTTGAATATGCACCTTCCTCTTATCACCTACTCCATCTACCTACCACCTCTCTTTCTTTTTCTTTGTGCACCTGGGTACTCCATCATGATCTTCCCTGCTGGACACTCTCCTGCATGTGAGCAAGATGTCTGACCCACTTAAACCTCGGTGATATTATGAACTTCGTTGCTCCAGCTCTTTCTATACCGGTACAGGGTTGCAGAGATATTTCATAGAGTTCATATTTAAAAGGCTCTGCCACAAGCCGCTCTCATGTGTAACTCCAAACACCCTCCTAAATCTGAAACAGTTTTCTGCTTATACAAAATTATAGAATTGACATAAATCTGCTTTCTTCAACTAAATAATAATAATAATTAATTATTATTATTAAATTTTTAATCCCATTATTAAAATTTACAACATTCACAGCACTAGGAATTACCTGCTCACCACTTACTGTGAGCAGTGACAAGTTAAGGTTTATTAATGTCCTTGGTATATATTAAGTTCAACAAAAAACAATCATTGATAGGTATAATTGGCTCTAAATTGACTCAGCAGAAAGTATTTGCCCTGGTGTACTGAAGTTAAGTACCTTGGTGTCCACCTTGATTGTCGGCTCACCTGGCATACCCATACCTGGACAGTCATCAGTTCGTCTAGGCTTTCTGTTCTAATAGTTGCCAACAGGACTATGACCCGTAAGCTAGGTAAATTGATTGTTAACATGTATTTGTTGCCAATTATCATGAACACTGTCCAGTCTGGGGATACTTACCATTATACATTCAAAGAAAGTTGGAAAGCATTCTCGATCGGGGGCTTCAGCTAGCAGCCTAAGTGCCCAGTGGGTCCTCTTCTCATTTACTGAGAAGTGGACTCAGTGTCCAGTACTTAGGTGACACTGAGCAGCGATTTACACATCAATTTTACGTAAGGACAGAAGACAACCCCCTCATAGTCAGCATTGGCAGGTACCATGTGTGTCCAGGTGATTCTTAGAAACAACCTACAAATACTGTACTAATGTGAGCTAGTACAAGCATGCTATTGAAACAGCCTTCAAGAGTGCAATTATTCTGTTTCTGGACCGGAATACATGGCCAGAGCTCCTTCTGGCAGCTCGGAACATGTAATCCTGAACATGTTTCATGAAGAGCATCCTCGCAGCCCTGCGTTGAGATTCGCGTCTGTTCATACTCAAGACTCCATGCTTGAATATCTCGAGCGCGTCTATCTGCAACCGAAGGAAGTACCTATGATACAAGAACAGGACCTGGTTCTCCACAAATGAGACTGTATGGCCTTCAGTGAATAACACATACTCCGCTCCAGCTGACTTCTCAGACTGACCAACAGAGCTGTTGTAGGTTTCTACTGAGCATCATTAGGCTGCCTGAGTCCAGCTACAGATACATTTCTTTAATCTACATACAAAAGATTTCAAATTATAATACAGAAACAATAGTGTTCAAATTATAAATGTTAAAAGAACTTTCAATAAGTAAAAATTGTATAAAAAAAAACTATCAAAAGACAAATAATTTTAGCTAATTTTGTGTTGGTCCAACAGACCAAAACAAGTAAGTCAGTAGTTTCAACTTTTTAAATTTTAACCATTGTTCAGTTAATTGTTTAATGAACTGTCAGTCCATATGCTTGTCTCAGTCATGTTATTAATTTATTTATGCTTATCCACATCATCATATTTGTGTGTAGGGTGGGGTTTATTTATTTGTTTAAATTAATTTAATTCTTTCAAATTTCAGCCAATTCAGAGAGTACCGAATGTGAGTTTTATAAAAACCCTTGTCCTCCTGGCTTTACAGGCACCTACTGTGACCAAGGTATTTAATGTATTAAATAATAATAACAATTATTATTATTATTATATTATTATTATTATTGTTGTTGTTGTTGTTGTTATTATTGTTGTTGTTGTTGTTATTATTAATCCATCAGGCCCGCATCTTGAGAGTATGGGTGTGGGAAGCCTGGGGTAGTCTTGATGGAATGTCACTGTACTTCAACTTATTTTGGGTGAAGTCTCTATATACTGTATTATCTATTTTGTCTTCCGTGACCCACTCTTTTTTCCCAATTTTGATGCAATTAGAGTATTCAATGTCACTGTTTCATTACTGTCTTTCTCTCTCCCCCTGCGCAGCAGTGGGTTAGAACAGTGTTCCGCAACCTTTTTTTACTCACGGCACACCCCAGACGGGCCTAGACTCAACATGGCACACCAAAATGTCTGTCCCCTCAAAATCATATGAATCTTAATATAATTACGAAATATTACGTCGTTATGTAATCAATTATTATTATTATTATCATCATCATTATTGTTATTATTATTATTATTATAAAACAGAAATAGACTCATGCATTTATTAACAATTTATTAACTTTAATTCACTGTAGAAAATACGAATTTTAAAGTAAATAACTCTACTCATACCTTCAATGTGATACTTGAGCCTGCTTAGCTGCACACAGACGGCTGATTCGTGGCGGAATCGTTGACAAAGCAAGCCTCATTTCTTCATCGATGGATTTGAGTGCCCAGTTCACACAAATATGTAGTTGGAAATGGTAATAACACATTAACTGCCTTCTCGGAGATAGCCGGGTATTCACTGCTTATTGACAACCAAAATGTTTCCAAAGGCACTTCGAAAAATTTTAATTTCAATGTTCTGTCTGCTTTCAAATCTGCCAGTTCCTCTTGTAAGCCTAAATTATTCGGAAGATGTTTCGAATCCATAATGAATGGATCACGAACCCAGTCAAAATCTTCAACACTCTCTTCAAAATATGTTTTGAAATTCTGCTGCAAGAGTACTAAATGTTCTTTAATTAAGTCCATCAACACCTTATTATCGTCAGCAAGGGGCCATACAGTTGGGAACATCTCACATGATCCATTTTCAATTGTCTGTATCCACAAATTTAACTTATTAATAAATCCTTGAATCTTATCCATACTAGTCAGAATATTTTCGTTTCTACCTTGCATTTTTCTGTTTAGTTCATTCAAGTGTATGAAAATATCGGAAAGATACGCCAACTTAGATACCCATTCATCATCTGCAAATAAATCCGCATACTCATGGCCCTCAATAGTCAAAAATGCAAGTACCTCCTCTTTAAGTTCAAACATTCGCGTTAACACTTTACCTCGAGATAACCATCGTACTTCTGTATGTAGCAGAAGTGTAGTGTGCTCTGATCCCATTTCTTGACACAAAACGTTAAAAAGCCGCATATTTAGGGGCCGCGATTTGATGAAGTTCACGACTTTTACTACTTCGTCCATCACAATTTTCAGAGGAGACGGCAAAGACTTAGCAACAATGGCTTCGCGGTGAATGAGACAACGGTCGGTTCGTAAGTTAAGATTTACTTCGCCTACTTTACCCACGAATCCTTTCACTCGGCCTGTCATAGAAGCGGCTCCGTCTGTACAAACACTAATGCAATCCTCCCATGTTAATTCATTATGGACCACATATTCATTAGTCGTACGAAATATTTCTTCACCAGTTGCTCGCTCGGGTAGTTCTTTGCAAAAAAAGAAATTAGTTGCAATTACATCCCCATCAACATACCTTATGTAGGAAAGAAGTTGTGCGTGACCACCAATATCGGTGGACTCGTCCATCTGAAGTGAGAACTTTCGACTGCTCTTTATTTTCTCCTTCATAATGTCTTCGATGTCACTGGACATGTCACTAACTCGGTGGCTGATTGTGTCAGCAGAGAGAGGAATTTTTGAAATTTCAGTACCAGCTTCTAAACCCAGGACTATTTTTACCATTTCTTTACACGCGGGCATTAACAACGTTTCTGCTGTTGTGTGTGGTTTTTTGGCCTTTACGATAAGTTCGGCTACCTTATAGCTAGCTTCCTGTACTTTTTGCGAAACACGTACCGACGTAGTCATGAGCGTCACTTGTTTTTTATTTTGTTCCAACAACCGACGAATATAATTCACATCTTTACTTAACAGAGAGGAATGTTTTGTTGACAAATGTCGTTTCAATTTACTGAGAACCGTAGCAGCATTACTGAGTTTTTCACCACACACAACACACTCGGGGATTGGGCATGTTTTGTCACCACACCAAAAAAACACGTAAGATAAATAATTATCACTATATTGCCGGTGAACTACTTTCTGTTTCTTTTTTTCGGGCTCGATGGTTTCGCTACTTGCACTCGAGGACGGACCACTCCATACAAGGAACTTATCCATATCGAAAAAAAAATAGTTTAATAACACTGTAATAGAAAATAGTAAGACTGGTGTAGCAATCACAATATTCGCACTACTGCAGAGCACAGCTGTGATAGAACTGAACTGAAATACTGTAATTGTTGTCTGACAATGTGTGGGTCCTTCGGCGAAGGAAAAGAGCATTACAGTTTAAGAAGCGCCGTCAAACAGGCACAAATATCAAAACAAGGCAACAAAATAATAAAAGAGAGGGAAATTTTTGCTAATCTCCGCAATTTTAGTTAAAATCACGTACAGCCAGCAGTACACAAAAGATGCAGTGTTACAAAGAACTCTCTTGAATAGAGTTTAGAACGTTTAGAGTTTTGAACGTAAACTCTATTTCTATTGTATGATTGGTGCGGGCCGCTAAAAGGCTTGCTAAAAGTCTTACGCGGCTTTCTTTGCGGTGAACACAAAGCTTGCCGCCTGTAACCCATCAAACCGGCCCAATATTTCAGGCGAGAATACAAATAACTTAAGATAAGCAAACTATAACAACAATATTGAGTAAATAAATTACATTTAATTTCTATGAAAATATAACAGTTATCAGCATGTATTAAAGAATAAACAAGCACCTTCTTACTTAAAATCAACAATTAATTTATTACAATAATAGGTAAAAGTTCGCGTCACACCTTTCACCTTGTGACGGCACACTATTGTGCCGCGGCACACCGGTTGCGGAACACTGGGTTAGAATACTGTTGGGATGAGCCCTGTCTAACGTAAGAGGCAATTAAAAGGGGTATGGGTAGGAATTCTGACATAAAACCACAAATGAATGGAGCCAAACTTACATTTCAGGGGTCGGATCCTCAGTAAAAAAAAAAAAAAAAAACAGCAATGGATAAGAGTAAGCAAACAATGTGGTTATCTGGTGACCACAATGCCAGGAGAGTTGGTCACTTTGGCAGATAATGTGACCAGCGTTATGAAAGAGATGAATCCAGTTGAAGAGAACATGTTTTGAAAGAGTGCATTGTTGTTGATACCATTCCGAGACAGCTTATGAAGCACCCGCTAAAGTTTCCAATAACAAACCTACAGAAGGTCTTGACGAGGTTCCTGCAGTACCTGCTGATAATAATAAGTGGGACTCTTTGTGTTCAGAAAAGTTGGGAAAAAGAAGAATAGAAAAGGAGGTGTATCTGAACACAGTAACAGCCATCTTCAAAAAAGGAAAAAGGTGTAAGAAAACTGAAGACAGAAGACTGATCGACATGCAGGAGACTCCAATGACATTTGCAGAGAGTGCCAAGAAAGTGATGAAGATTCCAGTAAGGGAGAAGTGAGTGAAACCCCAGGCTGAGGCACTCCTTATGAGTTTGCCAGAAGGCCAGTCTAATACGGAAGTCTTGAAACTTAAACCAAGCAAACAAAAGATGTTAGAAGATTGCTATTGTCCAAATCGGTGAGAAGATGGTTGTGAACCTATTCAACCGTAAGTGCAGAAAATCAAGATTGCTGGGTGGTGTACAGAGTGAGAAGAAGTATTATAGTGACAAGGTGCTTCAAGTACCTTGGGTATTGGTACATGGCCAGAGACTGCAGGCATTCAGACTGAAGTGCTATGTGTTATAGATGTGAGAACACCGGTCACAAGGTGAAGAGTTATCAGGTAGATGTGTGGTGCGTCATTTGCGAGGCTGGATTCCTTTAAGGAGAAGAGCTTAAGAAGGTCAAGAAATCAATATGATGACAATATCCTTCAAGGAAACTTGACTAGGAACATGATTGGATTACACAGTCTCCTACAACAACTGGTGCATGAGGAGAAGGTTGATTTGCTGGTGCTAAGCAAGTAGGATCATGACCGGAACTCCCTGTTGTACCCTGATTTACTGGTACCAGCTGCCATCTAGATTCTATATCTAGTGGAATTCCAAGTCAAACCTTGCAGACAAGGAAGAGGCTTTGTTTGGATCAAGAGAGCAGGCGAGTAGTACTGTAGCATCTTCTTCACATCGAACAAGGAAATTCAGGATTTTTGAGAGAAGATGGATGGCCTGGAGGATAGCATTCGTAGCATGAAAGGAAGGAAGGCAGTAGAGCATTCAAATGGGGTGTACCTTGCACTGATACCCAAATAGATTTATACTAGAGATGGCCACGTGAGCTGGCCTTCTATTTCTCAGTGTCAGAGTAACAATCACTTTCCAACACTCCATGTATACCGAGACTGTCCTGCACATATCCTTGGTGTCTGATTACCTGATACCTCAGATCCAGAGTTGAAGGATGCTAGAAAACTACACAGGAAGTGATTGCTAGTTCATCTCTTTCAAACTCACTCAGTGATCGCAGAGGTTGGTGGATTCTCCAGCAGCTCCCCTCCTTTGGAATGTCAGGAATATAGGACACTGACAAACTTGCAGAAGAATTGGCAAGATAAGCTGAAATGCTTGAGGTACAAGACCAATATTGAAGAGCTTTGGCTTAAGCACTTGTCATTTCATGATGTTGTTACATTTCAAGTAATACTATACAGTGTAAGTATAGTTGTATTTATAGTTGTAGTGTGTCGATGTTTAATCTTCAATCACTTCAGCCCCACGATGGAGCGCCAACTTGTTACAGAACAAGTATTACTATTTTCAGGTATATAAGTATAGATTTAGTGATGTGTAGTGTGCTTGCAGATACGCTCCGGTATCTGCTGTGATGTTGTTTTTCTAAAAACTGCTCCAATTATAATTATCAGGAGTTATTAGTGTGATTGTATAACCTGTATAAGTGTCTATGAATAATCCACTCTTTTGATTTAAGTAGGTTTCGCGCACTTTTGTTGTATGCCTCCCTCACTTACCACAAGTATCTGTTTCAGTCCTGTTCTGTGACGGTTGTTGCTGAAATACATACACTTAAAATGCACACAAATATTCAATTTGAATATTCAAAACAGTTAGTACACACAATATGAATGAATTAGCACATATAGATAATACTTTAAATTACTCTCTGTTTGAATTCTTCCGCCACCTTTGGTAGAACTGATTTAAAAGAAATAATTTAATTTATATTTGAAATGATACTCTTTTTCATAGGTAAATAAGTGAAGGTTTATTAACAATTTTAAAATGGCAAATTTTAAAAACAATTAACAATCATTTGGGCTAATAACCCTTTAAATAATAATTACAATTGATTAATTTTAACATAAAACTCTGTCCAGACTCAATGCTAGTAGTCCTGTCATTGGTACAATAATTTGAACTTAATAGGTTATGTTTTCTTGTCAATGTGTTATCAGGTTGTTAGGTTCTTTGAGGTAACATGATATCATTGTCAAGATGTAATATTAATAGAATTAAGAAAATTGAACAATGGTTAATAAATAACAAATAAATGTCAAAAAAAAAAACAAAAGTTGGTACCATATATCTGAGAATTATGGTACTGCCGTACGTGGGATTGCGCACGCACCTTATTACTTGTTAGCCAGCGTCAAACTCGTGGCTTGTACAGTTTCAATGTATCGTTTTATTTTCAACAATTAGTCTGATAAATATATATTTTCAAGAAAAAAATTAATAAAATACAAAAAAAAAACTCTTGATATGAATTCCATTTGGTTTGGAATTTATTTGAGAACAGATGCAACAGTTGAATTAACAAGCTACTGCTACTATTTTGAGGTTAGCTATCACAGGTAATGTTATTATGGTAAATGATTTCTTAACGGTTATCATTTCTTAATTTATATTTCTGAACATATTATTAGTAACATTTTGACATGTTGCTATTAGAATTACTTTTATACTTTTGTTTGAATGTTATTATTATTTATTTCAAAACATCGAAATAATCAACACAAACTAAGTTTAGTCAAAAGAGTGACTAAATGTTAACTCTTGTAATTAATGACAATTACTTCAAACATAATTATTAAAATTATGAAAATTAATTAAAATATTTATCTAATATTTTAATAAGTATAAATTGACATTTCTTGGAATTCTAATAATTCCATTATAAGTTTAACCTTTCGCTAGTACTTGACTCGCGTAGTATTCATATATGTCTATTTAAAATTATTATTTTTTAAACCAAAGTTATTTAAATAAAATATTGTACTCCCTGTTTATTTATCACAACACACGCGAGTACGACCGGGATTATACACTATCGTACTTGTATCTCTCGATAATACCGCACATTCCACTCGGAAGTATTTTTGTTGTGTCAAGGTTATGTATGTTTATCAACTTATTGTTAATGGACGCGCACAAATTTGAAAATAATACTTTTCCATGGTGTAGAGCTGCGTAGCCACTTCGTCTGAAGGCTGATCGTAGACTGTTACATTTTGCCGGAGCGTCTCTTTCGAGTCTGACAAAATGCGTTGATTTGATTGGTTGTAAACACTATAGTCTTCACCCCAAAAGCCTATGTTTTATTAAAATATTTGGTGTTTTACCAAATTTTGACTTTGGGTTGGAGTTTATGTGACGTAAGCACTAGTGTAAAAAATAATTGAAAAGTTAATAATTACAATAACTTCCTTACTGAACGTCCTATCGTTACATGAGTTATGTCATTGAATTATAGACATTTTCTTCTTTAATTTAAGTCTAAACAACATTATTTTATTTACATCGCTTCTCTTAATATAACGTTTTTATTAATTATCTTTGGTATTTCTTATTTTTATAAGTCTTTGTCACCAGATTTAATTATTTTTAATAAAAACACTTTCTAAA
Source organism: Magicicada septendecula (assembly GCA_034769895.1). Lineage (NCBI taxonomy): Eukaryota > Metazoa > Arthropoda > Insecta > Hemiptera > Cicadidae > Magicicada > Magicicada septendecula. The sequence continues at coordinate 54,443,079 of CM068375.1, read as the reverse complement.
TAAACACTTGGAGTCCATTTCTCACTTGGTTTAGTTTATTATTTGGAAATAATTATTTCCTTAACAATAGCTCATTATAGCGTCATTAGGCGTCCATCTTTGTTTTTATATAAATGTATTTAAAATGAATTTCCCTTATTTAATACAAGTAATCTTGCAATCTAATAATACTAAAACGATTATTTACATGATTTCACACTAAAATATCTTTACATGATTGTATTAAATATAATATACATACTGTCTTATTCCTCTTCTACCTGTTTCATACAATTGTCAATATAATTTTAGTCTTTTCTATATAAATTATATTATGTATTAAATATCATTAGTGTACATATATTGTACTTAATGCATTACATATAGTGGTCAGCTTCTAGCTAGTTTAGAACCCTTCAATTCTTCAATAATGGGTTTGTTCCTATGGTGTCTCATCATAGTGGTCATTTATTTTTCATAAAAACAATAATTAAACTGTTATTGTTACATTTTGTTTGTGTTTCTATATTGGTATTAGACATTACTCCTACTTCTGGTAATGTTCTCAGTTACTCTTAGACAAATTTATAGGTTATATTTTCCTAAGTAACTTACTTAACATGGTTTGTTTACATCTGATTTCTGTCACTATGGTCAGTTGGTTTCTAATCATTTGCATATATACTGACTGTTTTTATGGTTCTAATCTGTTCTCAAAGTTGTATTGAATTTCCCTCTAACTACTGGTAATATTGTGAACAATCTGTGTTTAATCTTTAATACACTATTTTCCTTAACTAATGGGCCATACAGTGGTCCATCTTACATCTGATTGTTTTTTCATGGTTAGTTAGTTTACTACATTTTGTTTATAATACTGTTGTTATTATGTTAAGAATCTGTTCTCAAAACATTACCAGATATTGATCTTTCTACTGGTAATATTGTTATTCACTTTAGCATTGGTTTTGATATTGCACTTTGCCTAATTGAATTGGCATATTTGTTGCATCTTTGCTATCTCTGTTTGCCATTGCATTTGATTGGTTTTATTTACTTGGTTGCATTTTAATGCATTGTCTATTAGGATGTATTGTTATTTATAACAATTCCTTAATTGATATCATTGTTGATAATCATTTATTTTCCTTGATATGTTTGGTTTTCTGTTTAACAGGTACCTTCTCTATGGGTTATGTAACAATGTACCATCTGTTTTAATGCAGTATGTCTCTACTACTTACATGGTATCAGCATGGTATTCCACAATAATATTTTACTTATTTTGTTACACATGTTTATACATTCCTTCTTAAACACTAACACGTATCTTATTGTATTATTTATTATATTTTTCTAGTCATAGGTTGAATTCAATTCAATCCATTTTGTTTGATACAAGGGTTTTTTATTTATTGTCAGTTCTTTACCAAAAAAAAAAAAACATAATTATATTGTTCTATTTTGTTTTATTCTGGTGGTCTTATGATTTTCTGTGTTGATCACAACTTTATTAAATGCGTCACACTCATTGTTCGTGTCTATTTGACTTATTTAACATCTTGTTGTTTTCATCATGGAATTAACATATTTTCATATACTTATAAACTTCATCACTATAATTGTTTGTGTGGTTTTATCAGTAGAAATAGTTAGTTATTCACATGTTTCACATCTATTAAGTACGCACTGTTATTGTTTGTGTTTCCTTAAATGCTAAACACTGGTTTTTTTTTCCTCATATTTTATAATCATCATTTCACTTGTCACTTATATAGTCTTTGGTACACGTGGTTTTATACTGATTACTGGTATGATTTATTCATCTTCTTCTCTCTTCTGAGTCAGCTTTCTTGTCCTTCTTCTTTCTTCTTCCTCGTTATTTTCATCGTAGTCATTATTTCTTAATTGTTCCTCTCGCTGTTTGAGTTTGTTAATCCTTATTTCGTTGTTTCCCCTCACTTTTGGATCCTATTGGGTCTAGTTACTGGTATTTTGTTTTGGCTCATGTCATTTTCTTTCTTATGTTTCGTAGTTGATGTCACTAGGTTGATATTATCTTATTCATAGTTGGATTTTCATATTAACACATTTGTAGATACACACAATATATACATGGATTTACTTATCTAGATTTACATTCATATTTTTCTCTTACTTGCCGTCCTTTAAGCTCATTTTATGTAACTGCCATATTTGGTTATGTTACATATGCCTTCCTTTAAGAATTGATTAATTCTGAGTTATGATTATACTATAGTTTTCTATGAAGAATTTATCAATTATTGTACATTCCATGTTGATTCACATGTTTTTCCATATATCCTTTCACTTTCTGCTCTTTGAATCATATTTATTTCTTCTCTATGTAATTACTTCCCTCGTTTATTTAGTTCCCTAACATACATTTAGCTGGGGCAGTTTAGAGCGGCTCACTTTGGCTATTCGACTCTACTGGCCATACTAATTTCAATAAATATGGAGGCAAATCATCTCCTTTAATAATAATAAATGATTGCTGGCATTACTCTTCAGTCAATTCATCTCAAATCATTAATAATAATAATAGTGGTCGTTTTTCCGACAAATAATAAATATTCTTGGGATTAATTCACGCATCTGCGGTTTGTACATTGTGATTCTCTCTTTTCTTGATTCAACTTAACTAATTCTTCACATATCATCGGGATATTTTGTTTTACATTTCCTCATTGGTATACTCTCATGATTTTCTTCGTTAGTATATTCTTTTTTATTCTTCTTCATCATAGATTAATCTCTTCATTCTGTGTTACCTTGAACGTCATTTCGTCATAATCTTCGTTCCAAATTCATTCTTCTAGATACTATTTATTAGTACATTTATTTTTTCTTTCCTTTTCCAGGTTTTAGTTGGTATTTGTACTTCATGTAGTGTTGGCTTTTCTTTATTCAAATACAAATTTGTCGTGTGTGGTTGTTTCTCTACAGTAATAGTGTTCATTTGGTTTATTCTTCCAACTCTTCTTTTTCTTATAGTAGTACGGGTGAGATGTTGTTATTCTACTGGTTGACGTGGCTCTTGGAATTAATTTGTGCCAAGGATGATGTTTGTCGTTCTCGTATTGACATCTTTTTTTATAGTAGTAGTACGGGTGAGATGTTGTTATTCTACTGGTTGACGTGGCTCTTGGAATTAGTTTGTGCCAAGGTTGATGTTTGTCGTTCTCGTATTGACATCTTTTTTATAGTAGTAGTACGGGTGAGATGTTGTTGTTCTACTGGTTGACTAGGCTCTTGGAAATAGTTGGTGCCATGGTGTGTGTCAGTCTCGTATTGACATCTTTTTTTATATAGTAGTAGTTATTATTGATGAATACAATGTTCTGATTCCTTTACATAAATTCTCTGGGATCATTTTTTCCCACATTATAAAATGACAATATACATTCAATGTTTAATACATAATTACATAGTTACTTTTCATTTAATATAAACATATAATAATTTTCATGATAATAATTCACCCTTTTTCTTCAGTCAACATCTATTTTTATAATCATATTTTCACTTTTCATTTTGTAAATAACAATAATCTTCATGGCCACATTTCATTTTTCATCTTGATATAGTCAACAGTTATATTCATAATTATCTTTTCATTTTACACAACAAACATTTTCATCCTTTTCATAATATTAATAATAAAATAATCCTTATCGCTCACTTTTCACTTGTAATTTCATATCTTAATTGTCAACATATTTTTTCATGGAAGTTTGATTATAGGTACCCTTTATCTTTTTTGTAATAGGGTTCTGCAATTCATAGGTGTTGTTTAGTTTGTTTTTCGTTACAGTATATGGTCCGGTATATAGTAGTAGCAATTTCTTTGCAATGCCCTCGATAGTACTTGGGAGTTCTCGATTTTGATTAGCACTTGGTCTCCCACTTCGTATTTTATAATTTTGGGCTGCAATTTTTTGTATTTAATTCTCAGTTTCTGGGCTCTTTCAACTGCATTATTATAGAACTTGGTTTGGTTAAACTTGATCTCTGCACTTATTGGAAAGTTAATTATTTCTGTGATCTCTCGGGGTGGTCTTTTTTCGTGCATTGCCATGTATGGTGTTTCCTCAGTTGACTGATGGTAGGCGAGATTTAGGAAGTCTTCAGCTGGGGATAAATATTCCTCCCACTTCCTCTGCTGGCTGTGACAGTAGGTTCTTAAAATTCTTCCTACTTCTCTCAACACTCTCTCAGCAGGGTTGCTGTTGGGGTGGTACACCGATGTCTTATACGTTTTGATTCCCAGATGGAGCAGTGTTTCCCGCCATTTCCGTCCTCGAAACTGCGTTCCGTGATCTGTAATTATTGACGCTGGTCGGCCCACTTCGGGTATGTATTTGTTTATAACTACTTCTAGTATCTTACTTGTCGTGGCTCGATTAAGTGGGTACAGCTTAGTATATTTTGTATAGTGGTCATAGATAATAATGATATATTTATACTGGTGTCTTCCACCACTCCATGGAAACGGCCCACAAATGTCCAGGAAGATTTTTTCTAATTTTTTCACAGATGTAATCGGTATCATCACTCCTTCTCGCTTTTCGTTACTGCCTTTGACTAGCTGGCAAATATGGCAATTCTGTATATATTTTCTTACCTTCCTATTCATGTCAGTGAAATACACATGTTCCTGCAATGCCTTTACCACCTTCACTGCGCCCATATGACCATATCGTATGTGATAGTCGATGGTTAAATCTTTCTCTAGAACCTCTGGGATAACTATCTTCCAGTCTTCACCATTTTTATTGCTTTTGGTGAACACCAGTTGATGATGAGTACAGTAATACTGTTTAATGTTTGCATCGTTATCTGCTAGTTTTTTAATAATCATCAATATTTTGGGATCTTGTTGTTGCTGTATAGCTATATCTGACAGTATTTTAGTAAGCTCAGATTTATTTTTTAGCAAGTGGTAGACCTTCGCGATGGTTTCCCTCTCTCCTTCAAATGTTTGGGCGTCGATGTTAATCCGGGACAACACGTCTGCAGCTGTGTTGCTTTTTCCTGGTATGTACTCCCACTGTATATTGTACTCTTGGAGTGTGAGAGTCCATCTTGTCAATCTTCCGTGTTTCAATTTACAGTTCTTGAGGAATGAAATGGATTTGTGATCCGTTCTTACTGTCACTTTATATCCCATAATAAAGGTTCTAAACTTTTCGCAAGCGAATACGATACTCAATAATTCTTTTTCTGTGGTGTGATAGTTGCGTTCGCATTTGTTCAACGTACGACTTGCAAAACTGATTACTTCATGGTTCCCGTCTTGGTCTTCTTGATATAGTACAGATCCAAGACTCAAATCGCTGGCGTCGCAGTTCATGAAAAATTGTTTTTCAAAGTTAGGGTGATGCAACATAACGGTTTCTAGGAACTTTTCTTTAATTAACTTAAACGTAGATTCTTGTTCTGATTCCCATTTCCATTTTTCTTTTGATGATAGCTGTGTTGAAAATCGAGCTGTTAATTCGGAATAATTATCCTGAAATTTCCGATAGTAATTGCAGATCCCGAGGAACGATTGCAGTTGTTTTTTGTTCTGTGGGACGGGGAAACGCTGTATTGCCTCCATTTTTTCCTGGGACGGTGTAATTCCATGTTCAGATAGGTTAAACCCCAAAAATTGAACTTCCTTTGCTATTAATTGAGACTTATCTAACTTCAATGTAATGTGATTATCTTCTAATTTCTGTAAAACCTGTGCCACCCTTTCACAGTGTTCCTCCCAATTGTTGGAGGCGATCAAGAGATCGTCAACATAGACTGTTGTAAACTGCAGTGTATTGTGGCCCAGTATCTCGTCCATACATTTGACGAATATTGCTACCGAGTTTACTAAGCCAAACGGTAGTCTTTTAAAATGGTAATTTCGACCTTCAAAGATAAAGGCAGTGTACTTTCTACTATTCGGATGTAGTTCTACCTGCCAATATCCGCATACCGTATCCCATATACTGTAAAATTTTGTACCATAAAACTTCTTTAAGATCTCATCAATTTCTCCAGGTGATGTCCTGTCGTTAATTATGGTTTTGTTAAGTTCACGAGCATCTAAACAAATTCGTACTGCACCATTTTTCTTTGGTACGGCGACAATAGGGTTGGTGTATGGTGAATTGCTTACTTTGATGATGTCATTTGCTATCAAACGCTGGATTTCTTCCCTTACTGCTTCCTTCAGCGAAAAGGCGATAGGATAAGATTTTCGTTTAAATTCGGTTTGGTCTTTGAATCTTAACTCGCATTGGAAATTTTTGATTTTTCCGGGCGTATCAGAAAATATGTGACGATACTGGCAATATATGTTTATTAGATGGTCCTTTTGTTCCCATGTCAGCTCTTGGCTATTTTGGTTGGTCTTGAATTCTCGTATCTCATTAATCTTGGTCAACCATAAATCTTCCTCTGGGTTATTGTGAAGCTTCTTGTTGATGGCGCCTTCCTGATGTTGGTGGCCTTCCCTAATGTAGTATATTACATGTTCTGCGGGTGCCTTTTGATATTCTGTTAGCTTGGCTGTCCACTCAACTTCTCCTGTCTTCATCCTTACTGTATTTGTGTCCATGTTAATTATCGCGTTGTATTTTCTGAGTATATCACACCCAATGAGCAGGGTAAACGGTAGCCCACTGGCTACGAGGAATATCATCTGTATCGTGTTCCCGTTGCTGGATACATCGAGTTGTACTTGTTGTCTAATCGTCTTATTTTGACGTCCGGTAGCTCCAATGAGTACAATGTTGTTAATAGGTAAAGTGGGTATTGTCGCTTTATTTTCAGATTGGATTCTATCTAACTCCACTTTATCAATCAATGATACATTTGCCCCGGTATCTATCATTGCCGTTGCATTTATATTATTGACCTTCACAGTTATGTATGCGATTTCACTATTACTTGTATCGCTGATAGCATTCTCTTTTTCTTCCATCAAGTCTCTTCTTATATTTTTCAAATAATTATTGGTGTAAGTTTTGCGAAGATTTGGATGGTTTGCCAAAACTCTAGACCCAATAGTCCGGTTCAGTGAGGGTACTACTTGGTTTTTCACTGCCGGTTGGTGTTTAAAGGCAGGTCACTATTCCCGTGCCTGTCTTGCGATGTCGAAGCTATGGGTTCCTGATTCCCAGGCCCATGTCCATTATGGTAGACTTCTGTATTTTGCGTTATTGCTCCTTGACTTCCATTACTGTCGCTTCCGTTAGATCGGTATCCAGATTCCCGCTCCTCTCTATCGCTGTTGCTGGAGTGACTATGCTGATTAGGGAAACTCCTCCTTCCTTGGTAGTAGTTTCGACAATTTCCCCCTCGACTGGCATGAGTATAGTGCACTCTGCGAAAGTGATTATTATGTTGGTTGCCATTGCTTTGTCTTGGGTGCTGATTGGGAGCTTGATTCTGGTACGGCTGGTAATAATTGTTACCTCTTTGGTAAGCTGGCTCTCGCTGATATCCACCTGAATGCTGATTATTATTATTCCCTCTATTATTCACATTGTTGCCCCCTCCGTCTTGACGTGGTATAGGGTGATTTTGGAATCTCGGTGGGTGATTGTGATTTCTTCCCGGGCTATTCCTTTCGTTGGATATGTTAGGGTTATTATTCCCAGGTCCTCCTCGATCATATGTCTGGTGAGGCACTTGTCGACTACGTTGGTAGTATCGTTCTCTTTCATGGTTCTCCAACAGTTCGCACATTCCTTGGACTGTTTTTATTTGTGCATTTAGTCTTCCTTGTGAGATGCCTTGATTGAAGTGGTAGGCTAATTTCGTCACTAGGCATTCTTCTGGGATGGCGGGTTCGAGATTCCTGGCCAGGCAAATCTTTCCCAAGAAATATGTTGTCATTGACTGCCTTCCATGTGTATCGAACCTTCCGTTTGTGATATCATCCCTGACGATGTTCTGGGTGGCTTCGGACCAATATTTTTGTTTAAACGCCACTTTGAAGTTGTCATAATTCCCCACTTCGTTACGGGTTGCCGTCCACCAATTGTCGAACATGCTTTTGAAAGCTTCATCTAACATTCCCTTAATGGTAGTCCATCTACTCTCTCTGTTTTTACGTATGATTTCTTCCATCCGTTCTAAAAACTCTAGCGGATTTTTATAATAGGTCCTGAATTCAATCTGGTCTCTGTTGTCTAGATGAGTCAATCCGGATAGTAAATTTGATATCGTTTGTAGACGATGCATCTCGTCGCGGAGGTCATCTAACTCTCTTCGTTGACGCTCGGTTAATAGGGTTCTATCATCATGTACCTGCTGCTTAATTGCGTCCACTCTTCCAGATACTTCTTCACACTTGTCGGTTAGTGTTGACTGTGCTGCCTTCATGTTGGTCTGTTCTTGTGTTATCACATTTATTTGTGTACCGTGCGTTCTCTCCATTTCGTTAATGCGTTGATTGATGTCTAACTCTGCTTGTATTAGTCTCAGGCTGGTACCTTCTCCCTCCTTTCGTACTTCATCCATCTCAACGTTAACTTCAGTTGATAGGATGGCCATGCGCTTCTCGATTTCATCAACATTTTCCTTCAACCTTTTTTCTATCATTTCTTCTGTATCCTTAGCAGCTTCCTTCATCTTGTTACTGTTGATACTTATTTGTTGCCACATCCCCTCATGGTCAGATTGTATTGTTTCGACGTCTCTATTGAACTTAGCCGTAATTTCATCCATTTTCTGGTTGGCCTGATCCATTCTGACTCCCAATTCTGCTGATAACTCTTCTTTCATGATGGCCATTTTCTTCTCCAATAATTCCTCGGTTTTCTTTTGCCCATCTTCCATCCTCCTGTTCGTCTCCTGTATCTGGTTATTAAACTCTTCCTTTAATAATTCCATATGTTTCTGGTTCTCCCTCCGGCCTTCCTCTATTTTCTGGTTCATTGATCGACTGGTTTCTTCTATTTTCTTGTTTAAGTCCGCCTTCAAATTCTGATTGTCCTCTTTGGATGATTTCCGGCTCTCTTCTATCTTCTCCATCACCATTTTGAACATCTCCATGAAGTCGATTTCTCCGGGTACCATTGGTTGTTTGGGTTGGCTGATCTCCGATGGAGCTTCTTGAATTATCACTTCCGGTTCCTCCATAGGCTGTTGAACCCCCTCCGCCAGTTCAATTTGTTTGTCTTTTACTTCCACTACTATCTCCTCCACATCTTCCGTTGACATAGCTTCCTTCTCTTCTTTTCTGGTTTCCTTCTCTGCTTCCGCCGCCCTTTTCCTTGACGTTGACCTTGATTTTGATCTTGATTTCAATCTGTCTGTATACATCTTGATCCTCTGATAATGTTCCTGCTGTCTTCTCACGAATTAGTATATTTAGGTTATTGGTTATTGTATATTTCCCTAACTCGTGCTCGGACGTTGGGCGCCAACTTGTTACATTTCAAGTAATACTATACAGTGTAAGTATAGTTGTATTTATAGTTGTAGTGTGTCGATGTTTAATCTTCAATCACTTCAGCCCCACGATGGAGCGCCAACTTGTTACAGAACAAGTATTACTATTTTCAGGTATATAAGTATAGATTTAGTGATGTGTAGTGTGCTTGCAGATACGCTCCGGTATCTGCTGTGATATTGTTTTTCTAAAAACTGCTCCAATTATAATTATCAGGAGTTATTAGTGTGATTGTATAATCTGTATAAGTGTCTATGAATAATCCACTCTTTTGATTTAAGTAGGTTTTGCGCACTTTTGTTGTATGCCTCCCTCACTTACCACAAGTATCTGTTTCAGTCCTGTTCTGTGACGGTTGTTGCTGAAATACATACACTTAAAATGCACACAAATATTCAATTTGAATATTCAAAACAGTTAGTACACACAATATGAATGAATTAGCACATATAGATAATACTTTAAATTACTCTCTGTTTGAATTCTTCCGCCACCTTTGGTAGAACTGATTTAAAAGAAATAATTTAATTTATATTTGAAATGATACTCTTTTTCATAGGTAAATAAGTGAAGGTTTATTAACAATTTTAAAATGGCAAATTTTAAAAACAATTAACAATCATTTGGGCTAATAACCCTTTAAATAATAATTACAATTGATTAATTTTAACATAAAACTCTGTCCAGACTCAATGCTAGTAGTCCTGTCATTGGTACAATAATTTGAACTTAATAGGTTATGTTTTCTTGTCAATGTGTTATCAGGTTGTTAGGTTCTTTGAGGTAACATGATATCATTGTCAAGATGTAATATTAATAGAATTAAGAAAATTGAACAATGGTTAATAAATAACAAATAAATGTCAAAAAAAAAACAAAAGTTGGTACCATATATCTGAGAATTATGGTACTGCCGTACGTGGGATTGCGCACGCACCTTATTACTTGTTAGCCAGCGTCAAACTCGTGGCTTGTACAGTTTCAATGTATCGTTTTATTTTCAACAATTAGTCTGATAAATATATATTTTCAAGAAAAAAATTAATAAAATACAAAAAAAACTCTTGATATGAATTCCATTTGGTTTGGAATTTATTTGAGAACAGATGCAACAGTTGAATTAACAAGCTACCGCTACTATTTTGAGGTTAGCTATCACAGGTAATGTTATTATGGTAAATGATTTCTTAACGGTTATCATTTCTTAATTTATATTTCTGAACATATTATTAGTAACATTTTGACATGTTGCTATTAGAATTACTTTTATACTTTTGTTTGAAAGTTATTATTATTTATTTCAAAACATCAAAATAATCAACACAACTAAGTTTAGTCAAAAGAGTGACTAAATGTTAACTCTTGTAATTAATGACAATTACTTCAAACATAATTATTAAAATTATGAAAATTAATTAAAATATTTATCTAATATTTTAATAAGTATAAATTGACATTTCTTGGAATTCTAATAATTCCATTATAAGTTTAACCTTTCGCTAGTACTTGACTCGCGTAGTATTCATATATGTCTATTTAAAATTATTATTTTTTAAACCAAAGTTATTTAAATAAAATATTGTACTCCCTGTTTATTTATCACAACACACGCGAGTACGACCGGGATTATACACTATCGTACTTGTATCTCTCGATAATACCGCACATTCCACTCGGAAGTATTTTTGTTGTGTCAAGGTTATGTATGTTTATCAACTTATTGTTAATGGACGCGCACAAATTTGAAAATAATACTTTTCCATGGTGTAGAGCTGCGTGGCCACTTCGTCTGAAGGCTGATCGTAGACTGTTACATTTTGCCGGAGCGTCTCTTTCGAGTCTGACAAAATGCGTTGATTTGATTGGTTGTAAACACTATAGTCTTCACCCCAAAAGCCTATGTTTTATTAAAATATTTGGTGTTTTACCAAATTTTGACTTTGGGTTGGAGTTTATGTGACGTAAGCACTAGTGTAAAAAATAATTGAAAAGTTAATAATTACAATAACTTCCTTACTGAACGTCCTATCGTTACATGAGTTATGTCATTGAATTATAGACATTTTCTTCTTTAATTTAAGTCTAAACAACATTATTTTATTTACATCGCTTCTCTTAATATAACGTTTTTATTAATTATCTTTGGTGTTTCTTATTTTTATAAGTCTTTGTCACCAGATTTAATTATTTTTAATAAAAACACTTTCTAAATAAACACTTGGAGTCCATTTCTCACTTGGTTTAGTTTATTATTTGGAAATAATTATTTCCTTAACAATAGCTCATTATAGCGTCATTAGGCGTCCATCTTTGTTTTTATATAAATGTATTTAAAATGAATTTCCCTTATTTAATACAAGTAATCTTGCAATCTAATAATACTAAAACGATTATTTACATGATTTCACACTAAAATATCTTTACATGATTGTATTAAATATAATATACATACTGTCTTATTCCTCTTCTACCTGTTTCATACAATTGTCAATATAATTTTAGTCTTTTCTATATAAATTATATTATGTATTAAATATCGTTAGTGTACATATATTGTACTTAATGCATTACATATAGTGGTCAGCTTCTAGCTAGTTTAGAACCCTTCAATTCTTCAATAATGGGTTTGTTCCTATGGTGTCTCATCATAGTGGTCATTTATTTTTCATAAAAACAATAATTAAACTGTTATTGTTACATTTTGTTTGTGTTTCTATATTGGTATTAGACATTACTCCTACTTCTGGTAATGTTCTCAGTTACTCTTAGACAAATTTATAGGTCATATTTTCCTAAGTAACTTACTTAACATGGTTTGTTTACATCTGATTTCTGTCACTATGGTCAGTTGGTTTCTAATCATTTGCATATATACTGACTGTTTTTATGGTTCTAATCTGTTCTCAAAGTTGTATTGAATTTCCCTCTAACTACTGGTAATATTGTGAACAATCTGTGTTTAATCTTTAATACACTATTTTCCTTAACTAATGGGCCATACAGTGGTCCATCTTACATCTGATTGTTTTTTCATGGTTAGTTAGTTTACTACATTTTGTTTATAATACTGTTGTTATTATGTTAAGAATCTGTTCTCAAAACATTACCAGATATTGATCTTTCTACTGGTAATATTGTTATTCACTTTAGCATTGGTTTTGATATTGCACTTTGCCTAATTGAATTGGCATATTTGTTGCATCTTTGCTATCTCTGTTTGCCATTGCATTTGATTGGTTTTATTTACTTGGTTGCATTTTAATGCATTGTCTATTAGGATGTATTGTTATTTATAACAATTCCTTAATTGATATCATTGTTGATAATCATTTATTTTCCTTGATATGTTTGGTTTTCTGTTTAACAGGTACCTTCTCTATGGGTTATGTAACAATGTACCATCTGTTTTAATGCAGTATGTCTCTACTACTTACATGGTATCAGCATGGTATTCCACAATAATATTTTACTTATTTTGTTACACATGTTTATACATTCCTTCTTAAACACTAACACGTATCTTATTGTATTATTTATTATATTTTTCTAGTCATAGGTTGAATTCAATTCAATCCATTTTGTTTGATACAAGGGTTTTTTATTTATTGTCAGTTCTTTACCAAAAAAAAAAAAACATAATTATATTGTTCTATTTTGTTTTATTCTGGTGGTCTTATGATTTTCTGTGTTGATCACAACTTTATTAAATGCGTCACACTCATTGTTCGTGTCTATTTGACTTATTTAACATCTTGTTGTTTTCATCATGGAATTAACATATTTTCATATACTTATAAACTTCATCACTATAATTGTTTGTGTGGTTTTATCAGTAGAAATAGTTAGTTATTCACATGTTTCACATCTATTAAGTACGCACTGTTATTGTTTGTGTTTCCTTAAATGCTAAACACTGGTTTTTTTTTCCTCATATTTTATAATCATCATTTCACTTGTCACTTATATAGTCTTTGGTACACGTGGTTTTATACTGATTACTGGTATGATTTATTCATCTTCTTCTCTCTTCTGAGTCAGCTTTCTTGTCCTTCTTCTTTCTTCTTCCTCGTTATTTTCATCGTAGTCATTATTTCTTAATTGTTCCTCTCGCTGTTTGAGTTTGTTAATCCTTATTTCGTTGTTTCCCCTCACTTTTGGATCCTATTGGGTCTAGTTACTGGTATTTTGTTTTGGCTCATGTCATTTTCTTTCTTATGTTTCGTAGTTGATGTCACTAGGTTGATATTATCTTATTCATAGTTGGATTTTCATATTAACACATTTGTAGATACACACAATATATACATGGATTTACTTATCTAGATTTACATTCATATTTTTCTCTTACTTGCCGTCCTTTAAGCTCATTTTATGTAACTGCCATATTTGGTTATGTTACATATGCCTTCCTTTAAGAATTGATTAATTCTGAGTTATGATTATACTATAGTTTTCTATGAAGAATTTATCAATTATTGTACATTCCATGTTGATTCACATGTTTTTCCATATATCCTTTCACTTTCTGCTCTTTGAATCATATTTATTTCTTCTCTATGTAATTACTTCCCTCGTTTATTTAGTTCCCTAACATACATTTAGCTGGGGCAGTTTAGAGCGGCTCACTTTGGCTATTCGACTCTACTGGCCATACTAATTTCAATAAATATGGAGGCAAATCATCTCCTTTAATAATAATAAATGATTGCTGGCATTACTCTTCAGTCAATTCATCTCAAATCATTAATAATAATAATAGTGGTCGTTTTTCCGACAAATAATAAATATTCTTGGGATTAATTCACGCATCTGCGGTTTGTACATTGTGATTCTCTCTTTTCTTGATTCAACTTAACTAATTCTTCACATATCATCGGGATATTTTGTTTTACATTTCCTCATTGGTATACTCTCATGATTTTCTTCGTTAGTATATTCTTTTTTATTCTTCTTCATCATAGATTAATCTCTTCATTCTGTGTTACCTTGAACGTCATTTCGTCATAATCTTCGTTCCAAATTCATTCTTCTAGATACTATTTATTAGTACATTTATTTTTTCTTTCCTTTTCCAGGTTTTAGTTGGTATTTGTACTTCATGTAGTGTTGGCTTTTCTTTATTCAAATACAAATTTGTCGTGTGTGGTTGTTTCTCTACAGTAATAGTGTTCATTTGGTTTATTCTTCCAACTCTTCTTTTTCTTATAGTAGTACGGGTGAGATGTTGTTATTCTACTGGTTGACGTGGCTCTTGGAATTAATTTGTGCCAAGGATGATGTTTGTCGTTCTCGTATTGACATCTTTTTTTATAGTAGTAGTACGGGTGAGATGTTGTTATTCTACTGGTTGACGTGGCTCTTGGAATTAGTTTGTGCCAAGGTTGATGTTTGTCGTTCTCGTATTGACATCTTTTTTATAGTAGTAGTACGGGTGAGATGTTGTTGTTCTACTGGTTGACTAGGCTCTTGGAAATAGTTGGTGCCATGGTGTGTGTCAGTCTCGTATTGACATCTTTTTTTATATAGTAGTAGTTATTATTGATGAATACAATGTTCTGATTCCTTTACATAAATTCTCTGGGATCATTTTTTCCCACATTATAAAATGACAATATACATTCAATGTTTAATACATAATTACATAGTTACTTTTCATTTAATATAAACATATAATAATTTTCATGATAATAATTCACCCTTTTTCTTCAGTCAACATCTATTTTTATAATCATATTTTCACTTTTCATTTTGTAAATAACAATAATCTTCATGGCCACATTTCATTTTTCATCTTGATATAGTCAACAGTTATATTCATAATTATCTTTTCATTTTACACAACAAACATTTTCATCCTTTTCATAATATTAATAATAAAATAATCCTTATCGCTCACTTTTCACTTGTAATTTCATATCTTAATTGTCAACATATTTTTTCATGGAAGTTTGATTATAGGTACCCTTTATCTTTTTTGTAATAGGGTTCTGCAATTCATAGGTGTTGTTTAGTTTGTTTTTCGTTACAGTATATGGTCCGGTATATAGTAGTAGCAATTTCTTTGCAATGCCCTCGATAGTACTTGGGAGTTCTCGATTTTGATTAGCACTTGGTCTCCCACTTCGTATTTTATAATTTTGGGCTGCAATTTTTTGTATTTAATTCTCAGTTTCTGGGCTCTTTCAACTGCATTATTATAGAACTTGGTTTGGTTAAACTTGATCTCTGCACTTATTGGAAAGTTAATTATTTCTGTGATCTCTCGGGGTGGTCTTTTTTCGTGCATTGCCATGTATGGTGTTTCCTCAGTTGACTGATGGTAGGCGAGATTTAGGAAGTCTTCAGCTGGGGATAAATATTCCTCCCACTTCCTCTGCTGGCTGTGACAGTAGGTTCTTAAAATCCTTCCTACTTCTCTCAACACTCTCTCAGCAGGGTTGCTGTTGGGGTGGTACACCGATGTCTTATACGTTTTGATTCCCAGATGGAGCAGTGTTTCCCGCCATTTCCGTCCTCGAAACTGCGTTCCGTGATCTGTAATTATTGACGCTGGTCGGCCCACTTCGGGTATGTATTTGTTTATAACTACTTCTAGTATCTTACTTGTCGTGGCTCGATTAAGTGGGTACAGCTTAGTATATTTTGTATAGTGGTCATAGATAATAATGATATATTTATACTGGTGTCTTCCACCACTCCATGGAAACGGCCCACAAATGTCCAGGAAGATTTTTTCTAATTTTTTCACAGATGTAATCGGTATCATCACTCCTTCTCGCTTTTCGTTACTGCCTTTGACTAGCTGGCAAATATGGCAATTCTGTATATATTTTCTTACCTTCCTATTCATGTCAGTGAAATACACATGTTCCTGCAATGCCTTTACCACCTTCACTGCGCCCATATGACCATATCGTATGTGATAGTCGATGGTTAAATCTTTCTCTAGAACCTCTGGGATAACTATCTTCCAGTCTTCACCATTTTTATTGCTTTTGGTGAACACCAGTTGATGATGAGTACAGTAATACTGTTTAATGTTTGCATCGTTATCTGCTAGTTTTTTAATAATCATCAATATTTTGGGATCTTGTTGTTGCTGTATAGCTATATCTGACAGTATTTTAGTAAGCTCAGATTTATTTTTTAGCAAGTGGTAGACCTTCGCGATGGTTTCCCTCTCTCCTTCAAATGTTTGGGCGTCGATGTTAATCCGGGACAACACGTCTGCAGCTGTGTTGCTTTTTCCTGGTATGTACTCCCACTGTATATTGTACTCTTGGAGTGTGAGAGTCCATCTTGTCAATCTTCCGTGTTTCAATTTACAGTTCTTGAGGAATGAAATGGATTTGTGATCCGTTCTTACTGTCACTTTATATCCCATAATAAAGGTTCTAAACTTTTCGCAAGCGAATACGATACTCAATAATTCTTTTTCTGTGGTGTGATAGTTGCGTTCGCATTTGTTCAACGTACGACTTGCAAAACTGATTACTTCATGGTTCCCGTCTTGGTCTTCTTGATATAGTACAGATCCAAGACTCAAATCGCTGGCGTCGCAGTTCATGAAAAATTGTTTTTCAAAGTTAGGGTGATGCAACATAACGGTTTCTAGGAACTTTTCTTTAATTAACTTAAACGTAGATTCTTGTTCTGATTCCCATTTCCATTTTTCTTTTGATGATAGCTGTGTTGAAAATCGAGCTGTTAATTCGGAATAATTATCCTGAAATTTCCGATAGTAATTGCAGATCCCGAGGAACGATTGCAGTTGTTTTTTGTTCTGTGGGACGGGGAAACGCTGTATTGCCTCCATTTTTTCCTGGGACGGTGTAATTCCATGTTCAGATAGGTTAAACCCCAAAAATTGAACTTCCTTTGCTATTAATTGAGACTTATCTAACTTCAATGTAATGTGATTATCTTCTAATTTCTGTAAAACCTGTGCCACCCTTTCACAGTGTTCCTCCCAATTGTTGGAGGCGATCAAGAGATCGTCAACATAGACTGTTGTAAACTGCAGTGTATTGTGGCCCAGTATCTCGTCCATACATTTGACGAATATTGCTACCGAGTTTACTAAGCCAAACGGTAGTCTTTTAAAATGGTAATTTCGACCTTCAAAGATAAAGGCAGTGTACTTTCTACTATTCGGATGTAGTTCTACCTGCCAATATCCGCATACCGTATCCCATATACTGTAAAATTTTGTACCATAAAACTTCTTTAAGATCTCATCAATTTCTCCAGGTGATGTCCTGTCGTTAATTATGGTTTTGTTAAGTTCACGAGCATCTAAACAAATTCGTACTGCACCATTTTTCTTTGGTACGGCGACAATAGGGTTGGTGTATGGTGAATTGCTTACTTTGATGATGTCATTTGCTATCAAACGCTGGATTTCTTCCCTTACTGCTTCCTTCAGCGAAAAGGCGATAGGATAAGATTTTCGTTTAAATTCGGTTTGGTCTTTGAATCTTAACTCGCATTGGAAATTTTTGATTTTTCCGGGCGTATCAGAAAATATGTGACGATACTGGCAATATATGTTTATTAGATGGTCCTTTTGTTCCCATGTCAGCTCTTGGCTATTTTGGTTGGTCTTGAATTCTCGTATCTCATTAATCTTGGTCAACCATAAATCTTCCTCTGGGTTATTGTGAAGCTTCTTGTTGATGGCGCCTTCCTGATGTTGGTGGCCTTCCCTAATGTAGTATATTACATGTTCTGCGGGTGCCTTTTGATATTCTGTTAGCTTGGCTGTCCACTCAACTTCTCCTGTCTTCATCCTTACTGTATTTGTGTCCATGTTAATTATCGCGTTGTATTTTCTGAGTATATCACACCCAATGAGCAGGGTAAACGGTAGCCCACTGGCTACGAGGAATATCATCTGTATCGTGTTCCCGTTGCTGGATACATCGAGTTGTACTTGTTGTCTAATCGTCTTATTTTGACGTCCGGTAGCTCCAATGAGTACAATGTTGTTAATAGGTAAAGTGGGTATTGTCGCTTTATTTTCAGATTGGATTCTATCTAACTCCACTTTATCAATCAATGATACATTTGCCCCGGTATCTATCATTGCCGTTGCATTTATATTATTGACCTTCACAGTTATGTATGCGATTTCACTATTACTTGTATCGCTGATAGCATTCTCTTTTTCTTCCATCAAGTCTCTTCTTATATTTTTCAAATAATTATTGGTGTAAGTTTTGCGAAGATTTGGATGGTTTGCCAAAACTCTAGACCCAATAGTCCGGTTCAGTGAGGGTACTACTTGGTTTTTCACTGCCGGTTGGTGTTTAAAGGCAGGTCACTATTCCCGTGCCTGTCTTGCGATGTCGAAGCTATGGGTTCCTGATTCCCAGGCCCATGTCCATTATGGTAGACTTCTGTATTTTGCGTTATTGCTCCTTGACTTCCATTACTGTCGCTTCTGTTAGATCGGTATCCAGATTCCCGCTCCTCTCTATCGCTGTTGCTGGAGTGACTATGCTGATTAGGGAAACTCCTCCTTCCTTGGTAGTAGTTTCGACAATTTCCCCCTCGACTGGCATGAGTATAGTGCACTCTGCGAAAGTGATTATTATGTTGGTTGCCATTGCTTTGTCTTGGGTGCTGATTGGGAGCTTGATTCTGGTACGGCTGGTAATAATTGTTACCTCTTTGGTAAGCTGGCTCTCGCTGATATCCACCTGAATGCTGATTATTATTATTCCCTCTATTATTCACATTGTTGCCCCCTCCGTCTTGACGTGGTATAGGGTGATTTTGGAATCTCGGTGGGTGATTGTGATTTCTTCCCGGGCTATTCCTTTCGTTGGATATGTTAGGGTTATTATTCCCAGGTCCTCCTCGATCATATGTCTGGTGAGGCACTTGTCGACTACGTTGGTAGTATCGTTCTCTTTCATGGTTCTCCAACAGTTCGCACATTCCTTGGACTGTTTTTATTTGTGCATTTAGTCTTCCTTGTGAGATGCCTTGATTGAAGTGGTAGGCTAATTTCGTCACTAGGCATTCTTCTGGGATGGCGGGTTCGAGATTCCTGGCCAGGCAAATCTTTCCCAAGAAATATGTTGTCATTGACTGCCTTCCATGTGTATCGAACCTTCCGTTTGTGATATCATCCCTGACGATGTTC